>VZTY01029588.1:11799-64282 GCA_013400935.1 Turnix velox
TCCATCCATCAGTCCCATTCTTTTCCAGTTTTGTGACCAGGATGTCATGTGGAACAGTGTCAAATGCCTTGCACAAGTCCAGGTAGATGGTGTTAGTTGCTTTTCCTTGATCCATTGATGTCGTGAGTCCATCGTAGAGGGCCACCAAATTGATCAGGCATGATTTGCCCCTGGTGAAGCCATGTTAGTTCCTCCAATCACCTCTTTGTCATCCTCCATTTATCTTGGGTTAAATGCAAATATATAGAAAAAGAAAAGGAGACAAGGATTTTTATTGCTTCCCTCAGTGAGGCTTCTTCCTTGTAAATGCCCCATCCTTGCCATTGTTCTAGCCCAGGCTGGAAAGGGCTTTGTGTAACCTGGTCTGGTGAGAAGTGTCCCTACCCATGACAGGTGGACTGGAACTAGGTGATCTTTGAGGTCCCTTACAATGCAAACTATTCTATGATTCATTGATTCCTCATCCATTACTCTTTTTTACTTCTAGTGTTAATCCACTACCAGACATCTGTTAATTCTTTCAAGTTTGCTGATACTCATGGTGTTAGGCATTTTTTTAGCATTTGTATTCTTGTGGTTCATAAAATGTTACAGGAATGTTAGCTTCATTTTATGCTTTCTGTTTAAAATTCTATGTAGGTGCTTGGTTAAAGATTTTGAGTTCATGGTCACAAGAGATTTGTGAAAGCTCTACTCTGCAAGATTTATTTCCCTGTGGAAAGTTAAAAGGGAAATATCAGACAAGGCACTGAAAAAACAAAGCCAAACAAGGAAAAAACAGAAACAGCTTGAGGAGCATTGAAAACTTTGTTTTAGTATGGAGAGATAACAAACAATAGTTTTCAGGGTCTTATCATGATGTATTGTCTGTATTACAACACATGGTCTATGTAAAGCTGGTTTTATTAAAACATCAAAGACAACAAAAATGCATTTCCTCAAGACATCTCTTTTCCTGGTAAGAATTTATTTTGTCTGGCAGGTGTGTCCCATATACCACAACAAAAGGTGAAAAGTTTGATGTTGTGGTTGTGGAATCTCAGAGAGACAGAACTCAGCTGAACACTCAGTCTTCTTCTGCAAAAGTTTGTGAGTATTCTTTTCAATCTCTTTTCCAGTATTTTCACAGATTTCCTACTGCATCAGCAACTTTACTTACCATTACAGTGGCTCATGACCCTTTCTCATGTGGAAAATATCTACTTCATTGCAAATGATGCAAAGTACAGAGTTACTTTGGTGAATGTGAGATCCCTTGAAGTTTCAGCAGTTGGAGTATGTGCTTACAAACTTTTAAATCACAGTTTTGACCCAGAGGTAGCACATGCCTCTGCAATGTGTCCATTTTGACTTATTCAAGAGACAGACAAATGTTCTGAAACATTCATCTTTGATGTAGTTGGTGAAATGTTTACCTCAGTGCCCAAAGTTGTTAGTGATACTGTTTCCAAGTTCCAGGGCATATATTTAGTGGAACATCAAGAATTTGGTCCAAGAACATGATTAATTATGGTCCTGAAGTAGTGTGTAAAATTCAACACAGGAGATAATTTAAACTGGGATCACAAAAAGCTCTTCACAGCCAGCAAAAGATTGTCTACAGATGCAGATGATAAAAGGCTGGTGAGGGTACTTTTTCAATATGACTCCTCTATGGAATTATGATTCCCTATACTGGATCCCAGAACCCTTGCTCCTCACAGAAGAGCTTCCTATCTCCCTATTTTGCTGACCCAGCATCTGCTTTTTTGCATGTCATTTTTCTCTTCCTATCTTTTAGTCTAAATCAAAAGTGAAGGCAGTGGCGTTATTTTTATTTCCATTCTTCCACATGCTTCCAGATGATGTAAGTCATGTCGTTTATGTTTGGACCCCTCCTCTTTCTTGGACTCACATCCATATTTAGTGTGTTGGAACTGTTCCCCTCATTTTCTCATCAGGCTCATGTCCAACAAAAGGTGGTGATCTGCACACCAATGTTTTGTCTCATTCAGAGTTCCTAGCTCGCTCTAATTCCAAACTTCTCAATAATAAGCAGCAGCTCAGGAGAAGCCATCACTTTTCAATTCTGCCTGTGAATTTGTAAACCTATGTTTGTTTGGAAGTCAAGAATTTGAAAACGGTTTCGGAAAACACAGTGTTAGCTTTCTTATATCATAGTTGTTGAAATAAGCAGTACTGGGGTTTCTTGCAGGACAGAGTTACTGTAATTAAGCAGGCAAATTTTGAACTATTACCCTGTTGAAAAAATGAGTAGTTCAGTTTAAATGCCTACAGCTGAACAGCCACAAGATTACTTATCCTGTGTGTATATGAACCTTTCCTATCTCCTATTGTCTTCTTTTTACTTTTACTTAAAAATCATCCTACTGTTGACACCAGTGGTATTTTCTGAATGTAACAGAAGTATTTTTCCTATTCTTTTCATAGCCCCTTTACCAAATTTACATCTGCTCATTCATTCCTAGTTACTCCTCATTAATTTCTAAATACTTTTGGTTTTGCTGATATCATCAGTCAGGCTTGTCTGTTGTTTCTCAGGCCAGAGGAGAGTGAAATGATCTCATACAATTTTCTTGTTCCCGTGGTACCTCAGGACCATCACCTCTTGAGAAAATTGGGTATTATTTCAGACATCTCCCAGGGTATTATATACAGCTGATGTAAAACCACAAAGAAAAAGTTTGCAGTGACTTAAAGAAGTTTGACGGTGGTCTGGCAAGGCCTCATTGCTTTTTGTCCTACTGTATTGCTAGTGCATTGCTAGTAACAGAGCTTGAAGCTGGCTTGTTTTGTTGGTGGTCCTTCATGAAAACTCCTTTGAGGACAGCTTTCAGAGGACTTGTTTTTTACTCTACCACTACTTCCAAAGGTGCTGTCTAAAATGATGAAAGATGACCTAGACAGAAGCCAGCCAAGGGTTTTGTGCTGGCCATGCGACAGTGGTTTCACTTTACACCACTCTTCCTCACATTTATCTCAGTGCTTGGGGGGGTCAGGACCAAATGACTTGTGCAGCAAAGAGGAGAGTTTGACCTGGCACAGGGTAGGGAGCCATCTCTGAAAAATGCTGTTTTGGCAATTTATGCTACATTCCAGCCTCTTGATTTTTAATTTTATACTTTTAAACTTTTTTATTTCTTGGGCTGGAAAAGAGTATCCAGTGATATTCAGACAATATTTTCTTTATGAAAATTTCCTTCTGTGCAGAATATAAATCTCTGCCACTGGCATTGACGGACAAGAGTTAGAGTGTCATTATAAATTTAAAGCTCTGACAGAGCATACATAATGCTCTCCTGTGTTTGCAAGATAATTGTACTCTTAATTACATTTAACTTGAAAAATTGAGGACTCCAGACACGCCAGTCCCCTCCATGGAGTCTGCTTAGAAGCAGTTAACATTGCTCACAAGACACCAAGTAATAGATATTTTTATGCAAGGTTAGTTAGCCTTATTGTATTTCAACTTGAAACTAATTTTTGTTATTGACTTAAAAGAAATGTAGCTATTTGCTACCATAACCAAAATTAATACCCTACAAACAGTAGCTGCCAGCTGGTGCTGGGTATTAAAACTCTCTTATATTGAGATTTCCAATTATTTTGGCAAAAAGCCAGGAGGCTTTTATTTTTGTTATAGGCTACTCTGTTTGTGGGAATTCCCATGGATGCATTCCATCTCCAGTAAAAAGTTATATTATGCTGCAGGTGTACAGCATAACCAGTAAAATGAAAATCAAATCCTCATGGTTTTCACCCGTTGTCCATTTTTCAGAACTTGCAGTGTTGGTAGGAAGCATATGTTCTAAACCAGTTTTGAGCAAGATGTTCTGTTGCATAGCAAGAAGTGACCATTTGTAGCTGAGGAGCATGGAATATCCATTCTCTCATTGCCTGTCCCCTCCCCTCCCCCCCCCTTCTACATGCCTGTGGCATGTGTGAGGGTGGTGGGCATGAAACCCAGAGTCTCACCTCCAGTACCATCCAACAAAGTCCCACCCTGAAATAAATCTTTGGAGAAGTGATTGCTGACCATCAGCCCCAGAGTTTCCTGGAAGACCAAGGCTGTGATTGCAGCTTGCTTCACTCTGGGAAAGGTATGAGCACAATGTTAATTTTCTATGGAAAATTAACAGCTGTCTAGATACTTCCTAGCCCTTGAGTTAACGTAGCGAGGAAAGGGCTCCCTGCTTTCAGTCTGTTGTCTTTATAGGAAGAGTGTTGCGGCTGAAAATTTTTATGTTCTGTATTTTTCTCACCAGTCCTCCCTCTTAGTTTCCAAGTTGAATGCCAGAAGAGATGCAGGCATTAGCTTTTGACAGCTTTAAAACAATAAGTCAGAGTCATATGATTTAGAAAACATTCAGTCAAAAAGTGTAAATTAACCAGAATTTTTAGGGGGTTGATTGGGTACCTAGATTATTTGACTAAGTGGAAAAAAATTGGAGTTAAAACTTCCTACGAGTATAAAAGAAACTTATATTTACTTGATTGCCAACTAATTCAATGTTTGCTTTTCCCAAATTTCTCATTTTCTTTAAATTTACATTTATTTCTTTGTTAACATGTTCCACTTCCAGTAAAATAATTTAGGTCAAGAATTCCCTGGCAAAGGGGTTTTTTTTAGCATATTTAATATTGTTTTGCAAATCAGATGGGATAGAAAAGCCTGGCTTCTTTCTCTGGAGGAATGGCACACAGGTGATTTAAGCAGGACTGGTCAGTATCAAAAGAGGGAAAGAAAGGAGCTGCATTCTTGAAAAGGAAATTTCCATCACCCTTCACTGGACATCCCAGCCATCAGCACCATAGCAGGTGAGTCATGGGGAGCTGCAAGGGACATTTCCTATTGTAAAAGTTCTCTAAGGAAGGCTCCCTCCATCTCAGCAGGGTGGAGCCGGGGAACTGATAAGAGCAGAAAGGGAAAAACAGCTTCTGGAGTCTGGAGAGGAAAAGGGAAAGGAGGGGCAGGATTGGTGACTTTCACCTCCTTCAAAAATTAACTTGGGTGTTGAGATTGAATTGGACTAGGAAAAGAGAGAAGCAAGAATCCCTTCTAGGCCCATCGGTGGGGCCAGTAAGGAATAGTGGATCTCTCCCCATCCTCCATGAAGGCCTTTGGTGGACCCTGTGCCCAGCACATAAAGCTGCTGCCCATCCGTCTTGGAGCCCTACAGCATGGTTTGTCTGGCTACATGGTTTGTCCCCTCCAAAAAAAGAAAAAGAAAGACTAACTTCAAAAAGCAAGCACGAAACAAGGCTGAATGGTGGTTGAGTGCTGGCAGCTTAAGGCAGACAATATGCACTTTTACAGATACATTGTTAGTTGTTCACAGTGTTAATCATTCTTTCAGCAAAGAGCATGTGGGATGGGCCAGGTGGAATTGTTTGCTAAGAGACATGAGACATGCCATTTAGATTCACAACTCCTTACAGTTTGAGATTTGCAGTGGAAAATAGTGAATATGTGAAATGTGAAATGCATTTAAACCAGTGTGTTCACCTGACATACCTAAGCAGTAGTTTATAATTCAAACAGCTTGATTTTGACCAAAATGCAGAAGCATGAAGTAGCCCACTTCAAATAAAAAGAGGTGTGGTTGCATATTTATAACAACAGTAAATAGATCACTTCTTTACACACTGAAAAAAGCAAGCACAATTCTTGTCTGACCCAACTTAGGAGTGTTTGAGTGAAACTTGTGTTGTAATTGCTCTCTTTTCCCTCTCACTGCAAATCCACACTCAAGACTTTCATTCCCTACTACAAATTTTACCCTTATTCTTTAGTATGGAAATATGATCACTGTTCAATCTGACAGGGGTGCTGACCTTAGACATTTGATTAAGGTCATCTTGTAAAATACATGGTTTAGCAGCAGCTGCAGTGATTCTACAACAAATACATTTGTGTATCAGAAGACTGGGACACAAGTTTGTTTAAACAAATCCTGTAATGTTATCATGGGAAACTGAAGGAAGTGGGTCACCAGTTTTCTGATAATATTTACAACAGCCCTTAGATAAGAGAATGGGAAAGGAGGCCTCTCATTTTGCCATAGTTTATCCCACGGTTAATGCAGAAAGACAAATTGGTTTAGGATAAACTTTTATGCCATACTCTAACTTTGTCACTCAGACCATCTGTACAAAAGCATACATACTAGTGTGGAATTTGGGACAAGCACAGGATATTTAAGAAAAAGATTCTGAAGGAAAGAAGGGGAGGAGTGTACAGTATTTATTCTAAAGGCAAAAGAGGGAAAAAACTCTGAGCTCTAAGACCTAAAGAAGATTCCAATGCAGTTTGTCTGGCTCAAATGCACCAAAGCATTAGGCAATTATCACCCATTGACTTCAAGGTTTGAAACAAAGACTGGACTTCAGAATGCTCTTCTTTACTATGGGTACCTTCAGCAGGCAGATGTTAATTTTAGGTAGAAGTACTGGTTCCAGTAGCAAAATGGGACTAACATTAACAGTTGTGACTTTCTCCTTCCTTTTGCACACTGCAGAATTGTCAGGCCCTGTGCCGAAGTGAACTGCATGCACACCCTGTTATGCAGCACAGAGCAGCTGGGAAATTCAGGAGTGATTTTAATGACTTGCCATCAGTGTCGAAGCACCTAAACCCACTCTTTGCGTCAAATCCTTGCTTCCTAAATTAAAATGGGCCAAGGACCTTTAAGTGGATGGGTCTGATTCCTTCTGAGCCATCTGTGGAAAAATGATATAAACTGTGCACAGTATCTCATTTTTTAATAGCCAAGGAATCAGGCATGGGTACTGCTTAACCCAGTGGAAATGTCTTACATGAACAATCTCAGAAGCTTCCAATTCAATGACAGCAAGGGTTAATTAGGAGATAGAAAGGCCCCGTTGAAACTTAATCCACCTGTTATGTTTTCATCTTTTAATAATGCTAATTTAATTATCTAGAGTTAGAGAGAAAACTAACATAAGCAGTGCCCTGTGGACAAGGCAAAAGGTTTTGAGCTGTTCCTCCAAATTGTGATCCCTCATCTGGTGGCACTTCCCACTCACCAAATGCACCAGTTTAAGTAGGCAGCAATGTTCTTTCACTGAGTTTGAAGAGTTTTACAGTCCCATGGTCCATAGAAGAGAAGTATAATAGAGACCAGGACAGCCAGCAGTGAAGCAAAACTTCTCCCTTAACCCTCCACTCAGGCATTTCAGCCATCAGTAAGCTGCCTGTAAGGAGACAGTCTCCTGGGACTTCTCCTGAGCTGCATATCCCTTACATTCCTTGGGAAACTGGAGGCCCCCACACTGACTGTTTAGATTTTCAGCTGATCTCTCTAATTTGTGCAAATTCCAGACCTAGGGAGAGTAGTGATGGCCTTTCTACGTGGAAGGACACTGTTTCATTCATGAGGAATAAAGTGTGCATTAAAGTGTGACAAGAACCTTGCTGAGATTTCCTCTTTGTTAATCCCTTTCTGCTGCCTTTTTTAGGTGAATCTCCAAATGGTTTTGATTTCAGATCTTTGAAATATATTTAATACTCTTTCCTTGGCCTCTTTTCCAGGACTTTGTTTTGCAAAACAGAAAATATTTCCTGAGTTTATATCTTGTCAGTAGCTTGAAGCGGTCAAACCTTTTGAAAAAATTCAGTGCTCATAAGAAGAAGAGCTCATTGCAGCTTGTTTTCCACTACAATGTGGCTCTTCTTTCTGCTTGTGTCCCAGAAAACTTTTTGTCCATGTTAAATGATATCTGTGTCACCGTAGTTCTTTTTTTGAACATTCAACCTATGTTGAAGGTGTGCCTCATTAACAGTGGCTGTTCATAATCCACCACAATAAATTTGATGCCACCATGGTTGGTGGTTACACATCTAGTGGATGAAGAAGACCTACTTCTGAGGGACAGCAAGCCACCTTCTGCCTGCTGAAAGCCTCTTGACTGAAGTACCAAGCAGCACCCGCCCAGTGTAGCAGGAAATTTTCCTGACAGAGGAAAACTGTGTCATAAAATTGGTTTTATTTCTCTCAGCCTTTGCGTGATGGAGCAGGGAATGTAGAGGGAAACCAGAAATCACCAGGGTTGCTCCATTCGAGCTATTCTTGGCTGTCAGAGATGTCCCTGAGGTTGTCTTTGGTCAGACTGAGGCCTGAAGCCGTTCTTGAGTCATCAGGGGTTTGAGCAACAGCAAAGTTTGTGTAAGGCCCACCATTTCTCCTCTTGTTGGACACCAAAAGTAGCTGTAGTGGACCAGAAATAACAGTGCCCCCTCAGTTTTTGGTGCCTCACCATTAGATCTCCAAGTGAGCAATTGTTAAGTCAGTCCTAAATTTATTGGTTTAGCACTCATGCACGATAATACATTTGGGACAATTTTGTGGCTCCATTTCTGTGGTGAAGAAAGTCTGAAGGAGTCTGTGGTAACCTGAAAACTACCCATGGATGTGCTGCAGGGAGAAGAGGGGAAGCAAAGGTTTTGTTTGGAAGTGAAAAAAAAAAATTATGAAAGCGAACATGAGCCAAGATGTAAAGTCTCATTTTGCTCCCATGTGCTAGTGCTTGAGCAGACTATTGTTCTGGACTCAGAGATTGGTTCTTAATTATGTCGAGCAGTGAATGGTTTGAATTACCACCACATAGTTTGGTGAGCACAAGCCTGTTAAGAATTTTTGGCTGGAGTGCAGCTGTGGGGCTGCTCTGAGATTGTAGAAGGTGCCTGTTGCTGGAGGTGTTTCCAAGAGTTAGGAGGCACAAACGCTGCCACCTGAAGTCCCACGCTTTGAATGCTTTATCTCAATCTGCCCTTGTCTTTATTCTGCCATTTCAATCTAAAATAAAACATCTTGTATTTATTGTATCATCACATTTAGACACTACCATTTTGGAATCTCCTGTGGACATCATCAGATCCAGATGTTTCTAAATGTCACCATCCATACACTGAACTGATTACAAATGGAGATGTATTTCTGTAAGCTGTTGCTACTCAGTGAAGATTGCCAGTTTCCACTGGCTCAGAGGGGAATTTTATTTTTAATGGGATAGGGATTGCCCCAAGCTCAATACTGCAGATTTTGAAATTGCATGTATTGTTGCATGAAGCACAAGTGGTTCCAGTATCTGCTTGCCCATAAATTTGGACCATTTTCCTAAGAGGTTACTGCTTTTAACACATATAGACTGATTTTAATACTGGGATTACACCATCTGACCATCTATCTCAATCTGCGGAGTGTGGCGTGGGTTCATCATACACTCTGATCAAAGTATTAGAAATACAGTTGCTTTACAGGGTAAAACTATTTTTCCTTCACAACACTCTGCCTAAGTTGTCTGACAACTGCACTGATATATATGTATTCTACACAGCTCTGTCTGCCTTGCAAATGAATACTGCTGCCCTCTGCTGCAATGAATATTGAATATCTCCTCAAAGTTGCACACTCTCATTCTAAATGTGCACTAAATAAGGAGAAACGAGTTGTACAAGTGCCCATACACACGTAGAAAAAAAAGTAACAGTTAAAAAGTGGTAAAAGTTTAAGCTGACCTCTTTGGCATTGCACTGCATGTCAGGGCAAGATTAGGGTTTCTACAGCAGAAAAAAGAAAACATACCTTAAGTTGCTGTCATTGTCCCCTGGTCAGTAAAGCCAGGCTACATTTTTGATTTTCCCATCTGTTTACTGATTTGGACACAGTAATACTAAGTTGAGGATTTTAAATTCACATTATTATCTATAAGAATTCTAACTTTTTAGATACACTTCTCTCCTGAAAATGTCAGTCCTGCATTAGGCATTGAAGCTTTCAGGCATAATTTTAAAAGTTCATTATGCACTCCAGACTGAGAGCCTCAGTTAGCTGCAGCTCTTAAAAATACAATGCTGCGTGTAGTAGCTGACTGCAACTCATTCCAGACTGCTCCCAGCTGATAAAAAGGTATGTCCTTTCCAGCTTCCAGCATCCTAAACCGGAATTGTACTTAGGGTTAAGACATTCTGGTTTCTCCAGAATTCATTTCTCCAGACATTCATTTCTCCAGAATGTCCTCATTGCAAAACCAGATTGAACAAAAGGTAAAAAAAGATCCTTATGTGCTACTGGGCAATATTGCTGTTTACTGGGACATGACACACACTCTCCTTGAGTCCTTTCTGTCTTTACTCAGATTTATCATTAGGAATTACTAGGTCCCCAGACCATATTGTAATGATCAGTTGCCTTTCTCATAGCATAAAAATTTTGATATAATAAATAAGCTTCAAGTGCATACTGTATGATTTCTTTGTGTTTTCAAGACGCTCATTTTGCTAAGATTTAAAAATGCAATTAAAAAAAAAAAGCACAAGAAGGAAAACTATCCAAGAAATCATTAGAGAAAAATTTGAGGTAGTACTTACGGACTTGCCTGTGCTTCATGGAAAATTCAAGAAACATTTCACTGTATTTGATGACATTTCGTGTCATGCTTAAGACTCAAAAAATCCAAAAAGCAAGTTAATATGTAAGACAGATGAGCCCTCAATGCTGAAAGAGCCTACACATAAGCTAAAATTTGTGAATTCTATGCCAAATGAAATTATATTTACCTTTTGCAGAGCATCTACTAACTTTACACTAGATTAGTGAAAACATAGTAGCAGCAAAAAGAAAAACCCTGAATTTGATTATGTGCAAAACAAGATAAAATTCAATAAATGAAAATACAGATTGCATTTAATTTAAATCTGGGTTTATGATGATGGAAAGAAAATCACCTTTACTGCTTATTTTCTTTCAGTAATGAATATTAGACTTTATTCTGGAATTTTAAAATTTACTCTTTTATTTTATTGTGTGGAATGGAAATTTAATTTAGTAGTCTGGCTAATGTTGACGATTCCAGTAACTCAACATCTGACATTTCAAAAATGGCAGAAAGTCAAAACGGATCCAGATAAAGTTAATATGTAGTTAATTATTTTTAATTTTATTTTTTTTTTACCAGGTTATGAATCTATGGCAAACTTGCTCAACTTCAGTAACTGGAAAAAGAGCTGCCAGATTCCAAAGGCAACTGATCCTACTTAAATGGAAGAAATTGGTAATGGGGGATAATTGTTATCACAATTACATGTGCCATAAAGACATTGTTTTCATGAATACTTATTGCCAAGTCAGCTAAACTACGCTCAATAAACTCCAGACACAGGGGACTCATCATGAGAGGTCTCTGTGTTGTTATTGGACAAGGTTATAAAAGCACTAGGGGAGGAATGGTTGTGATACTGAGAAAAATATTTCATTCATCATCATATGTGTGTATTATATAGGGCTGTGAGAAAAGATTCTCTGTCAATGTTTTATTGAAGTAATGCTATTAATAGTACTGAAAATCATACTCAAGGATACTTGAAATTCAGAGGAAACATCCCTTGCTGAATTAAAGCTGAAGCTAAAAAAAAAGCACCTTAGGTCTTTTCTTTCCTGTATAATTGATCTACTTATTGTTAACTACAGTCATGTCACAAAATGAAATTAGCTGTCATGTTTTTGCTGGAGACTTGGTTTCCCACAATTGGTTTTGGGTAACAATGAAGAAAAAATAGGAAATATTATGTGAATCTCTTTGTAAACTCTTAAAGCTTAAAAACTCAGACTAAAATTTGACATGGGGTTTTCTGTTGATCCAGCACATGATTTATTTACTGTAAACAATTCTGAAGCACGGGAAATGGTTTCCAGAGGTCTGAATGTGAGTTTTTTGGACAAACTGAATTTTTGTAATGAAAGACCTATGGATTGAAATTGTTAAAGGAGATTTTGCTTCCAATTTAGATATCTGGCTCAACAAGACCAGTTGGCTTTCTCCTCAATCTAATTCAAATATACTTAGTATATATATATTAATCAAGGCTTGCTCACTTAATGGCTCATAAGGTTGTAAAAGGGACATTTCTTTCCTTTTTGGATATGAAAGTGCAAAAAGCAGGCAACGGGTGATTACATCTCATCAAGCCAACATCTTTCTGTGTTTACACAGGAGTGATGGTGGATTTGGTATAACATGGTAACATCTACATAGGCTAGGTGTCTATAGAGACATGGCACATTTGTTCATTATACTGCTTTAGAATAAAGTGTAAATTACAGAAAGGAAAGCTGTAGAGTTTGTCAGGTTTTTTTAAGAGGAAGAAAGTCCAAATGCTTTATCCCCTGCTTTCTTTGAAGCATCACTTGAACAAAGGATGAGAAGATGTTCTTTAAAAGTCAAATATAACTTTCTTTAAAATCACACACCCGAGTTGTGTAAAGTAAAGAATTTAACCAATGGATTAAATGACTAAATCAAAGAAATCAGTGTGGACATTTTGAAAATGATCCACTCAAGTAATGACTAGATTAAGAGCAAGACATTGTTTCTTGTAACACTGAAACTTACAGTAAAATGGTGGAATTGATTGTGAATTTCACTTGTCAGAGAATGAGCATTCATTCTTATTCTTTGCAGAAGAAAGTAAAAAAAAAAAACTTTATAGCTTATTATCAATCAACCAGGACTTTTTTCTTTAATAAGAACTACAGAGGTCTGGTAGTCAATCGAAATATCTATTGTAAGAAGGCAGACATGGTGGTTTGTGAACTGTTGATTCTGTAACCTCCTTTCTACATAGCTGTAGGAGTACAGATGAAGTGTGGCCTATATTTCTGTGTGACATTGAATAATAAACAACCAGTGTTTATTGACATTTTTAGATAATGTAGGTTTTTTATCCTTCTTCTCTTCCTTTCTCTCTCTTCTAAATGTTACCTCCCTAAGTCGTTTTGGACACTATCTTGGACACTAAAAAAACAAAAGAACAAAATCCTAGACACACGTGCTGCTGCATTATCTCTTTGGTAGAATCATAATTCCATTTCAGCAACTTATTTTCCTGCATTGCTTCATTTCTTCAGGCAAGTTTTTTGAGCTCTAAAGAGATTTTTGAAATATAGAGAGAGCAACTTTGATGGTTTGCCTGTAAATAACTATTCCCTTAGAATTTTGAAAAGACTGCAGCTGAGTCCTGCCCATGACTTGTTTTCTTGCCTGCAAGTTCTTGCTTCTACTTCTTACAGAAAGTAGCAGGTTTCCCCTCAGTGATGTGCTACCAAAATTGCTGCAGAAATCTTCCTCAAAAGCAGTTAGTGTGAATAATGATATTTTAAGGTAAAGTGGTTTTCCACTCTTTTCCCATTTCTATCATCTACATGCAACCACTGCTACATGATTTTCCATTATTCTAATTAAATGTGTAGGGTTTTTTCTGCATGTGGCTTTTATTGCTGGATGTTTCAAATGTTTTGCTTTTGTGTCCCAGCAGTGGTAGCAGCAGTAGGTGATCACCTGATGGACTCGCCTGGTGGCAACATCTTGTAAACCATGAAACATTGTGTGCCCAAAAGGTGATCAGTTATGTGAGTTTGAATTTCTTCTTGGAAGTGTGACACAGTGTTAGAATCTGAGTGATTTTAATTTCCTGAGGTGAATAGGTATCTCCCAACCCTCGGAGGCCTGCTGTAGGCTAGGAATCCTATTCCCCATGGCTGGTATGTGCTGTGGGAGGCAAGACAGCATGGGCAAAGAAAGAAGGTGTAAAAGAGAAACTGGATTAGCAAACCTGAGATTTGAGCTTTTCTTCTTAATCCTGCTTGGCTCATAATGCTGTAAGAGGAGCATTTCTTTCCTTTTTGAACACAGAGGCACAAAAAGCAGACAAAGTCACTTCAACTATGTGTACACAACAGCAATTTGGTGAAAGGCAGCTTAGAGGAATTACTGTGAAATACATGAACATCTGAGGACAAAATTAAGTGATTGGCAGCTAAGTTTTCTTGATCCAAAGTGTCCTTCCCAAAGAGATACTTAATTTATGGGGCTTGGATCTGGGGACAAAGCACTACAATTTGTCAGTGATGTACTACTATCTGTATGACTCAGTGAGGGTAATTCAGAACAGAACTTCTTTTTTGAGTGGCATACAGGGCATTTGGGACCTCAGAGACTTTTTGGACTACTCTAAGAAGAATGTCTTGTAAGGTGTGTGTTGGTAAATGAATGTAGATGAATTCCCAAGCCAAAATTACGTAGATTACCTTAACAGTTCTGACAGTGATATGAAGCTGAAAAAGAATGTAAATGTCCTACCATTTTGAACTTCCCTAAGACACATTGATGCTCACTGAGGATCAGTTATTACTTTGAATCCTTCTATAGTGCCAACTGCTGCATGAATGCTAAAGCCCTGTGTAAGCATGGGCCAAAAAATGTTTGTCTCCCAATTCATATTTTTAAGTTCAGATGTTATATATCTTGGAGATGCTTTATTTCTCCTTATTTAGCAGATTTCCATTTTTTAGTAATTTCATGAAAAAATTTTAATATTTATCAAACATAGAAATACCATGATTTTTCAAGAGGTTAAAAATTAAACCAGCTTGATTAAGTTAAAATCTTACTGTACAGTAGTATCTATTCTTTCTTGGTGTTTTCATTTAGACCAGCATTCTTCAATTTAATACAATTATGTATTTCTTGTAGAAGAAGAACAGAAAAAGCACCACTGAGTTCTTCACTTACACTACAGTTTACAAAATTACTCCTGAGGCTAGAGGGTAAATATTTTAGCTTTATGTTCAAAAAAATGAAACAATAATTGGTAAGTCTTATCCACAAATTTGGATTTCTTTATTGTAATACTACATTAAGTTTTACTAATGTCAGTGTGTAAATGCACGTTGCTAATTTATTAAGACCCATGGTAGCCAAGTGTTTTTGGGGGTGCTTTCTGCTAAGATGACTTATATTCTGTGATTTAAGTGATTAAACTAACTCATACTTCTCTAATGAGCATTTCTGGTTGACTGCATTTGGGATTCATCTCCCACTCCACCACAGTTTTTCACTTGAACAGTGAAATGTCAGAGAGAAAAAACCTCCACAGTCCTCTCAAGGCTTGATTCATCCACCTCTCACATCAATTTTATGCCAGCACAACACCATCAAAATCTTTGATATTACTCTAGTACTGTACCAGTTTAATAGAGGAGCAAATCAGGCCTTAGAGGGATTTCTTGGTTCCTTTGAATTCTCTGATTAGACTTATTGAAACTCATAAAATCCATGTAATGTTGTTGCTCCACTGTGGGCCATCTACATGAGAAACCTAACTTCATTTTAGAGCTTAAGGCAATTCCCAGCTGGCCTCAGCTCACTGAAGGCACATTCAGTCAAACACTTCAGCAGTATTTTTAATTTTTAATTTGCATATTGTTTTACCCATGTTCCAGGGCCTTGCAAATCCATAGATTCCGATTCTTAGGCAGATGTTAGGGAGAATATCCAAATTCACCCTTCTCTTCACTACCTCCTCCTTTTTCTCCATGCAGCCAATAAACCAGCCAATATTACTATCCAAAACATTTTCAGGATCACCCCTTTGGCAGGAAAGTTCATGATTCACTGTCTATGGCCTGTCACTGGTATCATGGTTGCACTGCCACAATCTAATCCAAAAAACTAAAATAAACTAAACCAAATAATCCAAATCCTGCCTCCTCAAGCAGGAGCTTAAGCATGAGCAGCATCAGGCAGCAGTTCTCTCCCCAACATGGGGCTTTGTGAGGGTATTGTGTTCTCCCTGAGAATGGCAGGGCATTTTATCTGAGGAGATGGATGTCACATGCACATTGCCACCACTAAGTAGTTCAAGATTGTGAGTCAGAAATCTTAATTGTATTAAGAATTTTTAGTGGGAGTGGAATTCGATTGCTTCTTGGCTGTGAAATTCTAGTCCTTGTTTTAAGTTTTTTTTTTGGCTAGGATCCCAAGGGTTAGAAGTGAATTTTTGATCAATAAATTAAAACTGAGTTTCCTACAACATATACAATTCTAAGAGCTGGACTCTTAACATGACCAGCAGAGTACTGGGGTAATCTAGGTTGGATCAGAAGAACTGGCTGCTCCCTGACATCTTCATCCTGATTATTTATGTTTTGTCTTCTGGGAGCAAGATCTTGCTCTCAAGGGGTTGTACCACTTTTCTCTGGCAGGAGCAGTCTGTGATGGGCAGCCCATTGCAAAACTAGTCAGGGAGTTTGCAGCAACACATAGTAGGGCTGAGCTTTCCAAAACAGCCTCAAATCCTTCTGTATGAGAAAAAAAGAATGCATGTAAAGAGAAGAGGGAAAACAAGAGGAATGCTTACATGAATTCACTACATGTCTCACAGAAGATTCATTAAGGTCTGTTCTGACTCACCATTTATGGTTGCAATTGTCTGTGTGCCATTTGACAGAGAGGGGAGATGAATGAAGGCTCAGTTCTGTCTGCAGGCAATCTGAGTTGTACTAATTTCTCATCTTCATAAGAGAAAAAAAGGTTCTCTCAAGCTCTTGAAAGTCAAGTTCAAGAACTAATCGTGAAAGTTCCATAAATTAGATTAGCAAGAGTGGAAATTTTTTCAACCGCCTTTGCCTGTGGATGCATAGAGCTTGTCCACTTCAGGAAAGTCTACCCAAAGTAAGCTTTGAAGTGCTTTTAGGAACAACCTCACACTTTACTAAAATGGGGGTGCATTTGATCCTGCGCCATGCAGTACACATGGTTAATAATCTGAGAGGACTTTGATTTCATTAGATGCTAAAATCAAGGAGACATGGAAAGAAAAAACGGTCATGGGGAAAAGAAAAAAGAGAAAGAAAAAAAGAATTTCAGAATACCCCTTGGTATACTTTAAGCTCTGAATGAAGATTTATGTTGGTCCCGCTTGATCCAAACTGATTACCTCTCCTTAATAACAAAGCTTTCTTTGAGAATTTTTAATGCATTTTGCTGCTGCCAGATATAACCTCCTACTTTTTCTAGGGTTTGAAATAGGCTGGGCAAGTCTCAAGCTTTCTTTGGCATGCAAAGATAATTCATATGTTGGACTACAAACTGCCTGCTTGCCCGAAAGTGGAGGAGGCCTGAAAGATGTAGTTTAGGAATAATCTAAAGGAACTGGAAAATTCTGGGGAAGTAACATTATAATTACTTTGCTTGTGCATTATGTGATGGCAAATATCTAGTGAAAAGTGAATTGTCAGTGGAGCATTCTCTGCCCTTGTCTATAAGAATGATAGTTTTCTTGTCCACTTCCACATGTATGCAGAAGATAACTTAGAATATGCTAATCCTAGCCATAGCCCATTGGGATGGAAAGAAAAAAAAAAAGAAAGTTATATAATAAATTCAGATAATATCCTCAAAGAGCATTGGCATGGCAGTGGCAGCAAGTGGACAAGGGAGAGAGTGTTCAAGCTGCACTGTGTTTCACAGAAGCATCTTCCAAAAATGACATGCTCAGTCTGTTTTTTTCCAAAATTTATCATTCCTGATGGAGTGTTAGGGGCTGTAGGGCCCCAGAAATAACTTTTAAAAGCCCCAGGCTTAATTGATGGCCCTTGAAACTTCATACCAGTACTGATGTGGAAGGAAGATATTCTAGCAATACTCCTGTTTCCATGGAGTATGTTGAAGAACAATGGAGTAGAAGACAAAACTTGGATGTAGCAACCTCCCAGAAAAGGTTTGTTTTTGTTTGAAAACTGAGACAAAATGTACATAAATGAATAAACTGAAATGGCTGTAAATAGCCTATGAAAACATGCTATAATACAATTGTTTATGATTCTTCTTCATTATCCCACTTCACATTTGAGAGGATGACTGGAAAAGAAGATCCTGTATTTTTTCAAGAAATCCACAAGCATTACAGCAAATGAGCGTGTTTTCCAGTTCAAATATTTGGAGTATTTTTTTTAGTGTTTGCATAGGCTCAGGATTTCTAAGCCCATGTAATAATCTGCAAAAAAACTCCCACCATTTTTTGCTTTGCTGAGGCTCACCACACGGCATGCAGTGAAAAACCCTTTGCTGTGGTGTGTTTAATAGGTTGCAGAGTAGGCAGAGCCTCCAGCCATATGTGGTTCCTTACAGAGACTGGGATGAGAACAGATAAAATACATCCTACTTTCCCAAAGCAAATTGCATGTCTTTGTGGCCACCTGAAAAGAAAGACCACTTCCACTTTAGCTGTACAAACCTAATCTGTGTTTATTCTTAAATTTATGAGTAGCTACATTACCATGCAATCAGTCTGGATTACTGAAATGTTGAATAAGAAGGGGGGGAAAAGAGGTTTGCTTCTCATTATTTTTTCCCTCTGAGCATATGTCTGCTTCACTCAGAATTTCCTATACCTGACGCTTTGGTGTCTGTGACCACCAACAGAGTTTCCCTCAGCCCTGTCAGTCTGGTTAAAACCTGTGCACTGTATATTCTCCTTATCCTGAGGGTTCTGGTAAAAGCATTTATCTGTTGAATGACATGCAGGCTGCCAGATTCAACAGATGACAGCTTAAGCCCAGTGCTAGTGACCACCAATGGTGTGGGGTTTATTTTGGGATCCTGTTTGCTCTTCTAAAAGAAAAAAAGAAATGTAACCGTTATTGACTTTTTTCTCCTTCCTTTGCAAGTCCTTTTGTGTGATTTCATGAATCTGTCCCATAGTAAGGACCAGTCTTAGTTTGATGCTCCTTTATTTCATGCTTCTGCTCTAGCCCTCAGCAGTTGCTTGTGGTTTGTGCTCAGAAGAAATAAAAACAGGAGTTTGGGATCAGATGTGAATAAAGAGACATGGATGCAAATACATACTTTCTCCCTCCCCCACTCTGTCTCACCTGTTGGCCATAGGGCAGCTTAAAAAATACACGGAATACCCCATCACTTGTTTTTTCTTGTCCCTTTTGCAAATGGAGATTCCTGAGAAGAAAAGACAGATGCAATGCAGGGACATAAAAGAGACAAACTCGAATGTCAATATAGGGACATCTAGCCTAGACCTTCAGAATAAGCAGTAATCATGTACCATAAGTCCTGGTCATAAAAATACCAAGCTGGAAAATGCTTGGCAGTGTTGTTCTCAGAACACTATCCCATTTCAATGAAGGTAAATGTAGCTCAAGTTAATCTCCTTAGGGGCGGCATACTGTACACAGAGGATGGTGTCAGAGACCCAAGAAATTAAAAAATCCAGGAGGATGCAGATGCATATATTGGAAATGCATCCTTCCACAGCTCTGCACGAGGCCACAACAGTTCTTAACAGGGATTTTCCTAGCAAACATATGCAAAGATAATAACCTCCCTGCTGATACTGGCAGATATCCTCCGTTCTGATGGGCTAGATTTCATTCACAAGCACAACGGGGAGCAAAAGATTATTTTAGCCTATTTATTTTCTTTCCTGGTTCACAGCATTCACTGAGTATGTACAAATAGGACGGATGCCAACTTGTTTACAGAAGATCAGAGATTGAGTCAAAACTACAGTCCAAGTGCCCTCAAGCTTTAGGGATTTTCTCACTGAGTGCTAGACATGGGAAACTGTCCTGATTCAGCATAAAACTTTCAAGACACAGGTAATCCATGTCATAAATTTCGGCTGAGAATTTTGCTTTTAAGTGTTTTTCCTTTGAAAATCTTACTAAGCTCCTATCTTCTTCCCCTTCCAGACCACCCACAGATGCCTCCCACAACAAGCCAGTCACAGTGATCTTAGAGGTCACCTGTCATCCTCAGTATAATTCTAAAAGCACAAATGCTAAGCACCCCAAAAAAATTACTTTAAACAGGCTCTTAATGTCAAAGATATAATTAATCTTATTCGAGTAAAATTAGAATTGATATTGACACCTATGTGTTGATTTCCTACTCAGAGCCTGTGTATATTTTCCTGAATCTTGGCTATGAATATATTAATGAAGAGATGACTCCATGGGGATACAGAGATTGGATGTTTGAGGGAAGGAATAGGTGGGAGGTACATCATCAGGTCTGATACACCAACATGGTACCAGAGATGCTTATGTAAACTATTGAAGCTGTCATCCAAAATGAAGCTGTAGATCAGGAATATTGTAATGATATTTCTGGTATTTCTTGTTTCCTCTTTTTGGTTTTAGAATTTTTTTCTTGAGGATGCATGTTATATGTAGATTGAAGCTGCTGAGTAGATGAGTATCAAGGAGTAATGTTCATGTCAATCAAAGTAAAAGAAAATATTTTGGTGATTTCTTACTATATTCATATATTCAGGATGATATACTTTATTTTTTTTTTTAAATGAGGAGAATGCTTTCCTGGTCAGAAAGCTGATATATTCACCTTATCATCTCTAACTTTGGTGATGGACCCTTTTCTTCTCTGACTCATGCAATGCTTATTCAAATAAAGCTACCATAAATCATCCTCCTTCCTTAGAATTCATCTTGTCTTGATTTTTGTCATCTCTCAACCAATTTCTCTCCACTTACATAACATCTTCATTAGGGAGATACATGTCTGTATCAATGTGAATGGGGCTTTTTTATGTATTGCATAGTGAGCAGCCCATTTGACGTTCTGTTTGTCCACAGCCTGAAGACCTTCCTTCTCATTTAGCTCCATTCTCAAGAAATATCTTCTACTAAAGAGAGATACCTACGCCTCTAGGTGTCTCTCTTTAAGAAGATAAAGTGATTTGTCATTCGGATTCTTTTCTATGTCTATTTTTAAAATTTAAAATATGGCATGAAGATGGTCATGTTTTACATATGTGAGCTTGGCTCCATGATATCATTACTGTTTATTTCTCCTGTAATCTTTGAGGCATCCTTCAGTTTCAGCTTTCACTTGTTGAAGCTTGTCTTAATTTCAGACTTAGATCCTACTAGTTACTAGGCACTGAGCAGCTTGATCTAGTGGGAGATGTCCCTGCATATGGTAGGGGGGTTAGAACTGGATGATCTTTAAGGTCCCTTCCAACTCAAACTGTTCTATGGTTCAAAATTAGGTATCTAAGCTCTATGTCAGCCTGTCCTAGAAATACCAAGAAAGCTCTCTGAGAAGCAAGGATCTAGTGGAGCATGCTGGCTCTGTTGTTAGCAGCCCTGGCTTCACTGAAGCTGATGGGTTTTGGAGTGCTTTTTTCTATTCCACAGCAATCATCTGTGTCAGGTGTAAGGGAAGAGCAATTAACTGACCGTGTTCAGAGATATTAGGTGGTACCTGAAAATATTAAGCTGGTTTGGACCAGTCTACCTTTCTATAAAACTCATCTTTATCAAGGCTTTAGAATCTTCCTTCATATCTTACCCAGAAACCATATGCCAGCAAAGTAGTTCAGATCAACCAAGGGTACGAAAATGCAGTTCAAAGCGCATTTGATAGGCATGGAGATTGACAGGTAACAGTTGCAGGAACTGTAAAGCTAGTAAGAAGAAAAAGCATTTTTCCCCAAGTTAAAGGTACTTGGGAGGCTTATTTAACCTTCATTCTAGCCATTTGCATACAAATTTATGTCATTATTTACTACATGATTGAATTGAAATGTGAATTTGCCATAGCAACTCAGGCTTCAAATAGAGCATACATTGCTTTCCAAAAGTACAGCACCTCCTTAAAAAGGAGTAAAGAATAGTGCTCTCTGTAATCTGAACTCTTGCAAAATGTTATTAGCAAAATATGGCTTTAATAAACAACACATTTTCCCAAATTCTTAGACTACATTTAGTAAGGAAAGGTTGCAATTACAAAAAAAGAGAAGGCCCATGGATTTATAAATACTTATATAAATAAGCTATTTACTTTAATCCATTTTTGTGGAAAAAATTAAGTTGGGGGACATACAGCTGGCAATGGAAAGACTTAAGGTTATGTGGGACATTTGCACGATGTGGGTGAGGGTTTCAGTGCCACTGCTGCCTTGTTTCACTGAAAGAAAAACAAAACTGTGACAGGTCGTACATTCATTCATGCATATTACTCTTTTGCCCTTTTGCCAGAAAAATAATGGGCCATCCAGCAGATGACATAATTGTACATAAATAAATATTTATTAAAGTCCCCTACTCGCATCTACTTCTCCCTAACAAAATACCAGAATCAGCTGGATTTCTGGAAAGCAGAATGTGTGCAGAAGTTTTGCTAGGTTATGCAAAATTATGCTTAACTGAGACTTTGAAAGCCTTGCATGGTTTTAAACATATGTTTGTGGACATGTGTGTATGCATCAGTTTTATAGAAATAGTGTACCTCCTTTTGGATTTTTTTAGGCAGACTTTGAAGAGATTCAGCTGCGAATGTGTTTGGCATAAGACAAGAACAATTGAAGCAAGCAAATCACAGCTATTTGTTACCATTAAAAGCAAGTCAAGAACCCAAGTGAACAAGTCCTGTAAGGGGTAAGGTAAAACATGCCTCTCCAAACTATTCTGAGGCATTTAGGAATTTGTCTTCAATGGGAGATAAGTTGTGAGCCCCAAGCCTCTGAACGTTTGTATTGTTACATTCCAAATTACTTTCTTTGTTGATGTAGTATAAAGGAGAGAGGAAACCTGAGGCATATCTTCTTCCAGATTTACTTCCATGTACCTCTGGTGTCCAAGTGAGTCGTCTAGACTGAGGAGAAATGCACCTTCAGAGGTTAAAATGCCAGTGGTGGGACATATTTGGGACTTGCTTTTTGATGTGATGCAAGTCACACCAGGAGCCTTTACTGGCAATGGGAGGATGCCTGAATGAGCGGCTCAGAGGAGTCAACTCCTGTTCCTTGTAGACATAGGCAGAGTTAAACTGCAGTGAACACACCAGGCTTCCTCATTGCCTACAGAGTCTTAGACTGGCTTCTTTAACCCATTTTCTCTCAGACTTTCTGCTCATTGTAAATGGGGACCTGGGACCCAGCATTTTTGCTGATACTTTTGTCTTTAGCACTTCAGTGCTAGTTCTGTCATTCAGGATGTCATAAAATAATATTAGAATGCCCTCAAATAACAGCTTCCTATTTGGAATTCATGATGCTAACTGAAAATGTCACAGGACAGAAGCACATCCTATGGATTGAATTAAATCTCCTATCCTTATTTCAGATTATTGTAAGTTACCAAAAAGCACAGCAGGTTTGAAATTTGTTCTCCATTTTAATCTAAAGATGATATTTCTTTTGACTTGAAGGGACTGGTGAGAAATGCTGACATGCTTAAAGAGAACACATTTAAATGCTTTCTGAGGACAGCAGATGAACCTTAGCAGTGAGATCCTGCTGTATGAGCAGCTCTAAAGTTGCAGTGTACAAGTGCTTTCCTGGGATAGAAGTATAGTGGTATAAAATTAGTTGTATGTCCAAATGTGTGTAATCCAAGATGATATGCAGTTAAAAATGTCTAATGCATAAGGAAAAAATTAGTCTCAAAACTTAAAGGAGTAAGTTTATGCTCTCATCCAAGATTTCCAGTGACATCATGCACCATGAAACAATAAAACCTAATAAAGTTTGCTCATTTCAGTGGAGGTTTTAAAGCACATTCAGAAAGACCATCCTACATCAGCACTACCCAACTTTACCCTTAAAATCATAAATATGACAGGCTTTCAGTTCATTTTAACTTCTATTTCTACCACATGGAACAGGGACTTTGCTTTTACTTCCCAGCCTGCACCCACAACACACACCAGCCATACCCACACTCTGAAACATTTTATGCAGAGAATTCCCTTTACTCACTGGGAAATACCAGAATCTGATGCAAACCCTGATGTAAGTTTTCAATAAAATAATGAAACTAGGCCCCAACTAGCTAGGAGCAGTGCACATTTCATTTCAGAACTCTGTAGCCCTGTAGCTACAAATGGTATAAATTCATAGTTCTCAGAATATGTGAAATTCATAAGCTACTCAGAAACATGAACTGCAATTCCTGGAGGTAAAGTGGAATCTCTATTAATTAAGTGCACCAAAGTTTGTCTTCCCTAAAAGGATGTACATTACAGAGAGATACTTCTGATACCTTGTCTAGTGGGAGTTATCGCTGCCCATGGCGGAATGGTTGGAGCCAAATGATCTTTAAGGTCCCTTCTAACCTGAACCATTCAAAGATTCTATGATTCCTGGCATACAGTCTTTTGGGGGATCAGTGTTATGTAAATATTGAAAGAAACATTCTGTTCTCAACCATGCACAAAAGCAGAGTATTTTTGGCCTTGATTTTCACAGAGTAAATTCATTAGTTTGAATTCTGGTTTTATTCATGCTAAAAGTTAGGGAGAAAAAGCCAGGATCAAACCCCATCATGCCATCGCTCTGCTCCTTGGAAATATTTCCTTGTCTGAACTTTAAGCTCCCTGGGACAAAGTCTGTCTTTCCACCAGTTTCAGACTGTTTACAAGACAAAAGAAAAAATACTGGAATATAATAAATGCTTAACAATATTAACAGTGCCAGTATATTCAGTGCTGATCCCTGTACTTGCAAAGTGTGTCCAGATGCTGCAATGATGCATAGCTTTTAAATGCATATAATGTTAAAGAGATAATAAAGGTTGAATTAAACAAGTCAGTGAATTCGGGCTTGTGGCTGGCTGGCAGGGAGTGTATATGAAATAAACCATCACTGTAATTAGCATTGATTGGCATTCTACCATCTCCAAGGAGATCCAAGATGTTGACTCTCTCACTTCTGGGAATCATAGAATCATAGAATAGTTTGGGTTGGAAGGGACCTTAAAGATCATCGAGTTCCAACCCCCCTGCCATAGGCAGGGACACCTCCCACTAGACCAGGCTGCCCAGTGCCCTGTCCAGCCTAGTCTTGAACACCTCCAGAGATGGGGCATCCACAACCTCCCTGGGCAACTTGTTCCAGTATTTCACCACCCTGTAAAGAATTGCTTTCTTATGTCTAGTCTAAATCTATCCCCCTCTAATTTATATCCATTGTTTCTAGTCCTCCCATCCGATATTATGTTAAAAATTCCTTCCCCTGTCTTTCTGTAGGACCCCCTCAGGTACTGATAAGTTACTATGAGGTCCCTCTGAGCCTTCTCTTCTCCAGGCTGAATAGCCCCAACTCCTTCAGCCTGTCCTCATAGGGCAGTTGCTCCAACCCTTTGATCATCTTCGTGGCCCTTCTCTGGACCGTCTCCAATAGCTCAATGTCCTTCCTGTATTGAGGGCTCCAGAACAGTCCCTTTGGGACAGGTTGGTGCTGTCAAGCCTTACTGCATAATGTCCAAACTTTTTATGGTTTGCCAATTAATTTCAGCTTGTTAGTTCATCCTTCTCTTTTTCCGAAATGTGAAGATAAGTTCCTTTTAAATTATTTTCTCACAAAATAATTGCAGAAGGATGGCCTGTTCCAGAGAAAAACCCAGGCATGTCAACTTTATTCGGTATTCCTCCTAATTTGTCATCAGCACGTTTATTTATCTTTTGATGTCCCATGCCTCAGGCACTGGTCAGACTGTCCTCTAAGCTCATCCACCCTGTAAAAAGGTATTTAACTCTATTCAAATATTTAAGGCAACTTAATCTAAAATAACAGTAACGCAGGGTATAGTGTAGGCTAGCCCAGGTAAGAATCACTTTTTCTCTGCCAGTAGATTTCTAATCTGTTTCTTAACCCTTCATATTTCAAGTCTCCTCTGTAAGAACATTTTTGTGTTACTTATTCTGGAACTATAGATAAGAGGATTTTTGCAAAGGTATCAATGTCTGCTTAATATTAAAGGCCAAAAGATCCTGTGATGGAAGTACCAATCTAAGGTATTCATGATAGTCACTTGGTAGTATTCCTTATTTTCCTGCTTTCTTTGGATTACAGCACATGCAGGAAATAAAAAGTGAGGACACTCCTGGTATATGAACATGACTTTCTCCGAGGCCTGGGCATTGATGAGTTATAAAAAAGAGTTGGAAGCCAGCTGGATGGAACCTAGAGAAAAAGGAAATCTTTGTAATAAATTATTAAAATGAAGGCCCTTTTTTGCCGAAGCATGTGTGCTACTTATTTGAGTGAAGAAATCTCCCAAGTCCCACTCCCTGAATGCTTATGGATTAGCTCTGAGCCATCAGCCAGCCCGAGCCTCCTGCTGTCAAACAGTCAGTAAAGCCTGCTGGCCACCAAGGTCCATTTGATGATCTGGACTCTGGCTTCTCCTGGAATTATATTTTTGAATGTGTGTGACACAATGAACTGCATTATAATGAGCACAGAGTTCAAAACTTGGCACAAGTGGCTGCTCTTTTTTCCAAAGTCAAGTGTAAAGTCTTAGGGCCCTATTAATGAAAAATCCATCCCATGGCTGGATCACAGAAAAAGGAGGGCCTCAAATTATGAGCAGGGTCTGTTATGAAAGCCATGTGTTCATGTAAAAATATGATGGATTATGGGCACAGAAAGTTACATGTGGATTTCACTAGATGCACAGGGACTCCTGGTATGCACGTAAATTTATATGTTGTACTTAGAGACACAATGCAAAAGGTCAGGAGGCTGTAAATATGTTTCCTCGCTACATAAAGAAGGGTGATAAACAGTGACATGTCAAAAACCCCTGAAAATCAAGGTTGAGACCAAACTACAGCACAAAATAGGACACATAGCCAAACACAACTGTCTATGAGTGGACAACAGATGAAGAAACTCGGGAAATTATGGAAGGCAACTCTTGTCTTGCATAACTCTTGTCTAATGTTTTTGCTCCTAGAAGGTGAAGACAATCACTCTTGCATGATATATCTAGGATTCTCCCTGAACAACCTGGGAACTAGTTAGTAATGTATACATCTCTGAGTATGTGACACAGACTTACAGGAGTAGTGAGCACCTATGGTTTTTAGAATAACAGTTAAGTAATCCTGTAACATAAATGCAGACTAAGAGCATTATATTGTTCTCAGGAAAAATAGTTGTTTTGCCAATGATCTCAGCAAGTTAACATACTCACTTTTATATCCTTTTAATGCTTTAAAGGAAAAGTTTGGGAAAAGATTAGACAGAAGAATTTTCTGTCAGAAAATGTCATTGTATTAACCTTCATCCTTAGCCAAATTATGCAAAACAGATATTCTTTTTTTTTCTGTATGGAGTTCCTCATACGTCTTCACTCACTCTTTTATGGACAGTCTGTATTGCAATAAAATGGTTTAGCTCATTTTAAATATTTTTTTTCCTCAATAAGGCAGACTGGGTTCATGCTGCTCACTTTCCACAGTCTTCACTTGTAGCCTAACCTGCTTGTATCCCTTTTTCCCACAGCTGCAAGTGTACAGTTTTTGCCTACCCCAGAGTGATGTAAATATGAAGGAGACAATGCAGATGTCATGAGAGGACTTCTGGAAAGACATTTCAGTTTACTTCTGTAGTGCTGCTTTCAAAAATGCCCTTTCTCCTCAGCCTATGCATCTCCTACTGTCTGTAAGGGCATGAAGAGGAGTGAGATCAGAGCATCATGGTCCTTTGGCAGTTCTTGAGAAGTGCTTTACCCTTCAGGCCACTTGAATTTGTCATAACGTATACACTCCCAGCAGCTTCTAAATTACATCTAAAGCAACTCTATCCTCTTTAGTACATGCATGTACTAAAGCACATGCATGAAACATGAGCCATTGTGACTGAAAACTTGTCTTTCTCACCAACATGAGGACTTCAACAGTTTGTTTCATCCATGAAGCAATGTGACAGTAGCTTTCAACTTTTTACAGTGAGAACATGTCATGGCAGCTGGAGGAAGCATTAAGACAGGTATTTCAGCCAGGGACAGCCATCATCTATGAAGGATGTGTGGATCTTCAGCATTGCTGTTGCTGCTTAGGTTTCCCACAAGACCTCAGGGACAAATTTTGGCTCCTGAAGAGGAACTTCATATTGTATCATCACAGGAAAGCAGCCAAGCCGCACCACCAGCCAAAGATTGCTAGTAAGGACCACTTTAACACTACAGAATAAGTTGCATCAAAGTACGACGGCCTTCAGCAAAGGCAAACAGGAATTTAAGCAACTTTTCCAAGGTTCTACTTTTATATTACTTGCTTTTAGGCAGAAAATGTTCACAGAAGGGTCTTGGGAGCTTAGGACTGGAGGGTAGTAGAAACTGTTGTCATGTAGTCAATGTGTTCATACAGCTGGAGAATTCATTAAGTAAACTATTAACTACAACAGAGGCAAGAGAGTGAAAAAACTAACAGTATTTGTACATTCAACAAAAAGAAGGAAAATAAACATCACCAAAGCTGTAAAAATGTCTCAAAAGTTCAAAATCATGTATTTCCAGAGTAATAGAAGTTTTCATTAAAATTATGGATTTACCTCTGGAAAGGAATTTTGTTAGAACACAGGTGGTTGTAATAAAAATTGTGATTAGGAAAAATCATAGTGTTTGTTGCAAAGTAGGAATGATTCTGTCCAATACGTTCTAAGCATCCCAACTGGCAGGTTTTATTTAATAAACTAAGGTAATAAATACACTGTATAACCAGATGATGTATGCGTATTACTGTACATGTAAAAAATGTTGTAAATATAAGGATATTTTTGTATAGTATCATCTGTGAAAAATCTACTCCATCCTCTGAAAAAATTTATCATTGAAAAGACAAGATAGGTTGCAATTAATGTGCATGGATGACGTAAGGTCCAATTCTGTAAGTTGAAGCATAGCTTTTACTCTTGCTTTTATCACCAGGACTTCAAATTCCTTCAAAGAGTTGCTTAAATATTTTGCAGGAGATAAGAGATCCTTATGTCCTTAACATTTATGAAAGAGAAATGAGTCTGTGTTTCCATGGGTGGATGGCTCAGACAAAATGGCTAATGCTGTTTGAGATTTATGTGGGACAGCAGGATGGATGAGTTCCCTTTATACATCAGCCAGCTAGAAAAAAATATGAAATTATGAAGAAGTTCCCTCTGTCCCATCTTGCACAGCAGATAAGAGTGAGGAGGAGATGACATTTAGGTTTTCTACTAAACAGAGTTGCAGGCCAGCTGGAGAATATCTGCTCTTGTGTGTGTATGAAACAACATATATACATCTGTGTGCACTTCTGCCTCAGATACTAGGTGGATGCAAAGAATACAACTGAACAATGTAAAAAATTGGTTTGTCCATTTTCAGTTTTCTCATCCAGAAGATCTGTACATTCTGTTCAGTAAACTATAGATTCTCACAACAACATACATGGCTGTTCTGAAAATGGAATTTTGTACTACTACTGCCAGAAAGTCCCAAGTATAAAACAAAATAAAACAAATCAATTGTGATAAAGAACAACAGCAAAACTATTCTTCTGCAAAACAAAATCCCTTGGGCAGGATTTATTAGTAAAATCAGCTATGCACACTTAACAGTGTACATCTGGTTCTTATGAACAAATACACAGCCAAAATCAATTTTTTGTCCCAGAGTTTAAGTGAAGTGATTAATCTGTACTTTACAAAAGCTTTTATTTCTACATGAAGAAGTGAGCAGCCACTCAATCAGACAGAACTGAAATTGCTTCAGTCGGTTAAATTGCCCAATATTTTTGTGTTACCTTGAGCAAAAAAAAAAAAACAGAGGAGAGCATGTGTGCCCCATTTTGACATAAAGAAACCTATGTCTCTACTACAAGCTGTTTAACATACATGATTTTTTATGCAAACATTTATGAACCTATTATCTGCTGAGAAAGCAAAATATTCACATTAACATAAGAAATCACAATGAATCAGGATCATAAATTAGAGAAAGGGTATGTGGAATGAAAAGATTGGGCTAGTCTTTAGTTGTCTCTGCAGCCTTCTGGGTAGAAAAGCTCATTTTAAAAGCAGATGCTCCTGTCAACTGGAACAGAATTTCTATTTAGGTTTTTGAGTGGTTGTTCACTGCTCTCATCTGGCACCAGCAACCTTTAGTGATGCCTCTCCTTATTAATTGTCCAGATTTTGTTGCAAATGCATTGGTAGAAATGGGAGGAACCTGTGCTTAAGGAAAAAAGTTCAGGCAGAGTTTATCTCTGGGATGTAGATAATATTTCAGTACCTCTAAGCCATGCAAGGAGGCTCAAAGAAGCCAATAGAGCTACTGATATGTTTAAAGTGAAACACATCCATAATTGTTTGTAGAACTGGAGTCTATGATTTTAATTCTCTTTAACAGTGGCTTAACTCTTAATATCATACAGCTAGAAGGCTGCTTTTCTTTTACTCTTTCTTTTTTTTTTTTTTTTTTTTTTTTTGGAAGCATGCCACAATTCTCTCTCTTAAAGGAGCCTTTTGAGTCTAGCATCACTTCTAAACAGTGCAGCAGAATATCTGGCAGTGTTGTAGAGGTTTTCTAATTAATTTAGGATTTATCGCTAAATGTAAGTGACAGGATTTAACATATGAATAATCCATGAACCATTATACAGCAAAAACTTTAGCGGAGGACTTTAAAAAAAGAAATAAGTTAAAAAAAAAAAAACCCACAAAAAATATTTCAAACACATGCCAAATATTTACAGAGGTGTTAGCAGCAAGTGGCTGAAGGAAAGCAGGAAAACTGCAAATAAAGTAACTTTAGCTAATGGATCATTTAAGTCATCAAATAACTACTAATGACTTCATTGTACTCAGGTAGAGTTTAATGATTTGACTGCAGCCTCACCTTTTTTGCTTCTGAAAATCCCTTATTACAGGAGATCAGTGTTCTCTGAAGGAGATAGACATAGTAATTTTCAGCTTACTCTAGAACTCAAACTAAGGCCATTTTTCATTCAAGAAATTTGGCTTGAACTTGCAACCATAATATAGGAAAAATAAATTTTTTAAGGCATATCTGTATTGATAATTAGCATGGGTATTCTTACACATCATTAATTTTCTGTAAAGAACAAATTGTTAGGTTAAGAAAAAACCTAATGAAAATTACTTTCATTCTTTCAGACTAGGTTCCTCCCATCGTAAACCAATCAGATACTACAACAATGGAAACTGGAAAGAGACAGTAATAAAAATTCATCATATTTGGGTGCTATCTAAATTTGCCCATAATTTATTCTCCAGTCTTGGCTAATGAACAACAGCTTTTTTATATACAGTTTTTCTGCAGCAGGTTTTATGTTGCATTGGATAAGCCTGCAATCAAACCTCCCCTGCTCCCAAATAGAGAACTCCACATGTGAATATTATCTAAAAGGAACGACTACTGTTCCAACTGCTGTGGTTGAAGAACTCTTTTTGTTGCCAAAACTACATTCTACAGAATTTCCTTTAGTTATATTTTACTTCCTTTATCATACATTTTAGTAACTAACTTATGGATATACAAGGTATATTGGATTTGTTTCCTGAAGTTCTGAAGGATTGTAATAGGTTGGCTAGGTTAATTGCTTCCAGCCACTACTTGGGAATCCTGTGACCATAGGTGCTCTCATGAAAGTTCATTTATAATGAATTTCCACAAATATTTCACTTAAAATTACAGTGCTTTATAAAGATGAATCCTTTTTTTTTTAATAACCAGAAAGTTTTAATGAATGTTTTTTTCAGAGAAAGGTACTCAGATTTTTTTAAATTTTGGGAGGTTTTTAACAAGAAGTGTTAGCATAATTTTCAGCTCTGACTACTTTGAAGGATTAAAATAAGAATGGCGAGTATTATAGTGGGGGGTTCTGCTAATTTTATGACTGGAGATGTAATGAACCTCTGAAATAGCTCACCCCCCTGAGAGATGAGAGTGCTGGCTATTACAATAGCTGACTTCTTTCATGCTTGACAGTTGAAGGGGCTTTTTAAATAACGGCAGGAAGCCCAGAGCTTTTCTATGTGCTCCTTTCCTTTCAATATGCCGGATGCTCTGGCACCAGAAAGGCTTTGAAACCTTCTCCCGTTTCTTCAACACCTGATGGTGATTGTTCAACTGGAGATTTACAGCTAACCTGAAACTCAAAGCTTTCAAATAGCTGAAGTTACGGAAGCCTGAAGTGGTGCTGGATTCTCAAGAGTGATAGTGCTATAGTCATCTGATGGCTGTTGAACAATGAAATGAGATGCTAGTTTCTGCATTCCAGTAGTCAAATGATAAAAACCACCAAAAACACCAGCATAACTCAAAGAAAATGCTTTCTAGAGACTTTATCTTCTTGACATGTGTGCATCTGTTTGAGCTCAAACCACATCAGTAGCATTACTAGCTTTAATGGAGTATCTCCTGTGCTAGTTTATCTCACACCCAAGAACTTGCAGGATGAAGGCCTTGCTTATTTATCTCTGAGGGGATGCAGCTCAAGAAGCCATGATCAAAGAATACAAAATACTTCCTCACCCTGCTCTCAGAGACAATCACATACCATCAGGGCTGAGAAGAACTGATGAAGCCAAATGGAGAGCAGGGGTGTCTCTGTCAACTATATCTGGTCAGTCCAGTGTCTCCTTTCAGAGCATGGCAGAATCACAGAGTGTCTGAGGTTGACAGGCAATGCTGGAGATTGTCTAAGTCCAGCCCTCCTGCTCAAGCAACGTGAGCTAGAGCAGGTTGCTCAGGAGCATGCCCTTGTGGGTTTTGAAGGCCTTTCTGCCTCACTGGAAAACCTGTGCCACTGTTTAATCAACCTTGGAGTAGAAAATGTTGTTCTTATGATCAGAGGGCACACCCTATGTTTTAGCTTGTGCCCATTGCTTCTTGACCTGGCACCGGGCATCAGTAAGGAGAATCTGGGTCTGTCTCTTCTTTACTCCACTGGGCAGTTATAAGCACAAAGATACCCTGAGGCTTGTCCTCTCCAGTCTAATCAGTCTCAGCAATCTCAGCCTCTGAAAGGAAGATTCTGCAATCCTTTCATTATCTGTAGCCTTTTGTAGGAGATGCTCTTTCTCCTGCACTGGGAAGCCCAGCAATGGACCCAGCAATCATGATGTGTTTCGCTAGGATGGGGCATAGGGAAAGGTTCATTCCTCCCCTTGTCCTGCTGACAACTCTGGTAATGCTCTGCGTAATTTGGCCCAGGGAGAAGGGATACACCTTTGCTCTGAGGACATGCTGCTTTCAGTAGAGGTGATATAGGTCTGTCAAAATCTAGGGTCTAGACCCTAGAAGCAAGTTCTTTATATGAGCAATTTCACACCTGGCATTCAGAAATGGAGAATTTAATTCCAACTTGCTCTTTTAAAGCCACAAAATAGCACTTGCAGTCCTATTGCAAAACAAGGGTTCCTGAGTTAGAAATAAAAGGCTAGACAAAGTCGGAGATAATTCATGTCTGCAGGAAGAAATTACTATAGATGCATAAAAGGAAAGCTGTGAAGCTTTATTAACTAAGACATAAAAGTATTGCATCAGGGATAAATCTCCCTCATGTAATAGTGAAAAAGGAAAAGATTACAGAGATGAAACTAATTCAGCATCTGAACAATATTTTCAAAGTGTAAAATACTGTCTCTGTAGTAATTCTTTGTCTCAGCAGTCCTTCCCTCATTAGTCTTGTTATTACTATTGTTATCTATGCCTCTATTCAGATGTAAACATGTACTAATAGTAATTCTATCATAGAAAAGGCTTTGTGTGGAAAAGGGAACAATTAAAAGCACAATGTTCTGTCAGTACGTCAGGGTTTTTTGTTTTTTTCTTATTTTTTTCAAAATGAAAGAGAGAGTACATCAGTAGCACAATCTCAGAAAAGAAACCCAGATCCTGGAAAAGAAATCATGAACTAGGAAAAATGAGAGTAAGAAATATATTTGAGAATATTAAATAGTGTTATGTCTTGAATTATCTTATTGATGTTATTAAAATATTCTTATAATCAACTGTCTGAATTATTGTAACAGAAAAGAGCATTTAATATTAGCAGAATTTTCGAACTGTGGTATAGACAGTTTACCGTGCATATACAGAGCATACATAGTTATATATGTCACTTACCAGGTAGGATATTCTAAGTAGGGTATTCTGCCAGAGTACTAAAAATAAAAGATGTTTTTTATTAAGAACTCCATCTCAAGCCTTAAAAATTACTTGTAGGTTAAAACTTTACAGTTTATCAAGTTACATCAATAAATCAAGAAGAGCATTTTTACTGCCATTTTTATGAGCCCATAATGTATAGTTTCATAAGACAATTTGAAACTAAAGCATCTTCAATACAATATAAAATAATTATCTAATAGGAGCAAAAATCTATAAATAACAGCTACTTCTGCATTGCCTGTGAGTAGGTTTTCTGGTTTAATGTTTAGATAGTTGTAACACACAATAGTCAATAAAAAAGGGAGTATCTAATTTCTTAATACTCAGTTTAAATGTTGCTTTCTAATAGCTGTTGACTCATTCTCTCTTCCTTTCTTCCCCCTGTTAAAGGGGTTAGGAAATTGAGCTATTAATAATAGCTCTAAGAAAAACAGTAATAAAATGTTTTTAGGCTAAAAACAATAGAGATTCTTGGGCAGGATAGATTTACTCAAACATGACAACATTAACACAGAAGATGGTAGAATTGTTTTTAAAACAGATTGTTTGAAAATTATTCCTGTATTAAGGATGAAGTAACACCTGGATTTCAATTATACTACTACATTCTGAAGCAAATCCCTTAAAATGTTCCGAACAGAAGTGTGCCATATTAAAGGGCATTCTTTAAAATGTATTTCCACAGTAGTGATTTTGTATTAATATGCTTAGAGATTTGTGAAAGAAGCAGTCCTTTCACAAATGTGAAGCCTGAAGGAGTTTGCTTGTGCTTGCAGAAATTGGTATAGTTCTTCTCTTTAAGTATACTACATTACAGCAAATGAAAATAAAGCACTTCATTTAATTTTGGATGCTTCCAAAAAAAAATAGCCCCCCGAGAGGACGATGACTATGTGTCATTTCAACTGACTGTGCAGTACAAAGCAGGTATAGTAATGCAGGGAGAAATATTTATTAACATTTACTTATCTAAAAAGAGCCATCTATTTCTGCCAGGCCTCTCTGAGGAGCTCCCCACTCATCAACATCTAAATACTGGTTTAAGGAGCACTGCTATATCTAAACCATGTGAATGCTAATGTCCACCAACACTTATAACTCCAAGCAGATGAACAGTCTCACCAGGCAGTCCATGTCCTAAAACCAGAGCTGCTCAACAAAATCTTGAGATGACAAACTCAGATGGGACTTCAGCAATGAATGGGAATGTCTGCAAGCTTTTGTGGTTCATCGTTCTTTTTTTCCTCATGTTTCCTTATTTGTTTCCAAGGCATAGAGTGCAACTGTGGCATCTGAAGCCTTACAAGCAAAGACTCAGCAGCTCCAAAAAGAATTATAAAAATGCCTGAACTAAAGTATGAACTTAATTGAGGCTGAAATGATATGTTGTACGTGAGTGATTTGTCTGAAAAGCAGTAAATTTCCAGGGTTCATGCAAACAAATTGTACTGACATGCATGATCATAAGCAGGACTGGGAAAATTACTCACTCAAGAAGCAACTGAAACAATAATTTGTGACTAATATTGCTGATCATTTGATCAGCTATTGTGATGACAGTACTAGCCTCATATGCCACTTAATATATATTACTTAAATAGGGCTACAAACTATATTTAAATATTCATTTTAATTTAATATAACAAATAAAATTTTTAGATCTGTGAATGTAGAAAGTCATTACATCATAGCAATGGTGAAAAAAAAAATAAAGCTATATAAAGAAAATGCTATCCTCTTTACAAAGAAATAAATAAAAACAAACCAAATAAAACATTACTCTTTTTGTATTATTTTTTTGAACTTTGTATGGGTAGAACATAGTAAGTTACTAAAAATGCATTGTAAGATTCAGAGGAAAAATCACCAAAAATATTCAACTTTATTTCTATTTGTAGATTCTAAAAGGATTTCTAGACAAATCTACAGACTTCATTCTCATTATAGTCTATAGAAACTTCTTGATAATGGATATCTTTTGTATATATTTGTAACTGTATGTGTATACATATTTGTATGTGTGTGTATGTATGCATTGCCTTGAGGATTTATGTTGGAGCTTATTTGTTTTAAGAGATTAGAAAAAATACTCATGAAAGCCATGAAAGCTTTGTCATGAACTCACTCACCATCTGTTTGTCACAACTGACTTCTAGGAAAAAACAGAGGGTAATACAGAAAAGGTACATTGTAAAACAATATTGTATTTCATTAATCATATGAGTAGTATTTCTTTGTTTAGAGATTTAAAGCAATATGGAACATACATTATAAAAGATTAGTTGAGAATAAAACATATTAATATCAGTCATGAACTACAATACAAAACAAGCTGTTTTCCTCCTATTGTTCTTCTTTATACCATTTACCCAAAAAGGCACATTTTCTTCTGGCATTCTGAGATGTTAAAAAAGTCCTTGAAGCATGTGAAGCAACTTTTCATTTCTCCAATGCAGGAAAAAATGTAGTAATAGAGAGCTGTTCCTTGGAGAAGGAAGTTTTCTGTGTGTTCATCTGAGACAAGCAATCTCATAATGGAGGAGCTCCATATGCTAAATAGTATTTGGAATTAAAAGTTTAATAAGTCATTATCAGAGTTATTCTTTAGCCCCAAGTGAATATTAATGGCATGTGTTTTGTATTTCATGATACACTTTCTGAGAACTCTTAATTAAAGGAAAATACTTTGATTTGCAGAAATATGCAATGCTTGCTATTGAGTAAGACTTTGTGTAAATAATTATTTCTTGGTTGTCAATATGTAGTTACTTAACTAGATACTTAATGCATTCAGTACTTACTGTCTCGAAGCCTTTGCTATCCTCAGTCAGCCTTCCAAAGAGAATTTTAAAAATGAGATAGGACACAACAACCATAAATAAATAGCAATATCTTTCTGTCAATATCTAATGACTCAGCTTTTGTATAGACATGGTAGCCATTGATTTGGAATTCAAAACAGACCATCATAACACTCTATTTCCTAAGTTAGTCCAAGATCATGAAATGGTGTTCACAGTCATGCATTCCATTATGAAGAGTCTGCTTTTCTTCACTCTTGGGTTGTTTTGTTCTTAAAACCAGACTTGTGTTTTTCTTTAGATCATATCTATTTTCTAAATAAGCCAAACATTACCAAATGTCCCTCTTTATTATGAGTTCTAGGAAAATGTAGGCCACAATAGCAAGTTTAAAATATGACAACAGAAAGTAATAAGCTCACGGGATGAATTAGAACAAATCTATGCCACTGACAACACAAATAAGGATGCAAGAGATATATTCAGTTGGGTGTTGTAAGACAATGAGAAAAGAAAGCTATAATAGATTCCCTCTGTTAGTTAATAGCTTACTTTTCTTTTGAATAAAATCTCTGAAGGAAATAAAAACAACCAAATCACTACATAGAAGTATATTTTAGGCCAAAAAACAGGCTAAGATTTTAAATATGTTTTTCTAATTGGAAGAACATAATTTTTCCTAATTATTTTCAATAGAGCACTTTAAAATCTCTACTGAAGTTTTTAATAAGTTAGTTTTTATTGCTTTAATGTGAGAAATACAGCTAGGATTAATCAGAGTGATTCTCTTCATAGCATTAAATTAAAGCACATTTATCTTTCAGGTCATGCAATCCAACACAAGGCACTCCTTGCCTTCATTAATATTGTGGAGTATTCAACAAGCTCCAGTCAGGCAGCTCACCTCAGGCACTTCCTGAAGACTCCCTTAACATTGATAAAGTTCAGAGGAGATAGTCTAAAACAACTACATTCTTGCTTTTTTCTAGGGTTTGAATCTGACATTTTATTTATGCTGAAATGGTATTTGGCTGGCAGAAAAGGAACTAATTCCAGAGCAAAGTATGTACCTGATTAAAATTAAACTGGCAAAACACAATCATAAAGTATCAAGGTCCCAATGTCTCACATTGAGCAGACCTTGTTTCATGATGCCTGGATTACTTTGAAAGGCACTTGAGCCATGAGGAACTCCACTGAAGTGCTTTGTCAGGAAATATCTCCACTTAAGATAGTTGCAGCACTGACTTTTGATAACACATGGGCACAACATCAGTCACTGCCTGGACACTAGATAATTGGAATTATCTACTAATCCAATCACAGCAAATTAAATCTGTGTGCATACACACTCAAAGATGGGAGATATTGCACCATGATCAGTTTAAAAATAGACAGATTCCCCTAGCTTATAAAAAAAGACTATGACAATATACTTTCTATTCCAATCAACTCACTTGGTAACAATCCTTGGTGGAATCACTACTGTAGTTCCTGTATTTGGGTATTACTACTTAAAATGCTTTGGCAGCTGCCTAAAGACAGCTAGAAAACAATAACTCTGTACAAAACTCTCTTTAAGGAAAAGGATGTAAATTTATAAATATTCTTTGATAGCTGCAACAAACCCAGGCTTCAGGGAAAAAGACCTTGTGGATGAGTCAAAAAGTTTTCAAGCAGATCTTACAGTGGCAGGCTGTCTTGTCCACTTGTGGCAATTCTGTCTAAATAGAATAAGACAGAGAAGTTGTCAGCATGTATCTGTAGAAGGACGCTAAGTTTAATCTTCTCTCCTACTGCTTGTATTCTAGTTCCATGCCACTGCCAATAAAAAAGTAGTGGTGCACACAGCACTATTTTACTGGAGCAGCAAAACACACCAGCAACAATAATTTGCTTCATTAACATTGAAATGTGAAGCTATCTTCACATAAATAAAAAGATAATTCTCTGTAGTTAAATGTAACAGAAATTCCCCTGCTCACCGTTTGTGGAAAACTAGCTAGTGGAAAAAAGGGAGGGTTACAGAGCAACTACATAGTTGCTCAAAATTTTGAAATAAATGCCCAAAATTTTGAAATAAAAGATTCTCTAAATGAAAGTAAATTTAGATTGGAAATTCATTGTTGTCTTGTTATGGAATAACTTCTCAGTTTCTTAATATTCTCTTTGGATAAAAAGTCCTCATATGTTTCAACCTCCTCTTTGGGGCAGAAAGAGAGAAAGCAAATTTGTGGCCATGTGTTTCCCCTCAGTGATTGTACATCCTACTGATTGTCTCTATGGTAATACTTCAGGAGAAGAATGAATATCATCCTGCTTTCTGCCTTTAGGCAAGGTGGATGAGGGCAGAAGTCTAGAGTCTCAGTGTAAGAAGTGGGTCAGCTGGGTGGAAATACTCCAGCTGTATCTTAATTTGCTGTATCCTCTGTCTACCACTGGCTTCATTTGAGACATGAGAAGGTAAAGTAAATGGTGGGATGCTATCTAGAGCCTTGATTTTGTGTAAGGGATGAAGTGCAGTTAAGCAGATTGATTAGTGGGAGGTATACCCCACCTGTGGGGATATCGTGGCCATCATTCTCTGCAGTAGACAATGGGACCAGATGAAGTTTGAAAAGCCATGAACTGCTCCTCTGAGACTCAAAACCACCTTTGCATTAACCTGGCTTTTCTATCATGCTGCCTGTTGTGCAGGATAACAGAGGTGGCTCAAACAAATATAGCAGCTTTATAATCTGTGAAGTTAAGTCTTGTTCTACAAGGGAGTGAAATAGGGAATAGCCAAGAAATAGTAAAGTTTTAGGTTACAAAGCTGCAGCTGATTATCTATTCATTATCACATTTTCCAATGGTTTGTCTCAATAAGTGTGAAAACATTTGAACAGCGATGTGGTTCTTCCAGCTCTTGGTCACTGAAGCTCATGATATATTGCAGAGCAAGTCACTCATGTTCCGAAACTTTCCTTGTTTACACACTTAGACTAGAGTTTCTAGAAGAGACTAATGCTCCAGATTATGCTCATGGAGTGCACACAGATTGAAGTACTGAGGGATACTTAATTTAAATTTTTTTAAAGATGCTTTAAATATACCTGCATTTTTTTCTAATAAAAACACAAAGATCTTTATTTCTGCAAAGAATGACAGAATGATGCTGGCAGATGTAAAAAATGTAAGGCCTTTACCATTTCGACTAATCCAAAAGTCATAATGGCTTTGATTTTTTAATATCAGTGCTTAGAGCAGTTGAAATACAACATATTCAATCACACTAGTGAAAGTGCTGTATATCTTCTCTCACACAGTTTTAAAGCTGGTTATTCCAACATAACTAGGCTTAAAAGGGCAGAATGTCTGAGCAGTTGGAGTAGATGACACAATGAGTAGATACAATCTCTGGTTATAGTACTATAGCTTTGTGCAGTCTCAGAGGACAGAAAGAAAAGATTCCATAAAGCAACCATTGATGCAAAATCTGCATCAACACTATTTTTAATACACAAAAGAATGTATTTTTGAAAGTAAAAGAAGGGACAACTTAATAGATTTTTTTTTCTCTGAAACACTAATACACTGAGAGTATTTGTAAATCAAAGGTCCTTCTGTCTTCTCTCACACACAACATTCCTCTGCTATAATCCTTATTTTGGGCCTTTTGCCACAGATTGACATTAGCTGAATGCCAAATTATCACTTGAATTTACAAACTGAGAGACAACAGGATTTGCTGACTGATTGAATTATCTTTATGCTGTCTGGCACTTCTGCATGTCAGATATTATTGTAAACTAGAAAATATTTCTCAGGGCATCACTCATGCCAGATACTGTACTGCAGGAGGTAAAGAATTAACACAAATGTAGTTTGTTAGAAAGCAGAGTAGTTTGTGTAGTGCATATTTTTTCAGATTTTCATAGTTTTATTCTGGTAAGTTTCATATACCGTTACTCACATGCTCCTGCTGAGATAGACATGCCATGGGATTTTCTTTTAAACTTCTTTACCCCCTACCTGCCAAGATATTTTTTGTTGAGCTTTGTGTCATGTGGCATTAGGAAAGTGTGTTTCTTGGAGTTTAATTCTCTTTTTCCAAGTCTGCTACAATGTGACATTTATAAACTAATTCATTTGCCCTTTATGTAGCCCCTAACATAAATCCCATGCCCAGTAGGAATCATGGATCATTTTGCCTTGAGCAGGAGTTCCTTCTGTGCCCAAGGAAATTTAGGAATAAATATGTACTGTGAGACTTAATGTCTTTTACAGCTACAGCTTTCTTCACGTGGGCAATATTCACTCTTCCCTATTAAAGGGGATGTTCAACATCGTATTTACGAAAACAGCCATAATAAAAGATTTTTTTAATAAGAGATACTGTATTTCTACATGACAAAATAAAAATCAGAGTCATCCAGTCAACCACTTGGCTCTTTTTTCAAATGTTCATCTCATAATAGCTGTCTTCTTACTCTCTCAAATTCTTTTTTAATTTTCTGAACAACATGCTTAAAATAAGCTACTGCTATTTTCTTTTCCAGTATTATCTTTTTCAAGATAGAAGCACAATAACAGCAGTAATTGACTAAAGATTTATTCACATGAACTTTGTGTTGGCTTTTACAAGATAATGCTTGGCATTAGTTTATGTCATTAGAAATTAAAAAAATTAAAAATGAAAGGGCAAAGCATGTGAAGTACCATAATCAGAGACAAATCATTGCCAGTCTTCCCTTCTATGTAATGTAATTTTCCTAACTAGGGTGAAAAGAAAAAGAAAAAAAAAGATTAAAGAAAATTGTATTTCATTTTTTAAATATACAAAAATAGAATAGAGAAGTGAATCATCCTAAAAGCATGGAAACACTTCTTGGAAAATGAAACATTCTGAGTGTATTTGAAATCTGATTGTTTGAAAGAAGCAATGTCTGTTTTGTTTAACAAATGTTTTTCCATGAAGGCATGGTGAGTGTCCTAGAACATGACATTAAATAGCAGGACAGCTATTTAGCTGTAAAGACTTGTTTGTTTGTTTTTGTTTTTGTTTTTTTTTAATTTGAGAGCTTGGCTATATTTTTCCTGTTGAATATCTCATAGAAAAAATCCCTGTGGCATAAGTAATGTGTATCTCATTCTTATAATGCAGAATGAAGACTTTTGCCCCAACTTATAAGTAGCCTCCATCAGAAAAGACTCCCTTCCTGTTTTTCAGTGATATTTTAGTTCTAAATAAAGGGGACATTTTTTGCACTTTTATGCTTTCACATTGAAACCCAAAAGGAGATATCTGCAGAGATTTTTTTCTTTACTGTTGCTCCAAAAGAAGAAAAACCCAGAGGTCTTATAAAAATGAACTGTGCAAATAACTCATTCAAATCACTAGAGAAGTACCTGTAGCATATCTGAGCCATCTGTGAATAGTAATATTAATCAAACGATATTGTGAAATTATCATTCAAGTCAAAGAGAGGTTCCCCAAAGCCCTGAGCAAGGCTTGGAAATTCTGGCTGGGGATTCAATCCTGCTACAACTGTGCCTGTACTTACCCCTCCCATTCCACACTGACAGCAGAAAATAACTGCTACTTGCAGGGCTTTTATGACATTAAAAATCCTCTCCCATGATTTTTTGTAGTCTTCTGTAAGTGAAGTTTATCTGCTGAGGCACAAGGTTGAGATCTCTCCCACTGATGTATGGCCCCCCAAGCAAGTTGCATCAAGTCTCTGGTTTTATGGAAAGAAAAGTTCCTGCTGAAATGCAGAACTAGAGTGGGGTACAGGATTCAGATGGAGGAGATGAGTGCAAGGAGGGGTTTAGGCACCTAAAATTTTGGGTGGGATCTGTCTCAGTTAACATAGTGGCAGCAAAGGGATCACAGTGCAGCAATCCCATCATTGGGTCAGTGGCTTCTGCACCTGCTCTTGTCCATGCAACCTGTGGAGCTCTGAGGGAACAGCAAATTTTCTTGTGAATTCATTTTAGGAGCAACAGCATTTAGCATTAGCCTTGTGGGATATACCACAAGAAGTGTGCTGTTTGATTTTCCCTCTGCTGAAGATGGAGCATTGAAGTGAACAGGAATAGTACCTGTGGCTTTTCTGGATCCAGCATTTGGTTTCTGGAGCTGTGTCATCTCCTGGGGCCCACAGCCACCAAAACCATGTTGGGAAATGTAATTTCACTTTCCTGCAAGTGGAGAGGGAGGCAGCTGGGAGGGTGTGCAGGATCATTCCGTTTGGTCCCCCATCTTTCTCAAGAGTGTCCATCTTTCCCTAGCCTCTCTTTGCATTGGTTGTCTGAGTCCTTGCAGACATTCATCATTACAGTGGGTCTAATGCATTCCTGCACCCTTCACAGACCATGACTGTTTTTGCATGCTTGGTTTTTCTAGCAGTGCATTTTCCAACAAATTTCTTTTAATGATGAAGCAGCGAGTATTAAAAATTCCATTTACTTCATTAAAGACCTCCCAATTCTGCTGTCTTCACTAAACTGACTAATATTTTACTTTACTGTGTCAAATCCTAGTTATGGCAATGAGAATGATAATGGGAACAATGACAGGATACCTTCCCTCAAGAGAATCACCATAGTTTACACGCTACAAAAAAGTTTCAAAGGATGCTTTATGGTGTGAAGCTTAAAGAAAGAGGAGACATAAGCTGTGGTACTGATACACTTATTTAGAACAGTATTGCAGGTATATGTTTGATAGTGGCCAGTTTAATTCACTTTAATTCACTTAATTCAGTTTAAGACAAAACAATAGTCAACTAATAATAATTACTATTCATTAAATATTTCCTACATATAAATATGTTCTCCAGATGGTCTCTGGTCCCAGGCTGAAATCACGCTTCAGGCAGTGGCTATTTTCTGCTCTGCTAACATTGTCTTCATTCGTTTATATGCACATGCCATTTGGCATTAGTTTTCTGTTTGATGATACAGTAAAAGTCACCTAATTAGGTAACAACAACTTAATGTATTAACTACAGCCTTGTAAAACCCTAAGAAATTTGTGGGACAGGTTTACTGCTGACATTTTACTACCGTTTTCTTTCATTCCCTCCAGTTGCACATTGACCCTTAGCAGCATGAGAGTTGAAATCCCATTTCTCTGTAGAAAGCAGTGGCAAACCTGAAATGGCTTTAAGAGCCCTGGGATTTTTCATTCATTCCTCCATATGAAAATAAGAGGAGTCATTCTCATGAGAAAGTCCCACTAAAGCAGCCCTATGTTTGTAGCAATATTTTATACACAGGATGTGTGGATACATTGCTTTTTTAAACAAAGAACAATAGTCAACTAAAAGTCATGGGCTCAGAATATGAGAAATGCCATAAGGAAGATTCACCTTGTAACAACCCTTTGTATGTTTTGGTAGCCCTGTTGGTTACTGGGTTATTTTTGTTTTTCTTCAAACCTCACTGAATTACATGAATTCTGTCAGATTAGCAAGTAGTTCTTTGGTATTTCACTATGTCTCACTTTGTTTAACGTGTGCATGCATCTAGACTGCCATTCCTAATGCTATTTAAACACAGTCAACAGAAAAATTAATTTCCTCAGAATTTATATCATGACACTAGTCATTGTTTGACAGTGTATCTGTTCTCAAGTTATCCATTATTCTCAATTTGGTCTCAGAAGATGGATGCAGAGAGGAAGGAAGTTAGAGGAGATCATTTAAGGTATATGCTCTGTAATACCTATTCTGAAATATTGAGCTCCTGATTATTAGAGTCTAACAGCACACGTAAAAGAAGAACTCACAATCAATAGGTTCATTGACTTCAGATGCATAGGGCCCCTAATATTGCACACATCAGAGTAATATGCAGTGAAATATCTGAGTTGAGTTGAAATAATTAATATTATACTGGAAGCCAGTTAGTAAAAGTACAGCAACTTCTGTGTTATTCTTAATTGTACAACCCATTCTCTAAGTGAAATAGTAGAAATGCAAGTTCTGTGCAAACATATATATAGTACCAGACATTTTGTAAATATGTCCTTATAGAGATGGTAGTCTTTTCAGAAAAATAGAATATTTGTATTACAGAAAAATACTAAAGTGTTCTTGGGAACTTTTCTGTTTCATTTTTTCCTCCTGTGGAAAATGTTTTGATTCTTGGAGTGCTTCAGCAAATAAAACACATTTAATTCAGTCATCCATTTGTTAAACGTCAAACAAGGTGTTTGCTGAGTATGTGACAAAGGTCTGAGTGTTGGCAGCTCCCCTTTAGGCAAACCAGGGCATTATTTCTTACTGAGATGGTAACAAAAATGTTCCATTTGCCTCAGCAGATACCAGAGAGGTCAGCTCTAGCTGATGGGGAAGGACAGTTATGAGTTCTGAGGATGTGCTGAAACATTTCTGAAGATGTAGGATCCCAGCCACCAAGAAAAGAAATTCTTGGGTCATAATGTAAAGGAGTTTTAGCTGTGCACCTATAAGTACTAATCATATTTTATTCATAAAGATACATTTAATATTTAACTGCAAGGTTGTTTTTTTTTAAAATTTCTGTAAAAATTTCACTGAAGTTTTAGAATGAAATATCTACATCATGAACTGAAATCAAACAAAAATAACTTAAATTCAGTGCTTTCCTGAGTATGAAAGCCAAGTGAATTCAAGAAAGTAAACATGTCATAAGTAGAATGAAGTAAATAAGTTTTAGTGGGTTTTCTGATGGAGTTTATGAACAAGTAAGGTGGGTTTTTTTATATTTACCAGAAATACAAGGAAAACCAAAGGCAAAATGAGCACCAAAACACCCAGTCACTGTTATAATATAGTTTGATTGACATTTAACTGTCACACAGCTGGATGGCCAGTTTAATTTTACTTAGCATAGATCTTCAAGACATCTGATGTTTTTCAGTTGTATGTTTTGTAAGGGAGTAAGGATTTAAAAACATACAATAAATGGTATCCTCATGTTAAATGAGTTCACTTAAGGGTAGATTCAGAGGGAACTTTAGTCCATTCCCACAGAAACTGTCAGCATGTATCCCTTTGATGTTAGTAGGAGCAGATAAGTGACCTGGTAGGCCTAGCATCTTGCAGAGTCCAAATATACGTGTATGGCTTGTATCATGTTTAGCATAATTTTTTTCTTCTTTTCAGTCAGTAGATATCCATTTTCTCAGGCTTGAAAGTTTCTTCATGAAGACAACATCATAAGGCCTTGAGCAGCCTGAAGATAGAGTAGCCTCCCTAAAATGTAATGTTGTACAGATGCTTGCAACATGTTACTCCTTCAGTTCACTGATAAATATCTACTAAGTTTTCCCTGAACCTTGAAATGTAGTCTAGCCACTCATTTCAGGCATGTGGGTAAAATAAATCTTAAGCTGAAAGCTGACCTCATCACCAAATGTCATTTATTTATATTGGATTTCATCCTTTTGAGTGGCCTCTCTGTACATATTAGAGGATGAACAATTAAGGTCTTTGGTTCAGAGAAAGGAAGGGCATTGCAGGTCATCAACAATATGTATCACATTTTAGCCAAGAAAACTTCTTAAGTGTGTTACTAAATCACAAAAATTACAGATTAATGCTCTATTAAGAAGGCAAAAAAATGCTGATTTTCCTTCTGGACTGGTCTCTGATGCACTGGAAGTAAGGTTGCAGACTGAAGATGATTAATCTTGGGACTGAAATTCAAGGCTAAGTATTTGTTGAAGGACCCTTCAAACACATTTCCCTACATCTTTTTGTAACTTCTCCAGAAGTTCCTGTAATACTCAGAAATGTCCTCTAAATCATATTTCTTGTCTCTTACAGTTCCTCTTGGATTATGTAGAGGAAAAGTATCTTCAGCGTTAATAAGAACTGGACTACATGGCTATTACATAACATAGCATTGCCCAACATTATTTTCACACAAGGAACTCTAATTTTATGGGGAAAAGTAGTAAAGCTAACCTCAAAATGCACTGCTTCTATTCAGTGGTTGAGCTGGAGGATTAACTACTAACAAATAATAGGGATGACGAGGATGGTTTTACAGTTCACCAACATTTTGGATTATAAAAATGGAACAAATTACATCATACCTTTTAGAAGTCAGACTGCACAGAGAGCAAGTGATCATACTGCCTCAGGATACAAGAGACTGATCTGCCACAAGGCATATGTGATGCATCCTCAGGAATGGAAGATGACCTTTTCACATCAATGAATTATGCAATGAAGATGTACCCTATGGGTAGGGCTCAGTAGCAGAACAAGGAATTGAATCCAGGTCTGATTTTTCTTGATTTTTGATCACTTCCTTCCTTCAGAAAGCTACAGAAAGGCTGGAGCAATTAGCTGAGTGTAGAAATTCACATGAACATGTTCATCAGCCCTGTCATTGTGGTAAATTCAGCCTCATATAAGTGGATTAAACGAGGAAGTAATCATCCTGAGTTGCCATAAGCTATTTTAATACTGAGCCTCCTTTTCTTCTTTCTCATCTGTATGTCCAAGAAAAATGCACTGAGATGGTGAGACTGCAATGAAGGGAGGCAGGCAGGGAAAAAAGATATTTTTGAGTAGTCCTGTCAAATTTTATTACTGGTATTTTTTTCTGAAGCTGATATCAAGAGGTTCTCCTGGTACTCAGATCCTGGTGAAAGCAAATGCATTAGTTTACTGCCTAACTCTGTTAACACTTTGAGCCCTTGTGGCTATCACCGCTCTCTACGTATCAGTAATTAAAGCTTTGATGGCACAGTATTTCCCTCCAAACTTGAAAAAGTTTGTGGGAAAGCTTGCAGAAAAGTCATTTATAAACTGAGGGTAAAGGCTGTGCACTCCATTTGCATGCATTACCAGCTTTTTATCTCCTCTTCCAGATGTTCATTCTGATTGGACTGCTAAAAGGGTTGGCAAAAAAAAAAAAGCCTTCCAGGCTAGGTTGCCAGAAGAAGTCCTACCAGTTTCTTATGCTGCACATTCACATGTGCACCATGGGAATTCAAAAAGATGAAGCATTCAGGAGAAAAGAAGAAAAGTTAATTTTATATCAACTCAAAACAAACAAAAAAATCCTAATAACTAACTTCTTGAATGAAATACCATCAAGGACTGCGCACATGAAAAAGGTACAAAACTGCTACCAGCACTAGAAAATTGTACTAGAATTGTACAAGAAAGCCACTTGAAAATCAAAAAGGAGTTTGAACACTATTCTTCTGGTCCATATAAACATAGCTGGTGTGTTGCTAGATCTGAGAATGCATTTTTGGTCTGCATCTGTTCTCAAGATTTCAAACAAAGATTAAAAAAACAGTGAAAACGTTTGTAAAATTTTTGTAGTTGTCCTGAAGCCAAATGATCTTTAAAGTGTCCTAATGGGGTAACATTTTTCAGAACTTTTCTGTGGCTCTCTGATTACATGAAATCAACCTTTTTAATAATGAAAAGAATTACCAGGGAGGTCTTCTAATCTCTAATTAGCACACAGCACATGCAGGTACATCACAGAATCTATCTTGGTCCCAGAGCAGACAATTTCATGCCCTTATAAAAGTCCCAGGATGTACCAAAGCAAAAAGGAATGCAGAATTTAGTGTTTGCAGATTATCTGTCCACAGATTCTATATAATAGTTAGAATTAGGCAGCAAGATATGATGGCATTATGTGCATTAAAGCTATCGTAGGCAGATCTTATTTCAGCTGAAGCACTACTCATATCTTCCACAAGCCGATCTGAATGTCTTGTGGAAAGCCAAAGGTGTGGAGTTCTGGTCCCATGGAAGCACTGGGAAATTTGCCAACACTCTAGTGGAGCTGTTATCTCACCTCAGATCTTGAAAACATTTAATACATACAGTATGTCCTGCAAAGTCTCTGGGGTCAGTCTGTACAATAAATGTTCACTATCTTTTCAGCATTAATAGCCTTTGCTGAATAGATGCCTCTTTAGACACAGGGGAACATAGTCTGAAACTCCACCAGAAAGTAGCTCCAAATAGCTGTAAGATTGAGAGCTGACCTGGAAAAGGACGTAAGGCTAGATTACCAGGCAAAGGATGAACCATGCCAATCATGTATTTTTTGCAACTGCCTAGGAGTTTTGGTGGTGTACCTGGATGTACCCACGCAAACAAAGCTTAAAGAACAAATGGGCAAGGAATGTCACTGCTTTACTTTGGCTGTTACCTCTGGAGTTACAGAGTTTAATAACAGACTATTGTACAACATAAGTGTCCCTTGATAACTATGAAAATTTAGCATCTCAGATGATTCTCTACAGTGAACATAAACATACCAAAATCTCAGACACTCATGGTTATCAATCTTAAAGCAGTTGATAAACAGCACTTAATAAAATACTAACTGTAGCCACCTCCCAGTTCTCCATGCCATTCTTTTTGCTCTTAAGAAACTTCAGAGTCAACTGGGAAATCAGATGTGTGCCAAAATAGCCACAAAAATGCATCTTCATAAGCAAATGCAAGCATCCCTTGCCTGTGAGTCCTGCAGTCTCATGTTTGATTTGTGCACTGACCTCTCTGAGTATTACCCAAGCATCCATCAGTAAATCCTGTTTTTATTGACATCTAGCCTTGACTTAATTTGATTGACAGAGAGAATTTTTCCAAGATATTCTTGGACACATACAGGATCAGTGGCTGCACCAGGCTTAGTGGAGTGTGGGTGAATGAGGTAATTTGAGCTGGGGAAACATACTTTCTCCTCTCCATGTATGCATTAGGATCAGTGAGAAGAGCAGATAGATGTTTCTTTCTTTTCTCTCCTTTGACCTTTTCCCTTTGTGCTTAGGTGCTCACCACAACATACATGCATGTGTAGGGCCCTGTTCCTCTAGAGAAACATGAATTAATTTTTTTTCTGGGTATTAAATATGCACAATTTGGAAAGCTTTGCTTTTCTGGGCTGGTAGCTAAGAAATGAAGAATGGACAAAGCAATAACGCTAGGGGCTTGAATGTGGATCTGGTGAACTAGAAATTTAATCTGCCCAGTTAACAATACCAGGAAAGAGAAAGACAGAGAAAAAGATGTGAAAATTATTTGCTAAAATGAAAGAAGTTTCTACCTATAATTCATTCTTTAAAGCCATTAAGTTTTCCATGTCAAGATCCATTATAGTGGGGAAAGTGGCCAAGTTCTCACTTCTTACTAAGCCATCTTCCAAAATGCTTGACAATTCACCTCTGGGAACTTCTGCAAGATAAACACGTGCCTCCTGAAGACATTTTGAGTCAAAGCTTCTCAATACAAGATCTCTCATCTTTCTTAAGGTATACATGGGCTACCAGTGAAATCTCTGCTGAAGAGAGGTATCAATCCAAATCTCATAACAGATGCCAAAGGATTTGTCCAATACTTGAGGTAACACACACCACCTCTGGAAAGAAATAATGACTATAGAAAGAAATTCATACTGCCATCTCTCAGATTAGCGTGTAAATCTATCTACAGACAAACCTGGAAAAGGCAGGAGAATAACAAGGGACAAGTACTTAATAATGAGATTTGTTCTCAATATACATTAAATATATACTCTCCTAGTCCATATTTCATTCCTAATGAGCTAACTAACTGCTCAAAATTAAAACAGCTGGGAAAAAACTTTTCTTGACTTCTTTCAGCATGGCTTCAGTCTATTCTTTCAGTTAAAATTTTCTGATTTGGGCTCGGTTTTCAACAGGAAGCTGAAAGTAGTCTCCCTCCCAACATTCTTTATTTGAGTATCAAGCGAACAAGGGATTTGCATTGCTCCATCATTATGTTAAAGAATGGATATAGATTCTGATGTTACCACTGGCAACATTTTCAGTACTTGCAAAGAAAAGGGATCTGGGTTTTAGTTGAAACTTGGGTCAATCTGACAAAAGACAGGTGAGTTTTGTGGCTTTAATAAGTAACTTTGGCCCAAATTTCAAACAAACCTGAGGCAACTCCAACTTTGGATTTAAATGGTTTCATATGTCTCTCAAGTACAGGTCATTTTCCTTAAATTTCAATTGAGAGTCTGAGTTTGCTCAATCCTGAGTTAAATTTAGGGGTGTGAACCCATCTGGACTAAAACTGAAGGAAATATTGGCACAAACCTCAGCAAAATGAAACTGCCAAAACTTGCCCCGATGTATTTATGTACTCAGAGAGAGAATTTAATAAAAGTCAGTAGTTAGTCACAATCATAATCAGTTTAGTCTGTTTCACTCAGCCTTTGAGGGAAAGGAAGTAAATTTATCTCACCTATGGCTTTATGAGCACTTTGACTGATTTAAGGAAAGCAGAAATTTAAATATTTGCTAACATCTTCTTCTTGCTAATCAAACCTAAATTAGATCATGAAAAAATAAGAGGCATTTGGTCTATTACTGCACTGGAAACAGAAAGGAAGAGGAGAGGAGAGAAGAGGAGAGGAGAAGAGAGGAGAGGAGAAGGAGCATAACGTTAAACAGAGTTTGGAATCCATTAAAATTCAAGTCCAGAACATCTGAACTGAAAGAATTTTGATGATCGTTGTTAAGTTTGGAGGAATCTCATGGCTTGCATCAGTTAATTTGTTTATTACTTGAAGAGTGAGCTCACCCCATGGTAAAACATTAAAACACTAGTCTGAATTGGGTTATTAATCTCCAGAATTCTTTCAATTGCAAGTTTATTTTCAAGGGATAAGGAGTATTAGTCTAATTGTAGAAATGCATAAAGCTACACTATTTATCATCCATATAGAATTTCCCAAGTGCTCTAAATAACTGTTTAAAATCAAGGCCAACTACAGAGATCAAACGGTGTTTGATAAAGCAGCATATGTAACATACAGCTCCAACTGAATTTTTATAATGAAGAAACCCTGGTCACAGAAATGTCTGGATTATAATGTGACCATTGTTTTGCTGGTTAATTACTGATGTCTATAACAGTGGGAAGCCTTGCTGTAAAGCAGCAGGAGCATACACCTCCCATACGCATGGGCTTTTAGGAGATCATATAGGACCAAAAAGAACTAGAGAAAAAAACAAATGAAAACAAAGTTCTGAGAGTGTAAGTGTATTTTTCTGGGAATGAAATCAGTAGAGTCCATAATACACTCTCTATATTTGTTGGAGTATGCACTCATACATGAGTTACTAATCATGGATAAGAGTGTCAATGCGATAACCAGTCTTATGTGCATGGTGCCATTCAAAACAGCCCCCTTGAACCTTGGACCATTTCCAAACTGTTCAAACAATATATGTTTTAACTTACCATATTTTTGGTTTACATCTTAGAAGTATTGTTCTGTTTCATAGCAGAGTTAGTCATGTAGCCAAAAGCTTATAGATAGCTTTTGTGTATTTTGGAACACAGAGAAGAAAGTAACACCTGAATGAAAAGATATTTACAGGGACAAATTAAATTCACATCACTGAAAACAGAAATAATGTGGAGATTTAAATGTGTTTATTGGAAGTTTTAAAGATATATCCATGTTCTATGATGGAGTAACATCATCGGTGGACAAAGGAAGGGCAACTGACATCATCTACCTGGACTCGTGCAAGGCATTTGACACTGTCCCGCATGACATCCTGGTCACCAAACTGGAAAAGAATGGGTTTGATGGATGGACCACTCGCTGGATAAGGAGCTGGTTGAATGGTCGCACTCAAAGAGTTGCAGTCAATGGCTCATTGTCCAAGTGGAAACCAGTGACAAGTGGTGTTCCTCAAGGGTCAGTACTGGGACCAGTGCTATTTAACATCTTTGTAGGAGATATGGACAGTGGGATTGAGTCCACCCTCAGCAAGTTTGCAGATGACACCAAGCTGTGTGGTGCAGTTGATACACCTGAAGGAAGGGATGCCATCCAGAGGGACCATCTTGTCCCTGCAACCTTGACCCAAGCCAACCTCATGAA
>VZTY01029592.1:0-83651 GCA_013400935.1 Turnix velox
TTTTTTTCTTTTTCTATTTTTTTAATATTATTATTACTAACTGTAATTGTTTTTATTTTTCCTTGATTTTTTATTTTATATTTTAAACATTTTCTTCTTCTTCTTTTTTCTTCTCTACTTTATATTTTTCTTTTAATTTTCTCTCAATTTTCTTTTTTTGGTCTTGTTTTTTTTCTTTTTTTCTGATTTTTTTTTCTTTTTCTGATTTTTTTTCTCTTTAATTTTTTCTTTTTCCTTTTCCCTTTTTTTTCTTTTTCACTCCTGTGTTTTGGTTTGATTTTTGGTTTTGTGTGTGTGTGCTGATCCTCCCCAAAATAGCTGCTTGTTTCTGCTTCAGTAGCTGCAGAGCCTCCAGAGCATATGTGAGCAGTTGCACAACCTCCCCAAGAGGAGCATCCGCACAACCCAGGCATGAAAAGGTGGCAATTCAACTCCAGCCCACAGAGATCTGCCTCATGGAGGGTTAGCAGCCCTGTAGCACATGTTCCAGGAGGCAGGTGGACCAGAGAGTGAAATTTCCTTTGGCAGTGCCAAATTTTAGGCTAGACTAACAAAGCTAGAGTCAAAACAATGTGGTGGGGTCGAGGGAGGGGATGCAGACTTACTCACAGCCTTGGTCAAGATGGGTTGCAAGCAAAGAAAGAGACACAGAACACCAGATTTGTGGTCTGAACCATCTCAAGTGCATTGGGGCCAGGGAGAAGGAAAGGGATCCTGGATCACCCACTGCTCCATTGGGAATTTCAGTCAGGTGCTCCACAAGTACTGGTTCAAAAGCAGCAGCATGACTTAAACATGATGCCACATCTGCAAGGAACAGTGGATGAAAGAGATGACAAGGTAGAGGCTGAGGCTGCAGCATCTAGGAGGTGAATAGAATCGTAGCGATGGGTTCAAATAACAAAAACTGAGATGACTTTGTATCTTCTCCAGTCAGGAAAGCCTCATCCTTCTGAGTCAAACTGCAGGGAAATGTTGCTACAGCAGTTTTTATTTACCACAGTGTATAAGCCCAGGCCAAGCACTGTCGTGTTATTTATGACCTTTCTTATTCCACACAAATCCTTTTATTTATTTTGTTGACACACTGGGTTTTGTGGATAGGAAAGGGTTTGGACTGCTTTAAATGCCCATACACAGGAAACACTTTGATGAATCATCATAAGTCCCTGATCAGGGGTTGTGGTTGGCAGGAAAACTGGGTTGGTGGGAAGCTTAGCTTTTGAAAGACATCAGATTGACAGCCCCTGTGTGCATGGGGGTGGAATGACTCACCCTGCACCCAGGTGACCATCATCTCCCAAGTGGAGAACTGGGTGGATTTAATGGTGGTATTTCTTCTTTCAGATAACTTCATTGTGGTAGCACTCTATGATTTTCCTGCCTCAAGTGACCGTGATCTGCAGCTTGTCAAGGGGGAGAAACTCCAAGTCCTCTCCAAGTAAGTTATAAGCAGTGAGGCTGGAAAAGGGGGGGGGAATCTTTGGGTTGGACACCAATTTTCAGTTCACAATAGCTGAGGTTGTGTCTTCTCTTTGCTCCAAAGTGGGACTTATGGTACCTTCTCCTCTCTGCAAAATGGGAAAGTGAAACTGCCATGAGTTACTTGGGTTGGGTAGTGTCCTGACCTGGATGCTGCTGGACCTTCTTCACTACCGGTGTGCGTGGGCGCAGAAGTAGCATAAATAACAACAATCATCTAGCTCCTGTTTCATAAAAGCTGATCATGCTTTTGCAAAGGATGTGGGTTAGGTGTAGTCATGGGAAAGGACAGAATCAAGTCAGAAAGATGAAATGTTTCGTTTCACCTTCTTCTCAAACCCACCAAAGAGGAGGCTGGAGGTCCCTCTGCCACATCCACAACAGGGCAGATGTGGCCATGGGTCTCCCCAGTCATTTAGCCCTACTACATAGAATCACAGAGTCATAAAATTTCCCCAGACCTTTCAGATAGTTGAGCCCAACCATTAACCCAACTCTGACAAAAAACCATCACTAAACCATATGTTTAAGCTCTGTGTCCACCTGTCTCTTAAATCCCTCTAGGGATGGTGCCTCAAACACTATCCTTGGGCTGACTGTTCCAGTATTGACAGCATTATCCAAGCAGTATTTTTCCTCATATCCAGTCTAAACCTATCCTTGACTGCTTGCCTACATTCTGTGGGCTAGGACCCATGGAGCACAGCAGTTTCCTGCATGAGAGTGTTTTTCGGTTAAGATGGCTGGAGGCTGAGTGCATGGAGGCTGAAAAGAGCAGTGGAGTGCCTGGAAAATGCATCAGGGAGCAGAAAGGAGATAGCCTCATGTCCCTGAGCAAGACAAAAAATAAACCTACCATTTATTCTCTCCTATCACTTGGGGTGTGTGGCAGAGGTTCGGGTCTATGGTCTCTTTGCTTATAAATTCATGGGAAGAAATTGTCACCTCCAGAAGGTCCTGAAAGACCAATTGTGATGGTCCTAGGAAATTAGAGAAGGACTAGTAGAGTGGATTGAAGAGTGCTGGCCTATTACTAGTTCTCAACCCCCACAGAAACTATGCTGTCCCTGCAGTCTTAACTTGTTGGACACTCATGTTCTCTTTTCTACTTTCCTTGCAGCGAGGGGGACTGGTGGCTGGCAAAATCCCTCAGCAGTGGGAGGAAAGGCTACATCCCCAGTAACTTTGTTGCACAAGTAGACAGTTTGGAAGAGGAAAAGTAAGTGTGAAACCCTACAGATGGTGAACATTGATGAAAGGCTTTCATTTCTGAAGGAGTCCGGGAGCAGCTTTTTACTTGATGGTAGGAAGGTGTCAGTACTGGGCTGGTGTCAACAAATACTTAATTAGTTCAAAAATTCAGCAAATATTTAACAGCACACAGAAATATGGTTGAGACACAAATACTGTTAGTATCTGGCTGTGGGCAACCTATGCTAAGCCTCCAGCCCATGGATCTGTTTTATACACAGCCTGCCTGGGCACCACTCAGGTCTCATTCACTCACCAGGTGAAGCTGTGGGTCCTTCTGTGTCTCTGGCTGAGGTTTCACTGCTCTTATGTCTGGGCTACTGCACATACTATCTACTCTCTGCTCTGGCTGAATTGCTAGGCTGTGAAATAAGCCCAAAGTGAACAAAATCTGGTGCTAATCTACTAAAACTCTCATATTGCTGGCACTTTCCAGTAGATAAAAAACTACTTGCAGATAAAAATAATCCACGGTTTCAGACCTTAACAGAAAAAAAAAAAAAGGACTTAACTAACTGGAAAGAATTCATGCTTCTTTTCTTAGAGCTTTTCCTTTCCAAACAATGATTTTGCCTTTTCTGTCTCCCAGGTGGTATTTTAAAACTCTGAGCAGAAAAGATGCTGAACGGCTGCTAATGTCTCCTGGTAACAAGGATGGCTCTTTCCTTGTCCGAGAGAGTGAAACCAGCCAAGGTGAGATCCACAGAACATGGTTAGCTCCTCATTACTGCCATGGTTTGGAAAATCTTTCAGACAGGAACAGCAAAGTTCAGCTGTGCCAGTGTTTCTTTGGTTTGGCTAGGCAAAACAGTGGTTTCTAGGCTCAGAAGGGTGTACAAGTGAAATAAGAATTTGAAAGCCAAAGATTCACCTGTGACGTTGTGTGGTTCAGGCTGTGGTAAGGGTGGCTTCTGTCACCATAATTTGTAGCAGAGATGAACACCAAGCAGGAGAAAAGACTTTGCAAAAGTCTTCCAAAAGGGAGTTACTATTTCTTTTCTCTGCAAGGAAGGTTACTCTTTTGGCAACAGAAGATATTTTTCTACACACTCCCAAAAAAGTGTTTCTTTTGCTTGCATCAGAGGCTTGCAGAATTTCGGAAAGTCTTCTGATGGAACATTTTCCTGGAGGAAATCTATTTTTCCCGATAGGCTGTAGCAAGGGGAATTGACACAAACCAGGAATTTTGGAAGGAAATTTACAAATGGGAAAGGTGAACTTCATCCACTTTCCTTCCCAATTCTTCTTTCCTACTTTTCTGTTGTTGCACCATCTGGGTCAGCAGATGTGTTTACCCCCTATGGCAGGGGGGTTGGAACTCGATGATCTTTAAGGTCCCTTCCAACCCAAACTATTCTATGATTCTATGATTCTAAGTGATGATCACAGTGTCCCATGAACCAGCTTCATACTGACCATGAAAAGTAGAATCACTTAGCAATTTTTATCTGCTGCTGTCACCAGAAGGGAGAGCTGATGATTTTCTGACCAAGTGCTTTTACACTGCATCTCCTGAGGGAACAGTAACCAGATGTGGTGAATGACAGGAAAAGCTTTGTGACTCTCCAGCAAACTTAACCCTGACATTATACACAATCCAATCATTAGCTTTAATGATGGGGTGAACATTGCCCTGGTGGCAGACAGCTGATAGATTGACCTGGAGGGTGCCTGGAGCCCTTGTCACTGCTGCACAGTATAGAATCATACAATGGTTGGAAGGGACCTTTAAGATCATTCAGTTTCAGTCCCTCTCCCACTAGACCAGGTTGCTCCAAGTCCCATCCAGCCTGGCCTTGAACGCTTCCAGGGATGGGGCAGCCACAGCTTCTCTGGGCAACCTGGGCCAGGGGCTCATACTCCTTACAGTAAAGAATTTCTTCCTAATATCTAACATAAATTCCCCCGACTTCTAGTCTGAAGACATTATAATTCCTCTTATCACTACGTGACCTCATAAAAACTCCCTCTCCAGCTTTCTTGCAAGCCCACTTCAGATACTGGAAAGCTGCTATAAGGTTTGAAAAATGCAAAATGGTTTAAAGGGTCAATGGAGTCTGGGGCTGGAGTCCTGCAGGATAGCAGGTGTTTTGGGTGCAACCACACTAATAAACAGACCAGATCTCCTCTCCTCCTCTGACTCTCAGACCCCAGACACCCACTTGCACACGTGTTAGCCATTAATTCCTGTGCTCCCTTCTGCAGGGCCTTCTGTCATCAGTGCAGCTGAGTTCATACTACATTTGGCTTTTTCCTCTAGCACTCCTTCAGCTGTAAAACATCCCACATGTACCCTGACCCTCTTCCTGTACAAAGTACTCTTATGGATTTGGCTCCTGTGAACCCAAAGTTGATGGGCTGCAGCCTTGTCTGCACATTATTTCAACCAGTTAGAAATTAGAAGAACATCATCATCACTCTCAACAACAATAATGGAAGAAGAAGATGATGGTGATGACAATAATCACCAGTGACAAAAAAAATTAGCACTTTTATATGATTTTTTGGTGGTGGTGTTATTGTTGTTGTTAGTAGTGTTAGTAGTATAATTATTTGCAATCTGGGGCCACATAGGCACCACAGGGGAGGTCTAGGGCCAGACACTAAGGAGTGTGAATGTGGATGATCAACTATAGCAGGACTCAAGGACCCAAGCTCACCATGGAAAGATAAATTTTAAATGTACAGAGGCACCAGCTGATATGAGATATGCCACCATATCTCAGAGTCTCTGCAGAAAGTGAGTTCCCCAAACAACTGATAAGCACTTGGAAAAATTTTAGGCTCTCACAAATTCTACTTGTGAAGACTTACAATCACTGCAACAGAGCAGATGTAGAATCATGGAGTAGGAACTGATCTTCAAAGGTCCTTATAGTAAGCAGGGGCATTCTGTCTAGATCAGGTTGCACAGAGCCTCATTGACCCTGACCTTGAATGTCTCCAGTGTTGGGGCCTCCATCATCTCTCTGGGTAACCTGTGCCAGTGGCTCACTGCCCTCATGGTGAATAACTTCTTTCTAACATCCAATCCAGTCCTGTCCTGCTCTAGTTTAAAACCATTGCCCCATATCCTAACACCCCCGGCCTTGCAAACAGTACCCAGCTTTCCTGTGGGCTCCTTCAGGTACCAAGAGGCCACTATGAGGTCTCCCCACAGCCTTCTTTCCTCCAGGCTGAACAGCACCAACTCTCTCAGTCGAGGTTGTTTTCTTTTGTTGCTTTTAAAAAATGCAAATAGTTTCCTGCCCTTGTCTAGGCAACTGCTTGGTGCTGGCATGGGGAAACACCAGCCACTGAGTGTTGTATGTTAGCAAATTTCCCTCTCAAGTAGGATTAGGGTCTTGGAGCCATTGAGGAAGGCACCACTTCTGCTTATGATTCCACATGACAGATTCATACTGTTTAGTATCTATAGCTCTGACTTTTCAAACATTGAAGAAGGCAGCCTGTCAACCTGGGTGATATATTAGACTTTTTACAGTCCAGCAGGTTTTTAACAACTTAGTCGAGGAACATGATCCAGACAAAAGGGAGTGGAAAAAAAACCCCATTCTTAAACTGCATTGAAACTTACTCTGGCACAGGATGGAGGTTGCTGCTCTGTAGCAACATCTAGTGATGGTTTTGTGTACAAAATATCCACTCCATGTTTTAGATTACAAAGCCATTATAAGGAGAGAACGTTGGGTCAGAGTGGTAGGTTGTTGTGTAGCACCCTTAAGATCAAAAGGCACCTAAATCCAGACAAGAAGGTGGATGTGATTTAGCCACAGTCACTATTCTCCTGAATCTACCCTTTGTACTCCCAGCTGAACCACTGACCTTGGCAGAAGGATTATAGGCTATAATAGGGTCATGGAGATCTTGGATAAAGCTAAAAAGGGACATCTACCTATCTCTTGACTTTATCTCTCCCACTAACTGAAATTTTGGCTGTCCTGGCAGGGTGGTTTATCTCCTTGTCAATCTTGTGTTTGTACCGACTGGTGAGGGCCACTGTCAGTCATTCGTTTCCTCCAGATGAGATGGCAGGGTAGGAGAGAGCTCAGATGTGAAGCTGTGAGGAGATCATGACCTAAGACATGTCTGATGACTCTGTCCAAAGATGTGCTAATCATTGCTGTACTGTTTCCTTAGGGCTGTCGGTCATGGCATAAACAAATTATACTCAGACAAACGTTGTCAGGCCTCATCATGCTCTGATGAACTGTTAACCTCTCCATTTGCCTTGGAGAGAGGGAAATTTGGTGGGACTTGTCCTGCGAAAGCATCATCGAGGGCTGGAAATGGTGTCTGCAGCTGCAAACAATCAAGGGACGAGGACTTAGCTGCTGCCTGGGTCAGGTCCTACTTGTCCTCATAGCTCCCTCTTCTGTTCGTTCTCCAGGTGCTTATTCCTTGTCTGTGAGAGACAGCAGCTCTGCTCATGGGGACATCATCAAACACTACAGGATCCGCTCTTTGGATAGTGGGGGGTATTACATCTCCCCCAGGATGACTTTCACAAGCTTACCAGAGCTAATCCATCATTACAGCCGTAAGTTGTGATGTTTTCCCTGATAGATTTGTCTCCTGGCAAAAGGTGGGCATGCAGACGGGGAGGACAGGCTTACTAGCCACCACCATCCCTCCAGCTATTCTCATGGCAAGGAGGCCTTCTCCAAGAGGAACCTGGGCACACACTTCCTGCCTTTCATTCTAGAGCATTGCAAGACTGCATTCTGCCCCCAGTTCTATAACCAAGGAGTATCTCCCATCAGGAAAGGAAATAGATGACTGTTGAAGGAATATAGAATCATAGAATAGTTTGGGTTGCAAGGGACCTTAAAGATCATTGAGTTCCAACCCCCTTGCCATAGGCAGGGACACCTCCCACTAGATCAGGCTGCTCAGTGCTTTTTCCAGCCTGGCCTTAAACACCTCCAGAGAGGGGGCATCCACAATCCGCACATCTCCACAAATTCAGGAGAGATGCTTGGGAAGCAAGATTTGGACTTGTTGCCAGGATAATTTTCTCCTCAATGGCTCATTTTTAGCTTTTTACTTTTGTTGATTACATTCTAGGTGCTTTAATCCCTGCAGCTGAAACATTTGTGTGATTGTGGAGCTTTCCCAAGAGTTGACAACTTTTTCCTGGCCTGGGTAGATGGAGAAGGAGGAGGGTAGCTCTGCCATCCCCTTGAACTGTCCTGTGCTTTGTTCTCATACAGAGAGAGGTGATGGTCTGTGCCAACGGCTCACAACTCCCTGCATATCCCTGGTTCCCCAGAGACCCTGGGCACAGGATGAATGGGAGATCCCACGGGAGTCTCTGAAACTTGTGAAGAAACTTGGCAGCGGGCAGTTTGGGGAAGTGTGGATGGGTAAGTATATGCTTAAAAATACATAAGCAGAGGAGATGGAATGCCTTCTTTCCCTAAGACAGGACCACCCTGGGTCCTAAAGGATAAACATGTATTTTATGGCTACATACGCAGCAGTAGATGCCATACTCCTGTGATGCGCCAGAGAGGTTGTGTTTGCATAGATCAGAGGCTAAAAATGGGATTCATAGGCTAAATGCACATGAGAGATTTTGAAGTAACTATGTTTAAGCATCTCCTGAGAAATGCTCTTGTTCCTCCTGGGAATTCTGGATATAGAATCATATGGTTGTAGGATCCTAAGTTACAGAGCAGGGTATCTGAGTGACACTATCCCACTTAATCCTGCTTTCCTGTTCCACTTTATAACCCAGATCTGAATCCCTTATGCCTTCCTGAATTCTGTTAATCAGTGACAGAGGAAACAGAGTGAGCTCAGCCTCAGCTGTGGTTCCTTGTTGCCTTGGATGTTGAGATTGCTGACAGGACCAGACTGAGTTGAATTCCTGACTGCAGTGTCCTGGGTTTTTTGTTGACATTTGGATTATCTGAGCACCTAACTGGTTAGAGGTCCCAGGAGTTTCATTCAGAAAGAGTCTTGCAGGGGTAGGAGCACTACATGAAAATCAGCTCATCTCATGGGTGTCTACCTCCCAGAGCAGGAATAACCCCTAATGAAGCCACAGAGACAGACAGATGTGTCACATCTCTCCTTTCTCCTCTTGATCCTCCTCTTGTGCTTGCTCAGAACCCATCAATACTGAGACTATTCATAGCATGGTCTGATTGAGTCTGCTGAGAGGCCAAAGTTCCTCAACACATTACTGTTTCTCTGCAGGGTACTACAAGAACAACATCAAGGTGGCTGTGAAGACCATGAAGGAAGGCAGCATGGATCCTGATGCCTTCTTGGCAGAGGCAAACTTGATGAAGAGGCTCCAGCATAACAAACTGGTCCGGCTATATGCAGTAGTCACAAAGCAGCCCATCTACATTGTGACAGAATACATGGCCAATGGTAAAGTGCCTCTTAGAGTGATTTGTTGTCAAAATTAAGCCAACAAGATGGCCATTATGCCAAATCTATAAGTAGAATGTCAAAGTGGTCCATGGGTTTGTTTCTGGTACTGGGAGGAACTTTATGGGTGATAAAATCCCACCTCTCGTGCTCTCATATTTTGTAAGCTACCTTTAGTGGAGCTTTCATTAGAAGAGTATTCAAAGTTCTCATCTCCACTGTTCCTACTGGAAGTTTATTTCAGATTTTCACTCCCCTCATGGTGAAATTGTCTTTTATTTTGCCCCTCTTCTTATGAGGCTCTGAGTGATGAATGCCCAGCAGCTTTCAGGATGTCTTGCAAAACAGAGGAGCAAAACAGGATGTGTTTGGAATCTTTCCCAATGGAAGGTCCTGCAGCAAACACCTGTCGTGATTCCTGGAATTTTCTCAAGAAGGCAGGAGGATTTGCTACATATATTCTGAAAAGTACCAGGCAAAGCAAACGTATAGGCTTATTCAGAAAAGTTACAGCAGACTCTCCTCCTTTGCAGGGTGTTTGCTGGATTACTTGAAGACAGAAGAAGGAAGCCAACTGAATCTCCCCAAGCTCATTGACATGTCTGCTCAGGTTGGTGAACAGCTTCTGGGAAACTTACTCGAGACAGTGATTAGCTGTTGCCTCAGCGAAATTCTCGCAAGTCTGAAGTTTGTCAGAGCCTGGATTTCGTGGAGTAAAACAGCACCTCCTGGTGTGCTCTCTTAGGATTTCTCTCTCAGCCCTCTCGTGCTGATGTGCATGTCAGCTCAGCAATGCACTGCTGGCCTCAGGACAAACTCTGGGGAACTTAGTGCAGCTCTAGAGAACTGGGATTTAGGTTTTGGGTTTTGGGGTTTGTCTGTTTTGTTTGGGTTCTTTTCTGCCTCACTGAGCAGGAAATAAGGGTTTTTTTCTTTTTACCAGAAGTTAGAAAAAAGCTCAACAAAGAGACTTTCAATGTAGGATATGCAGGTCTTCAGTTGTTCTTCCCCTCTCACGATTAAACATAAAGGATCTTCTGATCCTCAAATCTGGGAATTTTGCTCCTTATGAGAACAAACCTTTACTTCTGTAGGGTAGCTCTCTTCTAATTGTCCCCAAGTTTTAATGTTAGTAGTTGAAGCTTCATCATAACATTTTAGTCCAAAATTGAATCTAAAAACAAATGAGTCAAAGGTATGTAAACTGAGACCCAGAATGGCAGCATCTTGGCAACAAGATGTATGTGAGGCTTGTGAAATCACTCCACTTTGGTCCTAGTCAGCTATTGACCGAGTTTGGCTCACCCAGACCAGTGCTAGGCTAATTTTGGAAATACTGGAAAGAAGCCACAAAGCATCGGTATATAGTTATTTTGATGTGCAGGTCTGGGATTCATCCATAAGAACATTTGGCCTCTCTGGGTCAAAGAGAGCCTGAGTGAAGAGTATGTAAAGGCTGTTCTCTTGGTTCCAGCCATCATACAGAGTTATTTTATAATGCATTAAAAACTAGAGAATCTAGAGAATATTTCAGCAAATTTTATATGATAGTGGAAGGTTTTCCTTTCTGCTTTAACTAGGATGAAAATATATAATTATTTTAAAGCAATGTCTTCAGTTTTATTCTCTTCTGCACCCCTGTGAATAGTGCAGAGGAACATGTTTCAAGGCCTTCCCTCTTCATGAGTGATGAACTTTCCATATTTGCAGCTCTATGCTGCCTATGAACATCTTCCTCTCTGTTTAATGTTTTTCTTTTAATTTATTCCTTCCTTCACCCTTCTCTCTTTGCTTTCCCACTTCCCTCCCTTCCTTTCTTTTCTATGTTTTTTCTCTTGAAATGCATAGCCTTAATTTTGTTTTAAATTCCTTTTGATAAGCAGAGTGGTCCAAATTCATGCATATCACAGAGTCCTTGGAGTTGGTGGGAGTGCTGCCCTGGAGACACAATGCATTTCTAAGCAAGAGGAAAGTGCTGCAGCCAGAGCAATCTGTGCTCTTCTGCAGTCACAAGGATGACCCTGAGCAAAGCTGTAGATTAACATTATACCCAGATTTGAGTCAGAGAGAGCAGAGTATTATGAGTACTCATGCATTCATTTACCACAGTGTTATAACTTGCATTGAGCGCATGGAATAATGAAGCACTTCAAGGCAGGTGGAGGTTTTTTGAGAGAAATCAGTGATTTTTTTCTGTCTCAGGCACAAGAGGTTGGTGTAGGGGTGAGACAACATCCTGTCTACAGGACCCCCTGAGAGAAACCCATCCCAGGGCAACCTCATGACACCCATCCTCTTCTCTAAGTTAAGGGTGGGAATCTTGGGTATGGTGGTGTAACCCAGTCTGAGCTGGCCAGAAGCCTGTCCACTACAATGGTCAAATAGATCCCATCAATGGAGCTGAGCAATTACACGTGGATCTTGGTTTTCCATGGGCACCTGGAAGCACTCACCTGTCCTGCACACCTGCCTCTCATCTCTTCTTAGTTTTGCAACATCAAACCACTTCCAGAACCAGGATAGTCAAACTCAGACCAAAATGCAACACCCCAGCAATATAATAATCCAATTGTGCTGCATGCAGCACTTTAAGTGAGGATTTTGTCCATCCTTCAACACATGGGCATCAATGAGTCAGGTTTCATTGCTTCCACCCCATGTCCCCAGGGCAGCAATAGTAGCACAGTAGCTCCTGAGTTGGAAAGAGGACAAATAGGGTGGTCTCTCAAGCTTATTTTGCTATCTGTTCATCTGTGGTGTTGGGATGATGTCACAACTCAACAGGCATCAAGCCAAGTTTTGTATCCAATAGAATCTTTCAGAGTTAAAATTGGGAAACTCTGGGCCAATGTACTTGATTCTGCAGTCAGTCTCGAAAGTACATGCTTGAGAGCACACTGGGCTGGAACAGGCCCATTGCTGGGTACTATCTCATTAACATCAGGACAGGAAATTACATCAATTCTTCCATTTTCCACTGCAACAAGCAGCACTTGCACTGGCAGGGTGTTGACACAGGTTAGAAACACAGCATTGGAAAGTATGTGTTAGTATCCTGTTTAAAACCACATGTAAGTTGAGATGCTGATGTGAATCTGTCTGGAGTGGAAAATTGCTCTGCCCTCACCCACATACACATCCACAAGATTTAATATGCACTATTATTAGCAGGGGTTGCATGCATTGACTCACCCTCCTGATAAATGCTGAGCCCAAATCTGAGACTTGACTGATAGAGTAACTTTGCAATCTCTTGTTTTCTATATCTGTCAATGCCGGGCAATAAAAGATTGATGTTATTGTTTATAGGGACTCATCATACACCAGGTCCCTCCCCAAGGCTTCTTCCTGCTCCAAGGGGCTAAATGTGATATTGGGAGCAAGAATCTCCCAAAGCAAAATTTGGAGATGACTGAAGAAGGCAGTGCATGGATTTGTCCAGAGACATCATCTCTATCCTATCATATTTCTATTAATTTCTGGGTCTTCTGCTCTAGCACATCCTGTAGGTATCAGAGAGGAAGTGTTTTGTGTCCTAGGTCCTAGTTTGGATTTGAAAGAAATCACCAATCTGAGTTTTATTGTGGAGGGATCTCCAGGGGTCTCCTTCCCATCCCAAAACAGACCAGTGATGGAGAGAAGAGGAGGTTACGGGAGAAAATTGAGTTACACTCAGTCTGGACTTTGCTGCTGTGACCAAGGGACAGATGTGCTCTTTGAGTTGTTTGGGGTTTTTTTTCTTGTTTTAATTCACATATTTAATCTGGAGTGTTTGTGATTAAAATCTCAGCTAGAGGGGAGAGTCTTGTGACAAAAACTGGGAATCCAGCGATGTGGCTTCAGGTTGGCTTCAACTTTCTGCATCTGGTTACAGATACAACTCACAGCTGGAACTTCTAAGAGAAACAGATGGTGATGCTTCTGTTCTGCCTGACTTGACTGCTTAAATTTTTGAAGGCCAAGAGCTTGCTGGTTGATCTATGTGCACATGGACAATGTCTTTTCATGTATGCTTGTCTTTCTGTCTATTGATCTGTGTGTCCATCCATCCATCCATGGAACATGGATGGCATGTATGCATGTCCATGGGCATGGAGGCATGTGAGAAACCCTATATGCATGCTGTGCTTTCATTAAGGAGGGTAAGATGCAGGCAAATTAGCTCATTGTCATGGGAAGGTGACCTGATGAAGATGATGGATTCTTCCTCCTCCTCTAGGTGGCAGAGGGCATGGCATACATCGAGCGCATGAACTCTATCCATCGTGACTTGAGAGCTGCCAACATCCTTGTCTCAGAGACACTCTGCTGCAAGATTGCTGATTTTGGCCTGGCCAGGATCATTGAGAATGAATACTTGGCACAAGAAGGTAGGTGTCGTTCCCAGCATTGCCTCATCCACATATTGCCCTTATCGCTGACCCTCCTGCCATGCAGATGTGCCAAGACAGGGGGTGTCCAAGGGTTGGACTCAGACCAGACATAGAATCATAGAATTATAGAGTTGGAAGGGAACTTCAAAGGTCAGCTAGTCTCTGCAATAAGCAGGGACGTCCTGTACTAGATCGGGTTGCTCTGAGCCTCATCAAGCTTGGCCTTGAATGTCTCCACAGTTGAAGCCTCTACCACCTCTCTGGGCAAACTGTGCTAGTGTCTCACCACCCTCAGGGTGAAGAACTTCTTCCTAATGTCTAATCTAGCTGTGCCCTGCTCTATTTTAAAACCACTGCCCCTTATCCTGTTGCTCCTTGCTTTTGCAAACAGTCCCTCCTCAGCTTTTTTGCAGTCCCACTTCATTTATTGGTGCACCACTGTCAATGATATGAAACCAGAGTGGGCCACCCTTACCAGCATCCCCTTGCAGATCAAGCAAGAGAGACAAAAATGGAGTTCCAGGAAAGGGAGTGGCGCTTGGGGTCAAAAGTGAGCAAGTAAAGCTTGCAGAGGAAATGGCACAGGATTATTCTGTCACTGTTTGCTGCTGAATCTCTAGTTGTGCGAGTGGAGAAATTTGACCTCTACCAATGAAACCTGCCACCTGTGCCTACGTGTTCCCAATGAGTCAGTCTGAAGGGAAGGAAATAACAGCGTAACTCAGTCACTGTACACCAGAGGATGGCAGAGGAGAGCTGGAGCCACAAATCCTGACTTAAAGATAGTTTTCAGACATCCCAGACAAACTAAGATTCAATAGCAGAGAGATAACTCTTACAAACCAGGGAGAGGGTTTGCAACCTGAAGATGTATCCTATGGGAACAGGGTACCTAAATTATCTAAAACAGAACATAAAACCACTAAAAAGACATAAAAATTAAAAAGATGTACAGACTCAGATACTCCCCATATTAATTATGACTCCATCTGCAAAACCAAGCCCCTTGCTGGGGATGGACATCTGAAAAGGTAGTGGAAAGGAGAGCTTGACTATGAGAGGTGACAACTGGTTTGTTTGGTGCAGAGGTGTGTCTACAGCCATTTAGCAACAGGGCTAAGTGAAATTCCACTGCTGTCAGGTATTTCTCTATACTTAAAGGTCAATTATAGGATTGCATCATTCAGACTGCAAGAGACTCTCTCCGCACCCAAGAAAGCAGAAATGATTGAAATGAGACAATTTAGTCTGGCATAAATGAAGATTACCAGAAGTTTTTTTGAATTTTGAAAGTCTCTCGAGTTGGGATAAAGTTAAAATTCCCCATAAAAATACTCTGGAGAAAGGAAATCGGTTAGAATTTTGCTTTTTTTTCTTGTAGGATAAGAAATTTTTTATTTCAATTTGCCATCCCAAAATACTTTATGATGTAAATTATACCCATTTCAGCACGTAAAATTATTTCAAAGCTCTAAACCTGGCAAATATAGTTTGTGCAATGTCCTGAAAGAGTTACTATGAGATTGCTGCAATTGTTTAAGGCACTTTTTCATCAAAGAAGTTTTGGTGAGATGAGTAAAAATTCTGATACCATACCCAAAGGAGCTCCATTTCCAGTGGAAAACATCCCCTATCAGCATTTTCCCAGCTAGCTTTCATCTGAAATAACAACTCTATACTTTGAACAATTCTCACTTCATGGATTTAATTTCTGGGCCTCGTCGATCTACTTCTCAGAGCATGATGAGCAGTAACAAAGACACTTTTTTCACACATTGCATTTGGGCCTTCAGTCCTGAAAAGTTACATAGAAATAAGAGTACCATTTTCTCTGTAGTCTTTAATAGGCTCAGTTCCCACATATCAAGGTGCTTTGGGGATTTTGTTCTTTTTTTGGTCTCAGCTGAAATGAAATTGCATTTTTATGGCCATTGGTGTCTTGGTGTGTGCAAAACAAGATCTTGGTGGACAAATTAAAATGGGACTTTTTGTTTGTTTTAATATGCATGTACAGCTTGAAGAATCAGAGAACTTCTATTTGCTGGATCATTTATTCACTTGTGCTAAAAACAGCCCCTTTAGAGTGAGTGATTTTAGACAGAATAAAATCTTACTGTTGTGCTCTAAAAAAGCTGCTTGAGGCATTGGCTTTGAATAGCACAGACATGTAATTTGAGCTTCAGTAACCAATTGATTCCATGTGTTAAGCTGCTGCTTGAAGGATGATGGGTCTCTGCAGAAAGCTACTTGATGCTCAGGGTCTCCCACCATTTTGCCCTTGGTGTGCATGGCTGGTCATCTGTGCTACCATTCCTGCCTCCATTCCTGTGATTTCATCACTAAACACACAAGTGAAAAGGTGTTGGAAGGCTTCATGAGTAAAGTAGTTTACAGGGATTATTATTTTTTTCTAATATGCACATTATCTGTTTCCTAAAGAAATTAAGATTTTTCATTATTTGGCCATCATCTATGGGTGTTCATAAGCACATACATGTGAAAAAGCCTTTTAAGATGAAATAACCTTGTCTGCACTGGAACAATAACCTAGAAAGGCAAAGTTGGAGTTGTTCAGCCTAGAGAAGAGAAGGCTGTAGGGAGATCTGATAGAAGTTTTCCAGTACCTGAAGGGAATCTGCAAGAAAACTGTAACTTTTTGCAGGGGTCTGTAGCAATAGGATGAGGGGGAATGATTTTAAACTGGAAGAGAGGGGATTTAGTTGAGATATTAGGAAAAAATTATTTGGTGTGAGGATGGTGTCCCAGGTTGCCCAGAGAAGCTGTAGCAGTCCTGTCCCTGGAGGGGTTCAAGGCTAGATTGGACAGGGCTTGGAGCAACCTGGTCTCTGGGAGGTGTCCCCATCCCGGGGCAGGGGGATGACAATCAGACAATCTTCGAAGTCTCTTCCAATTCATTGTATGAACCTGTGATTCAAAGAGATGGCAAGTAGAAATGACATTTTAATAAAAGGATATAGGCAGCAATTACCTTCCTCTTGCCTTCTGCAACTCCACAGCTCCTTCAGTAAGTCCCATTACATCCTCCTAACACAAACCGAGTTTTTGTGCAACTGCTTGCCCATTTCTGTGGAAGGGGAGATTGATGCTGTACCTCAATTTGCTATCTCCTTTTGCTTCCTCTGGATACAGGTGCCAAATTCCCAATCAAATGGACCGCACCAGAAGCCATTAACTTTGGAGTTTTCACCATCAAATCTGATGTGTGGTCTTTTGGGATCCTCCTGACAGAGATCATAACCTACGGCAGGATCCCTTACCCAGGTATGCCACGAATATGGGATGACTAAATATCAACTCCAAAGCATCTGAAGCTGCTTGGAAGTATATCCCCAAGTGTCTGCATGTATGCCCACACACACCCCTGTACCTTCATTTCCTCCCCTAGGCTCCCATGAGTCTCAGTTATAACTGTGCTAGGAAAAATCCTATAGAGGGGAATCAAAGACAGGGCAGAGGGATGGATGGGAAAGCACATCCCTGAAGAAGGGATGGTACTCAGATATGGATGAGCATCATGGGGTTTTATGCCCCTCCAGCCTGCCTGGAAGTGAACTATGAGGAGAACTGTGATTTACCCTTCATGTGCTGAATAACTCCTGTTGGGTTGCCTTTCCCTTCAGGGATGACAAACCCCGAGGTGATTCGCAACCTGGAGCGGGGCTACCGCATGCCCTGTCCAGACCTGTGCCCACCTGAACTCTACAGCGTCATCCTGAAATGCTGGAGAAATAAGCCTGAGGAGCGCCCAACCTTTGAGTACCTGCAGTCGGTCCTTGAGGACTTTTACACTGCCACAGAGAAGCAATATGAGCCAGAACCTCAGCAATGAAACACCATCCCACCAGCACCCTGAGACAGATCTGGAGGAAAGCCATTGTTCTGCACAGCCTGGTGATGGTTTGTTTCATGCCCTTCCCTTTCTCCTGTGGTCCATTTGGAGACAAGGATTGAGGAGGGACGCGAAGGAGATGGATGCTACCAGATCTGTGATAATCATAGAGGCTGGTTGAATGCTGACAAGGTTCCTTTCCCATCCTCTTTGGTGGTCTATATCCACTGTGTAGACATGACCTGTGTCATGAAGGACAGTAGGTTCCTTCATGCCCCATCTGGAGAAAGAAAAGCACCCTCACTTCTGCACTATAGCCCAAACATAAGGGAACCATGGCCAGGATTGTAGTATGAGAGGGATACATATTCTCCACCCCTCTTCTGATGCCACTGCCTGCAATATTACATCTCTCTTCATGACAAGGACAGGGGTAGGAATATTTCCTCTCTGCACCTTCATGGGACATACCAGACCTTCTGGAGTAAACTCTCCAGGTGGTGCCACCTCACCTGTACCCTAAGTCAAAAATAAAGAACTGAATATGACCATTCTCCATTTATTTATTTATATGTCAGGGTGAGGACAGGCCCTTGCACTTTCCATGCCCATGATCTTGTGCTTTCCATACCCTGTGGCTCCCCAAGTGTCTAGGGGTGATGGAGGAGTGATACCTAGCTGGGGTGGGGAGATGGGCACGATGCACCCACCAGCAGCTGGCAAAGGCGGCCCTGGAGCCCGGAGACAGGAGAGATGTTCGTGGTGTGGCCACGAGATGTCTCTCCTGCCCCGCGAATCCGGGTGGCTCCTGCCACCCAGCTGCCTCTGGTGGGGAATTAAAAAGTTATACATCAAATTATCCACAAAATAAAAATACCTTTCCTGCTTTTCTGAGCCCTTCACTACACAAGTTCTTGATGCAGCATCATAGAATGATTTATGTTGGAGGGGACCTTAAAGATCATCGAGTTCCAGTCCCCTACCCTTGGCAGAGCAACTCCCACTAAATCATGTTGCTCAAAGCCCCATCCCGCCTGGCCTTGAACCTCTCCAAGGATGAAGCAGCCCTATGGCAGGTCCTACTCTATGCTCTATTCTGGGCCCAGCATCAGGAGGGTTCAGATGTCCCTCCCCTTTTCTTTGGCGCATTTTTGGCCCAAGTATCCAGTGGGAATGTCCTCATCAGGTTACGGAGTTGTCTCTGATCAGCAGTTGCATTGGGTTGAGGAGTGGGGGATGGAGAAATGAGGCACAGATGGCACATGGAGTATTAGGACGATAAGAGTGAGCACCAGCCTGGGATCTACGTTGACTTTCTTTCAGGTGATTGTACTGAGCAGCATTTCTTTGGAGTGTCTGGTCTGCCGTTTTCTATCCCATGAAGCTGATCTTGAGTCCTTCTGTAGAGGGTCCTTTTCAGAGTGCTGTAAGGGATGCCAGAGATGAGCCCTAGGTGCCACCAAAAATACCTGACACTGCTGACACAGAGTAAGCTGTGAACATCACTGCTCTGGGAGAGTCTAGAAGGGAGAGGAATGTGAAGAGTCATAATAAATCTGAAGGTTTCAGCAGCTACACTCAGTTTAAGGCCTTGATCTCCAGTGCTATAAGTCCATCACCCATGGAGTGATGGACCCCACCATGATGATCAGGTGTTCCTGATGGGGCACTTCTGCTTGTGTCACTCTGAACAGCAATTACCTAACTTCAAATGCTGTTTATCCCTCTGTTTCGGAGTAACTAGGGTCTTTCACATGTAGGGACGGCTTTAGCATCCACAGAAGGCTACAAGTATCTAGAAATGGCTGGTTTGCACAGCTTAGGAGTGTCATTCCCTTCATCCTCAGGAAGGAAAGAAGCAGAAATTAATAGCAGAAATTATGTGTCCTAGACAAGAAGGAAGAAAATTGATTGAGAAATTAAAGCCCCAGAAATCCTAGATCTAGCAGAGACACCCTAGGATGCCCAGGATGTTGGATAGCTCTCTATGATACACCTGCATCCCTCTAGAACTTCAGTTGGAGCTGGATAAGAAAACTCCCAGTGTGGAAGAGATCATTAGACACCTGGGTTTGGGAATGTAGGATTCCTCCACCCTTGAAATGGTCAAACCTTGAGGTGAATCAACATGTGGTGTCTCAGAGCTCTTTTCTTGTTGTGTCCATAACACATCGACTTTCTACAGCAGACCTATAGACAGCTCCACTCTTCATAGAAGGTGAAGTTTCCTCCCCGGCAGGCATTTCTGTGAGCCATCGGAAGTCATCTTCCAACTCAGCATGAACAACTGGAGGGCAGCTACGTTGCTTGGACATGGTTATATAGATCTCTCTGGCAGTTCATCAGCAAACCTCATCCACTCACCTTCATCTTCACAACCTGATGTTCCTGAGCCCCATGAACATAGTGCTAGAAGGTCCCAGAGCCAATTTAAGATGAAACAGCCTAGGTCCACTTGTTTCATGGTTCCAAGGAGTAAGATGTATGTGTTACAACTATACAGAGTGCATTTTAAACAATTATTAATAATTCATTCAATAATTATTTCTGGCATTGAAGCTTCTTTCAATTTGAACTCCAGCTTGGTCTTTCACATTTACCAGGAACTCCATGCAGGACTAGAAGATTTCTATTAATGAGATGACACACTGCAAGTAAATAAAAAAGCAATGATACACAGCACCTTGGCTGCAAATATTTTAGTGAACTGAAAACTGTAGATCATTTGTTCTCAGGCTAACCAGGAAGTAGAGTACCAGAGTGTCTGCTAAGCACTTCTGCGTTGTGTTATCACCCAAGGCCAAAGAGTCAAGTATTGCAGCCCAATTTAGAATGGAAATGGTTATTTTTATGGCCAATTGCAACACGTGGCTGAGGCCAGGGTGAAAACAACAAAGGGACTATAGAGCTTGTTTCCTCTGCACTGGCCACTGTAGCCTTTTTTGTTCATACTGCACAAACAGTTTAATTTCTTTCTCTGTCATGCCTGTGATAAATGAATGGTATGTGGACACTCATCAGGCTGTAGAGTCCTGTGTGCTTCCACAATGAAGCCATTGCAAAAGCCACCGGAAGCTCTTCCTTTTGTACCTTCCCTGGGTGCTAGATGGTCTTTCCAAAGGCCACTGGAAGAATCTTTCCAATTTTCAGTTGTAAAGACCCAGACCTCCATTATTGATCTTTGCTACTGCTTCCCTATGCAGCTTTGGTCCTGTTACTTCACCCCCATCTTCTATCTGAGCACGTATTGCCTGGTCTTCTGCTGGTATTGAGTTCATCTTCATTACAACCCTGTCTGCAAAACGTTTGAGGGGCTGGAGGGAAGCTTTCTCTGTTCTACACCCAACTGATGTGGAAGTAACACTGTGAATTTAGAGAAGAACCTTCTCCAGGTAATAGCTGTGCATTAGGACATCTTAGCAGAAAAGACATCATCTAGGAACTTGGTGCCAGGCCCCGGGAGTGAGTCAGGCATGGGAAACTCAGCAGGTGCTCAGAGGAGACAACTGCGAGTAAGAGGGAGAGCAAAGGAAAACCATGTTACAGGGCAGGGCTGCAGGGAGCAGCAGAACACAGGAGATAAGTTGGCTTCTCTGATGTCTAGTAAGAACTCTCCATCTGAGACTTTTCCCATCACCCAGGAACTCATCACAATGTGGATTTTCTGTGCAATAAGGAGTTAAGCACAGCACACACTGTAGGACTTCCTGAATGTCTATAGGAAGCTGACCTAACATCAGAGCAGGACAGTTGAGATAGAAGATCAGAGCAAAGAGAAGGCAAAGGAGAGAGCACACAACACTAGTAAGGGAATAAAGACCTTGAACTTCTCAAGTAAGGTTATTCTACCTTCTTCATTCTTGTCAACCTATATAAAGACCCTGCCTGACTCTGGCTCATTGTGCAGTCCTTTGAGTGCAAAATTCGACCAGGGCAGGGGTAAAGAATTAAACCCTTGTACATTTCCAGATATCTGGCTAATGGGGGAGCTGGTACCCTTTTTGGAAGGAGGTTGCCCAGCAGGGAGAGGTCTGCATCCACTTTAACAGGCTGCATCTGGACCCTGGAGCTGTGGCCTTGTGACCTGGTATAAACTAAAAGCAAAGTAGCGATGTATTCAAGTCACATTCTGGGAAAAGATCTTTATTTTTCAAAGCTGTCATGTGAAAGGCTCTTGTTTGTTCCTGAGGAGAACACCACTGGCAGCCACAGCCCCACAACAGCGCATGGTGGCATGTACCAGGAGCTCAGAACCTCTCCCACGGTGATAAAGAGACTCCAGTCTTGAGGACCCAAGTGTTCCCACCTTCTGTGTGAAAGATGGAGTGCTTGGAGTTTGCCACATTGCCACTGGAAAGGTGGGAAGGGCTACCCAAGGAAGAGAGATGGTTAGGAGCCCTCACCTTGCTCTGGTTTACTTCCACCCACACACAACAGAACAAATATCCCCTGGCAAATATTACTGAGCAAACATAGGCATCAATGTCCTGCCAGGCTCAGCTCTGGTCTCCAAGCTGCTCCACCAAAGGGAACAATGACTGGAGCTTTTTTTTTGCCAGGAGGGCCCCCTCCCTGGGCAAGCATTTAGCTAGACTAGTGCTTACAGCCAAGAAGAAGTCCTGGTTCAGAAAGTCCCCAAGGGCTGGTGAAGCCTCCAGGATGGGTCTGGAAAGTGCAATCAGCCATTCCCTCCTCATTCCCTAACCAAAGAAGTGGTTGTAGCTATGTGCCACAGCCAGGCTGCCTGGGCAGCAGAGAGAAGAAATGCATTCCCGGATGTGAATCAGAGACAGAGTCCTCAGCAAATCTGCCTGGAGCAATGTCCCTCCATCCCCACCAGCCTCTGGTCCTCCCTTTGGTCCTGCCGAGTTGAAAGCCAGAGTGTTACTAGAGGAATGCCCATCACTTGGTGATTTAAGGGAACTGTTATGACACCTTCCCCTATTCTGCCCATTTCATCTGCAATTGCCCGTTTCTGGAGACAGGCTTTGAGGTAATTTGCCATGGCTGCTCCTTTTCTAGGCTGCTTCCAGACCTCTTTTCTCTAGAGCTTCTTTCCACACCAATCTGTTCAAGGTCACTCCCAAGTTAAAATTAGCAGCTTATTCAGCGCTGGAGAGCAGAGACAGCCACATTCCCTGGCCTGCTTACAATCCTGGGAGCTGGCACCAGGGTATCCAGCTCCATCTCCCCTTGGAGGTGAGGGAGCCTGTGCTCACCATTCTCGTGGTCATAGACAAAGGACTTGTGGCCAGCTCACCCCCTCTGCCCTAAACCTGAGCTCCAGATCTGTGCCAGCAAAGCAGAAGGAAGGACCACCTCCCTGGAGCCTCCAGTTCCTCTGAATGCCAGTTGTCACCCCCCATTGTACCCCAGCCAGAGGTTTTACTGGTAATAACTGTCCCTCTGATAGTAAGAGAGTTCCTCCAGTCTCTCAAATCTTTATTTAACTTGTCCTCACCTGATCCCTCTTCCCAGTCTTCTTATTTTTCTTTCCTTTTCATCCATGGCAGGCTGAAGACACAGGGTGAAGACAGTAAAAAGGCAGCCATAAGAGGGTGATGAGAGTTTTGCTATAGTTGGTACCCTGCCCTGGGCTATGGACACTTGGAAGTGTGATACCTGGTCCACCAGGAAAGAGTGCAACTAGTAAAGGGAACTGGGACCTTGATCCCATCTTGGTGCACAGCCCAGAGGAACATTCCTGACGTGGTCAAGCAGTAACACTCACATAGTTTATCCCTCTTACAACACAAGCACAAAAATTTTGTCTCAAGGAAGAAAAATTTCCTTTTCTCCCTGATGCCAGGGCATCTTCTACAGGATGAACTCAACCCTGAAACTGAACATCAGTGCATAAGCTGCAGGTAGCCAATGTGGGCAACAGAATGATGTCAGAAAAAAAGGGAAATCACATGCACTCACAAGGAAAAACAAATGAGCACAGAGCTGGGAACCTACAAATGAAAATCCCTATGGGGGCACTGCTTGAGAGAGGATATTCTTCAAAAACAGAGATGTTTCCAAGAACAAGAAAAACTAGCATTTAAATATTTCCCTGTTACTACATGCCCCTTGACAATACCTGGATAACACTAGGTTTTTCACAGAGAAAGTACACTTGAGTTGACACAGTCCAACAGACTCTTGGGACTGAAATTTAAACACAAAAGAAGGGGGTTTTGTGCACTTGGTGACCTGGGGCAAAATTAAGGTGTTGGGAAAGTAAGGTGCCTTGGAGAACAGCTATGAGGGTGGAAGCCCAAATCTCCTGCAGAAAGAGGAAGTGCTGTAAGAAGTGGGATAAAGAGAAACTGAGATTAGCAGAGGGTCATTGTATGGGAGTAGAGAGCAAGACCCTTGGGAATATTGTTCCTCCAAATCCTGGTCAATCTGGCAGCACCACTGAATCCTGTATTACCTGGCTTCTGGCTACCCAGGAGAGGGAGAAAAATATCTCTTGCTGAGTCCTGATTCCATGATCAGAAGGGTGAAGATCGCAGAGGTATTGTGCACTCCTGAGCTTCAAAGAAATGGACAATTAAGGAGAAGAGAGAGACCACAGACATCCTTTCTGAGGGAAAGTCTGGATCATCAATGCAGTTCTTCTTCCAGGAGATGAAAGGAATGTTCTGGATGCCCGCAATATAGAAAAAGCTTCAGATTAGAGGACACATCTTACTAAACAACAAATAATCCAACTACAAGGATGCTCCACATTGAGAATATAGCTAATTTGCCCACATTTCCCTAAACATTTCATTTGAATGGAAAACTTATTGGATCACAGGTGGATCATTTCCAAAATCTCAAAAATACTGAAGCTATGCTGGGGGGAGGGGAAAGGAAAAACACTTGTATAAAACTTCTCTCTGTACCTTGAACCAAAACATGACCCTGCAAAAGATCTCTTACCATAGCTTTGGAGGGCAACAGTTTTATTTGAGTCTCTGATCCTGTCTTGTAGCTTCCACTCTAGCTTTTCCTTCACAAACATACCACTCTTTAGAGGAAATTCTTTATTGTGAGGTGTAAAATCAAGGTACCTGGAAGCAAGTCCTTTTCGCAGCAAAACCTGGATAATGTGGACCTCAGGATGGGGCTTCTTCGCTTAGCTCTCACATCAATCCTCCATTCAAGTATTAACTTTATGCCTTTCTTTTGGCTTTGTGAGGTCCTGAAACATTACTGCTACTAGATTTAGACATTGTGGTGGACACCACTTCTCTACCAAGGGCCAGCAGTCAATGACAGGAAGGTGAAGTGCAATTACCAGCTCATGCTGAAGTCTTTGAAGGATAGAAACAATACAGGTAATAAGGTGGTTCCACTCTGAGAAAAGTTCAGTGCACGTAGGTATGGAGCTGTTCATGTAGACCCACTTGGCTAGAAATGGGAGCTACAGCTATATTGATGTCTGAGAACGAGAACACCGAGCTTGGACCTATCTGTTTCCTCTGAAACTTGATGCTCACATTTCTGAAACCTTCTGTGCATGACATTAATAAGGACTGCTATCAGCTTTCTGAGTTTTGCTGGAATTTGAGTGCCTGATGGGGAGCTCTGAGTGAACAGTGGAACAATTCCAGAGCAGGAATTTCAGCCTATTTCCAAGTAGAGTGTGGATGTAGGAACCCAGCCCACAGCTGAGCTCACCTATTTTATTTGGGAAGAAATTCTTGCAAGAAAGATCTTCCTTGGCCTCCAAGTTCTCTCCACTAGGGGCTAAAAGCATGATGTGAGCAATCACAGATTTTTCCAGTCAGCCCCACATGCATGGTCTCCTCTGCCCCACAAACTTGGGGACACAATGGGGCCCCCAGGGATATGTTATGAAGGAAAAAAAATGGAGGTATACACGACAGTGCCCATTGCTATGAGGATATCCCCCTTGCAAAGATGAAAGGCATACCATGGAGCACCTTCAAAGTCATATGGATAAGCATTGAATAGGGCATGGTCTCTTGCAAGATGTTCAGATGCTTTTAACAGGTAAATGTGAGAGACTTTGCCTCACATTTTCTTAACCAGACCAAACTTTCAGGGCAACTTACCTGTTCTATCCAGGATATCAGAAACTAATATCCCAGCTGTCCCTTCTACACTTGAAATTGGATCTTGCCTTACACCAAGTTTGTGCTCTTCCTTCTCTGCAAGCATCTTGCCTTTTCTGTTGTCATCTAGCAACCTTTGCCTATCCTATCTATAACCAATGTCCTTGAGGGCCTTTCTTCAGCAGAACAAAAATTGCTAGAGTTCCTCTGGGTGGTATTGACTCTGTAGAACCTTAAACATTTGAGACTACTCATTGTAGCCATGCTGCTAAAAAAACCAAAAGGTACATGGCCTATACTCTGACCCAGAAGCCAGTTGGCCTGGTATAGCCATGTCCACACTATTTAATTCTCTAAGCCTACAGAACAAGATAGACATATCCAAAATATATTTTGGGAATGGTTTCTGTGGTCTACTCCCTCCAGTCTGATGCCCTGGGATTGTCTGGATCTATGCTTGTTGCTCTGGGCCAACCTGATGCCCAGTATATTGTTAACAATTAAGCATTACAGATGATCAAAGTTTTTGGCTGCATGGAACTTACAGACGAATCCACTAAGCAAAATATTATCTGAAATAAATAGCACTGCTTTTCCTCTGGTGGACAGGAACCAACATCACAGATGAGGCTGATAAACCCAAAAGGATAGATTGGGTAAAACCACCTCTGCCTTCTATGGACTAATAATTCTGTATCCCAGGCATTTAGATGCTCATATGGGTTCCCCGCCCGAGATCTATACAGGTCAGAAGCCCCCTGTGTAGATTGCATCTGAAGATCTCCTGTCCTTGAGCTGTGCAAGATCACCACACAGCTCACGTCGCACCGTAGGTGGTCCTCCAGCCCCACCGCATGGTCGCTTCCCTCTGATAACTCTGAGGTCTTAAAGGTCAACCCAAGGGCAGTGGGTGGACATGTATCAACCAGCTTCGACATGCTGCACTCCAGGAGTAGCTGTGTTTAGACCCAGCGACTCTCTGATCTTCAATAACCTGGCAGCAGCTTGTAAACAGTGGACTTGATGTGATAGCATCCTCAGTGAGCAATGTACACCTTCTCTCCCCATCCCCCTACCTTCTTTGCACTCCCAGGTCGTTGGGATCCTGAGGGAGAGGCATGCTCAGAGACAAAATTCCTCAGAGAGACTCTAGTTGTGGCTGAGTGTCAGGGAAGGCATGAGGAGCACTAACATGGGCCTGTGTGTGTTCTTCATGCTTGGTTTTGTGTGCATGAAGCTAGAGAAGCACTTGTGGGTACTTCCAATTCATGGCTTTGGTTTTTCTTTTAGGTGTTTTCTCTAAAAAGTGTGGGATTATGGAAGGCAATAAATCTTTCAGCATGTACCTGTAACATCCTAGCCTGAAGGTGCAACCTGAACATTTAAACCTTTTTTGGGGTAAGAGCAGCAACCATCAGCCTGAATATACCTCCTGCTTCACAGCCCCAGCTCCTTGTATGTAAACAGGGCAAGTCTGAGTCTGAAATGAAGCAGGAGGAGTTCATGAAGATGAATGGAGGGAAAAAGCACCACCATGTGGCTCTGTCTCACAATGAAATATGGAAAAATCCCTTTGGATTTCTGTCTCTAAATTATCCATCCTTCTTAGTCTGCTACAGGCCTAGCACTACCTGAGATGAATCACAGCTATGGTTTGGGGTTATCATGGTCCAGGGACCATTCACGATAGCCAGTTTGAATGTGGCCATCCCCTTCTGAATGTAGAAACCTTAATCCCATCTATTCTGGTTTGCTTGCCTGAGGGATCAGAGGGTGAATGCACTCCCCTTCTGCTCCACCTGGGAAGAAACCTGAGTAGGAAGGTAGGGGAAACTAAAGGTTTCCACTGTCAAGTCCCCCTTCTTCCCCTAACAGAGCAGTTAGGTGAAGGCCCAGGGACAGAGCACAACTGTAGCAAGAATTTCCAGTTTGATCTCCCATGCAATCTCTTCTAGCAGACCCACTCCTCCTCATTTTCCTCCTCCTCCCTTTACTTGAAGAGGGACTTTAAAACAAGCTGACAATATCCCTGCTCAGTCTGGAGACTTTCCCCGCCGTTCAAGGTAACAGTGGGGGCCCATCTATACCCTGGCCCCCCTGGACACCCCTCACGTCCCCATGGGAATGTTCTGTACCCAGGCACAGGAGCGTCACTGGGGAGAGCTGCCTGCGTCAGGCTCTCCTGCTGCGGTGACCTTGACTTCTGCCTGAGAACAGGCAGGACAGGCAAGGGCTGTGCTTGCAGACAAGTGGGCAACAATGGGAATTGGGTGCAGTATGCTCCGGTCCCAAGTCACCTCTCTGAAATGCTGGCTCCAGGGTGATTCTTCACTGGGGAGTGGAGCAATTGGATCAAAAGAAGGTAGCAGATACTCTCAACAGCAGAATGAGCAGTTCCCATGGGATATTTCTTCTAGATCCCATTTACTTCCCCCCCTCATAAGAGTTTTTATCCCCTACAGAGCTCTAGTGTATTATTTAATGTCTTGTTGTTATAAAAAAAAGTTTTCTTTCTAGGAGGGACTGTTTCCAAGGGCACAGAGTGATTTGACCTAGAGCAGGGTAGATTTAGAGTAGGTATTAGGAAGAAGTTCTCAAGGAGAGTGGTGAGACACTGGAACAGATTGCCCAGAGAGGTGGTGGAGGCCCTATCCCTGGAGACATTCCATCTGAAAGAGAAAACTGATTCACAGTCACTGAAGGGCTTCTCTGGTCACCCACTGACCACAGCCAGTCCAGAGAAAGTCCAGTCATCTCCTTATGCCTCTTCTTTTCCTTCAGTTTTTTCTCTGGGAAGTGACATCTGCAAGATCTTGAGTACTCATCAAGGCAGTATCTTCATCCTCCTCCCAGTGTGAACAGAAGTCTCAGAACTGCTGGGATATTGTGGGAAGGCACTTTGACCCATGTCCTTGAGAAGAGAGCCCAGAGAACCAAGAAGCACCACAACATCTCAGAAATAAAAAAGCACCTTGGTTGATCACCAGGACATATCTGAGACCCTGAAAACACCTCACTGCCCTGTAACTTTCCAGACAGTGTTGTTTTCACCTAAGCCCCATGCCCTGTGCTCCTTAGGGGGAAGCTTCCACCTTATTGAGTCTCCCTCAGCCTTTCCTCAGGAGACACCATGGAGGAGGCTAGATTTTACAGCCCCAGCACAGCAAAGCTCCGAGCTCACCTGCTGCAATCAAGCCCTATGATTCTATGATTAAGGCCCTTAACACCACACTCAGTCCACATTCATCAAGGACACAACAATGTTTTGATGAAAGGTAAAGTCCTATGTGCCCAACAATGCTTCTTTCTATTCACTGTCACCTTCCCCTTTTGTTTTGGGGGATATCTACATATCTATCCCGCTTGTGGGCTGCCTTTTCTCAGCACAAGTCAAGAGTAAGAGAGGTTGGCTGCCACACTGCTGAACGGATATGGGTAGGCAAGAAACTGCTTGGGAAGGAGAGTTGACATTAACTGCTTGGGCTATTTAAAAAGAGTGATTTAATCAGTGGAGGTATTTCTGCCCAGCTCTGTGCATGGTACAGTTGGCAGTTAGCTGGAATTGCACCAGGGTCTTTTATCAAGAGGAGTGAGGAAGGGAAGAAAAGGGCAAAGCAGATGTGGGTGCAGATTTAAAAAAAAAAAAAAGTGAAAAAACAGGGCTTCCAAAGCTTTTTCACAAAGAAAAGCAAGGAAGAGAAAACAGAGTTAAAAATAATATAATGGCATGTTCTGGGCAGAGATACCAGCCCTAGGGAAAAATATACGCGCTTAGCTTTCAGCTGAGAGGGAAATAGAAGGGAGGACAAGGGAGGATGTTGAGACTGTTCTTTGATTTGAAAATGAAGCAAGGCCAAAGAAAGGAGCTGGTCACCAGGGTTTTTTTTTCCAGCAGAATGTGCATTTTACAGCTAAAGCAAACTGGACTTGAAACCTGCCAAGTACAAAAATTCACTCCTAGGAAGAAAAAGCCAGATCTGTTAACATAGGGTGATTTGCTACCAAATGATGCCCAGATTGTGCTGTAATGAAGAAAATGGTGCAAATACAGCTAGTGTAAACTTTGCTTTTTGCTCTTGGTGGTCATTGGTTCAGTCCCTTCTCCTGCCCAAAGCAGTCGTCATCACATAAGCATGAAGGGCCGATGTCATCCAAGAATGAAGCCCTAACTCTCAGTCATTTGAGAGGGAGTTAGGTACATGCATTCCTTCAAGAAGCTAACCATAAAGGCTTGTCTGGGAAGACTTTTACACCATTTTAACTTTATCTCTTTGAAACAGCTCTGGGTTTTGTCTGCATTGGCTGAAATTTTTCATGACAATCATTAATTCACTGAAAAATGCTGGTTTTGGCAGATCAGGTCTCTTAATAAGTTCAGGCCAAATTTGGTAAGCTGTTTCAGCCAAAAAGAAAAATGAGGGTAAACTTGGAAGCATTTTGCCCTGAGTTTCAAAATTAAATTTCTTAAATATTCTTGCATAGTGGTTTTTCCTTGAGATGAGGCTATGACCTCCTTATTCAACTTACTACAAAATTAAGTAGTAAAACAACATAAAATCATAGAATGCATTGATTCAGAAGAGACCTTCAAAGGCCATCAAGATTTTATTAAAATCTCATTTGTCTTTCACCTGCAAAGGTTGATGTGGATTCTTTGGGAGAGGAGGAAAGGATTTATCCCCAAAACAGAAGCCTGTTCCTTCCTCCCCATCCCACCATTCCCTTTACCTGTATGAGGATGACACTAGGAAACAAGCACTGTCAAACAGCAGATTTTCTAGTCAGGGGCTGCAGCTCCTCACCTCCAGCTCTGAGAGGTTTTTTTTTGTTTTAGCCTGATAGCATCCATTCTTTAGTAGCTAAATATTGATTCTAGTCAATTTTCAAGCATCTCTTGATGCTGAGGTGCAAGAATTGCCAACCAAAGCATGGTGCTGCAGATTTAGAGAACACAGGTCTTCCAAATGATGATCAGACAGGCTGAGTTGCATGGCCTCACTTGAGGGACAGCATTTTACCAACAAGCTGTGCAGGGAGGTAGCTGCAACACCGCAGAATCATAGAATAGTTCAGGTTGGAAGGGACCTTAAAGATCATCAAGTTCCAACCCCCCTGCCGTAGGTAGGGACACCTCCCACTACATCAGGCTGCTCAGTGCCTTGTCCAGCCTGGCCTTAAACACCTCCAGAGAGGGGGCGTCCAAAACCTCTCTGGGCAACCTGTTCCAGTGTTTCACGACCATCACTGTAAAGAATTTCTTTCTTATATCTAGCCTGAATCTACCCCCTTCAAATTTACATTTATTATTTGTAGTCCTCCCATCACATATCTTATTAAAAAGTTCTGCCTCTGCCTTTCTGTAAGGCCATCTCAGGTATTGATAAGTTACTGTGAGGTCTCTCCTGAGCCTTCTCTTCTCCAGGTTGAACAACTCCAACTCCTTCAGCCTGTCTTCATAAGGCAGTTGCTCCAGCCCTTTGATCATCTTCATGGCCCTCTTCTGGACCCGCTCCAACAGCCCAATGTCCTTCTTACGTTGAGGACTCCAGGAGTGGACACAATACACTTACTCTGTAAGTGTTTAAAAGACAGACAGAGAGCTATGGTTTAGTGATGGTTAGAGTTGGGTTGTTGGTTGGACTCAGTCCTCTGAAAGGCCTCTTTCAATCAAGGCGATTCTATGATTCTAGATAGCACTGCACATCTCCCCTTCCCAGGTAAACCACCAGGAGGATGTGGCTCTCAGCATTAGATCCAAAGGATGCCCCAAAATTCCAAATCTTTGTGTTCATGCACCTAAATACATCCTGCCTGTTGTAGTTTGAGCTCAGAGAAAAGAAAGAAGCATGTGTCCCTTGTCCCAGCTGCTCCCTTTGTGGGGGAGGGCAGACTCATGAAGGGAAAAGAAACAAAAAACACCACTTGTGGGTTGAGAAAAAGGCAGAAAGTAAAGTTTAACAGAACAACAGCAACAACAGGGGCAGGGGAATATACAGACCCCATTAGAATTCCACACGTGGCTGCTGACCAGTTGAGATGCACTCAGCCACCACAGGGTTCCCCCAGTGCTGAGCACTTCCCCCAGGCCACTTCTTGCCTACTTACTGGTGGGCATGGCTTAGGTGGGAATGGGACACCTGTGTCCCTGTCAGAATTAGCCCTATACTTGCCAGAACCATGACACCACTCTAAGCAGTTGGTGGAATCTGGAGAGCAATTGAACTGGATGTGGATGCTAACTTTAGCATGAGCTCTATCCCCCCAGGTTCTGCCAACTGCCTAGGTGACATCCCTGGTGACTTCAATGATATGGCACATCAGACACCCACTCTCAGTAAAGGGGAGCTGGAAAAATGCTTTGCTGTGACACTTTTCAATGCAAAGGCAATAAATTATTACATCTTTTCCTTACTCTGAAGTCCATTTTGGAAGAGATGCTAAAACACATAGCTTCACCATTTTGCTTGGAGGAAGTAAAAAATCCCAGTTGGCTGCTGGAAGCTGTTGTTGGGACATAGAGTTATATTTTTTAAATTTCTTTTTCTTCATTCTTTTTTTCTTCTTCTTCGTTCTTTGTCTTTTATTTCTTATTTTTCTTCTTCTTTCTTTTTCTTCTATTTCTTATTTTTATATTTAATTCTTTTCCTACTCCTGTTTTGCTCCAATGACCTGGCACAGCACCATAAGTTTTATCATGGGGATAACTGCAGGTTTGGCAGCCTTGGGGCACAGACGTGGAGGAGATCACTGGGGCCAGACACCCTTGAATTGGCTTCACATCCTCAAAGTATAAAAACCTGGACCTAGACCCTTACTGTCTGGATGGGTTTGCTCACACGTGCCTGTAAAATGCTGCTGACACTGACCAAAAGAACTCCTTAAAGAGATCGAAAGGCTGATGCTGACAAGAGGAACACCTCCATTTCTTTCTCTTCTCCAAATGTGGTTACTGAAATAACTGCATTCCTTTGGGCAAGCAGCTCCAGGTGTTCATGAAGTTCAAGTCACCAGTGCAATGTAGAGAGCACATCTACAGTTCTTTCACAAATGAAATGCAACATCAGCTTGTATCAGATGCCCTGAAGTATCCTGGGCTTGAGCAGAGGCAACCTGAGAGCACAAAATCAGATCTGGTGGCACCTTTCCATATGCAATACCTCAAGTCACCAGATAAGCTAATATATTAGGATGAAAATCATAAGAATTTTTACATGTTACTTGTTTTCAAGTATGCTCCCCCATCTTGAACAAATTCTCTTTTTCTCTCCAAAGATGGGGACTAACAGTTTTTGAAGCTGAAAGTGAATACTCATGAGTTTGTGCTGCCATCCTGGGACTTTCCAAGATGGATTTCCATCAGTGGATTTCCATCAAATCTGTGAGGAAAAGCATCTCTTTAGGGTACCCCCTGGGGCTGATGGGAAGAAAGAGTCCAAGAAATTGGGTCTGAGGCCATGTCTCTAGCTGTATCTCCTGACCCCTGTTATGGTCTCCTCACCTCTTATTCCTTCCAACTTTTCTAGTTTCCTCACCCCCTTTTCCAGTTTTCATGGGTACTTTTGGAGTATTTTTTTTGGTTGGATGGGTTTGTTTCCAGGAGGGTTAAATGACAAACAACTCCCATTTTTTTCGTGAGGAGTAACGTTCATTGCAATCCATTCTATTCCTGTGTCACAAGACACAGGAAGAGCAGTGAACGCTGGGGTAGACGAACAAAATTATGATTTTAAAAATGCAGAGGGATTGCCAGGAAACACTCAAACCATATCTGAAATGCAGCAGGGGAAATGAGATGAGAACAAGGTCTAATTTAGGGATGAACTTTCCAATTTGTATTTATTATCTCCACACACACCCCTTGCCTTCCCTTTGGCCATTTTTAGATCCAGAAGCTATTTTTTGTTAAGTTCTCAGATATTCATAATTTTTTTCATATTTACTCCATCCACTCACAGGAAAATTATCCTGCATAATTTACAGCTTGACCAGAAATCAGATGTGAATGTAATCTGCCCAATCAGCAGAGCTTCACAAAACAGTTCCTGCCACCCTGCTCAAAAAGGTGGTAGCTGCCCCATCATTTCCAAACAACTGCTCTGTCAGCGGGGTGGACTGGATGATCTCCAGAGATCCCTTACAATCTCTATCATTCTGTGAAAGCTATGTCAAATGGCTTCCTACAGGTGGGGGAAATTTGTCTTTCTTCTGTCTTTCTCAGGTTTTCTCCATGAGCCACATTTCCAAATGTGAAGGAGCTGCAAAACACAGAGCTAAGCACAAAAAAAATACCCAAAATGTCCTTGAAGCTTAGGGTTTTGCTGGTCTATATTTCATCACCTCACACAAGAGGTGCAAATCAGAGAGGACAATAGAGAAGGGGAGTTCTTGGCTATAAATCAGAGGCTCCAGTTTCTATCCCCATCATCTCAATGCATCAATGCAAATGTACAGACAGCAGAGGAGTCCACCTGTGCAGGGGAGCAACCCATAGATGAAATCCCAGCCAGCCTTCCCTCCCCTCAGTTACCTTCATGGTCTGCAAATCACAACTCAGGAAGAAGGCTGGAGAGGAGGTCATGGCTCCCTCCTGGATATACATGAGTTCAGTCTCAATTTCCTGAGCCTGAGAAGGGTTATGAGATTAAATCCCTTCTCTTCCCTCTTACAGCCCAGCCATGGGGCTCCCTGCACCTTTCTTGCAATGTCACAAAGACAGTTTTCACTCTGGGACAGTATTTGGGAACATGGTTGGAATGGAGACCACTCAGCAGCCTTTCACAAGGGAATTTGGGTATTTGCAGTCAAAAGGCTGCATAGTTTTCACCAGGACATTACACTGGACATTAGGAAGAAGTTCTTCAAAATGAGAGTGGTGAGGCACTGGGAAAGATTACCCACAAAGGTGGTGGAGTCCCCATTTCTGGAGGCATTCAAGGCCAGGCTTGATGAGGCCCTGAGCAACCTGATGTCCCTGCCCATATCAGAAAGGTTGGACTAGTCATTCTGTAAAGGTCCCTTCTAACTCAACACATTCTATGATTCCTTCTAAAGATAACAAAAGAAAGGAAAAGAAAGCCCGAAAGAACTATCAAGATGAAAACAAAATTGTTAGTCCAGCACCCCCTTTACCCTTCCAAAAATATCCCAAGGGGATGATTTTTGACTGCTGCTGCTGCAAAGCCACTGGGAGAGAGAATGGAAGCAGCTGAGCTCAGCACACACATGGCCAGGACTTGCAGCTGAGAAGAGCCATCAGGCTCCTTCTATGTTGCACTCAGTTCCCAAATCACTCAACATCAGACACCAGAAAAGAGATTCAAGTCACCGCAAAGTCTCACTAATTTGGGGGCAGGGGATGGGGAGAAATCAGTGTTTTCTCATAAATCTGGACAATGTGTATATCACTTTAATTGATGTCAAACTTCCAGCCTGACATGCTTTATAAACCCTGGCCAGCTTTGATCTCCTTGTCTTTGCCTATAAATGCAAGGATTACAAAAACATTCCCCCCCGAAAAAAAAAAAGGAGCACCAAAAAATGTCTTTCACTGAGGTACTTTGCTCTAGCAGATAAGGCTAATAAGCAAAGAAACCCCAGGTATTAGGAAATGAGGCTTTTTGGGGAAATACTCTGAGGTGGAGGGAGAGGGGCCAAATCGTCTGAAGGATATTGATGCTTATGCTCTCCCTGTCATTATTTCATGATGTTGTTTATACCCCCAGGATGTGGATAAAGGTAGCTGTCACTTCTGGCACCGCTCTGCTCCCCCTCCCAGGAGATTACAGCGAACTGTGGCTGACACTGCCCAATGTTGCATTGACTGACAGCCCCCTGTGGCATGGTTACTGTCAGAGCCCTCAGAAGGATGGGGGTGCCCAGGTCCATGAGTCATTGGAAAGGGGAGGGGGCTTTCCAGAGAGTGGTGGGCTCTGCTCAGCCTCTGACACATCCCCGTGCAGGAGGAGGCAGGTCCTCTCCATGTAGAGCTCAATAGCTCTAGTAGAGATGAGGGAAGGTGTTTCACCACCCCTTTCATCTGTACAAGGCTCAAGTCCCACAAGCTGTGGCCCCTCTCAGGCATTTCAGTGCCATGCTCCCAGGGGATGCTCAGGGATGTAGATGGGATGGAATTCTACAGTGTTTTAGCCGAGCAGGGTGAGGGGAATCTCTCTGAGTGGAGAACAGAGGTGGCAATAGAGAAGGCAGAGGTGGAAACAGAGCAAGGGAGGCTGTAAGATCTGGCAGGCCAAGTCAGAACTCAGTTGTGGATTAAGGCCAACACATCCCTGCAAGACATATGCCTAAATTCCCCCTATATTCCTTTTATTCCTCGTGATACCCTTAAACACAAATCATTCAGTTCATCAGACAGAGACACTGGGAATGTCTGAAAGCACCAGAGATATCAACACGGAGTCAGAAGTTACAGCCCAAGACTCATACTCATCTGAAAGGCAGCAGGCTCTCTGGCTGTGCCCAAAATGACCTTGAACCTCCATATGACAATCAAATCTCATGCCCATAATGACTGTAGTCATCTCACTCAGCAGTAGAGACCTAGTCTTGACCAACTGAATGAATGACCTATGAACACTGAAATGAAGGTGTCATATCTCCGGATCACCAACAGCTTTCCCAAGTCTCCTTTTGTAATGGGAACCACTCTTCCCAGTCCCTGGGAAGTGTCTGAGCCTTTGGGGAGCTCTGTGGAGTTAGGGTATTATCTCTAAAGTTAGTTATGAAGTTATCTTCTTGGTGCTGGGAAGGTCTTGGATGGAGTGCTGGGCCCCCTTCTGGGCCCTGGTCTTCAAGGGAAAAAGGGGTCAGACTGGGGACAGCCCAAAAAAAAAAATTGCAAAGAGAATGCCTAAAGGAGTAGAGCCAACAGTTTAAGGTGGAAGCATTGAAATTGGTTAGTCTGCAAAGACACTTGAGGAATGACATTCCTTCATAAAAGGTAAGAGAAGAGACTTTTAAAAGCAAGGAAGGGAAGCCAAGGAAAGAGAAACTGCTTGGGAAATTCAGCATCCTTCAGAACAGCCACTGGCAAGGACAAGTAGGTGGAAACAGTTGACTCTTCCTTGAGGCAGGAGGGTATGCAAGATGTCATAGAATAGTTAGGGTTGGAAGGGACCTTAAAGATCATCTAGTTCCAGCCTCCCTGCCATGAGCAGGGACACCTCCCACTACATCAAGCTGCCCAGTGCCTTGTCCAACCTGGCCTTAAACACCTTCAGGGAGGGGGCATCCACAACCTCTCTGGGCAAATTTCTCCAGGGCATTTCCCCTTTTTCAATTTTCTGTTTACAGAAACATAACCCTTCAAACTCAGTTTTTCACTCTCCTTTCAGAAGGACAGAGGGATGCAACTAAATTGCCCACATGCTGTGTTTTCATAGACATATGGTATTCAAAAAGAATTCATAAACAAAAAAAAAATTAATCAGATTTTAATATTTATTTAATGATGTTGTTAATTAACATGATTTAAGATGACAGACCATCTAGAAAGGACATAAACTCTCCTGCTTGGGGGTTGAAAGCAAGCTCTAGTTTTTACAAGTCCAGATAAGTCTTCTTTGAGCCATGGGAATTCAGCTCCTAAATCAATTAGGTCTGCCAGCCCTATAAAGAGAAATTTATAACTGAGGGCAGAATTAACCCTAGACCTTGCAGACTGTATGTCAAGCTGCCGAGCTCTGCCTCTCACCTCTTTGCCTACCAGAATCCCATGGCCCATAGACAGAAATTTGCAGTAACGCTGTCAGGGACCAAAGCCAATCTTGATGCCCCCAGACGTGTGGAGGGCACAGGCCTTGACCTGTGAGTGTAACCATCTGCAAACAAAGGATCCACCCATCTAAGCATGAGAGGAGACCAAAAGGCAACATCACTGGTTTTCTGCTAGCTAGACCCAAGATGGCTGTATGAGAAGCCCTGACCCTCATAAGTGGTGTGCCCAAGTAGCCAAGAGGGCCAAGAGCATTCTGGCCTGTATCAGGAACATTGAGGTGAGCAGGACTAGGGAGGTGGTCATCCCCCTGTACCGGGCATTGATGAGGCCCCACCTCAAGTGCTATGTCCAGCTTTGTGCTCCTCACAACAAAAAAGCCCTTGAGGTGCTGAAGCAGGTACAGACAAGGGCAATGGAGCTGGTGAGGGATCCGGAGCACAAGTCTGTGAGCAGTGGCTGAGGGAGCTGGGAATGTTCAATCTGGAGTAAAGGATGCTGAGGGGAGACCTTCTTGCTTCCTACAACTCCCTGATAGGAGGATGTAGCCAGGGAGAGTTGGTCACTTCTCCACAGAAGCAGGCAATGAGACAAGATCAAATGACCTCATGAGGCACCAGGGGAGGTTTAGACTGGATATTAAGAAAAGTTTTTACAGGGAAAGCGTTATCAAGCATTGGAACAGGCTGTCCAGGGAAGTGGCTGATGCATCATCCCTGAAGGTTAGAGATACGGTGTAGCATCAGTTCTTGTCAGAGTTGGGTTGAGGGTTGGACTCAATGATCTGAAAGGTCCCCTCCAAACTAGAGGATTCTATGTTCATACAGTCCTGATCTCAACTGTGCACACATTATTCATCCTCAAGAAAGACTGAGTTGGGACCCTTCAAGGAGTCATGTTGGACCACTTTGTCTGCCAGACATCATGACACAAAGACTGATGAAGAGCACACATGGTGCTGTTCATGCCTAAGTCTTGTCAATATGCCTTTGAGTTTGTTTTAAAACAATGTTGATCTCTTTTCTAGAATAAATTAATCACTCAACAGCCACTTGCAGCATGGAAACGCAAGTCCTTCATTGCCAGTCAATCTGGCCTCAGGCTTGACTTTGGAGCCACTTCTTCACAGCCATGTACACAAAACTTGGACAGATATATGGGCCAGACAACCAGAGATAACTGCTTTGACTTCGGTGGCTTAATTCAGTTGCCTATGTGTAGGCATGGAGTGACATTTTAGATGCCCTCAGCCTCCATCTACTCTTCAAGACCTGCACATGTCATCCACAAATCTACTGCCATATTTGTGTGACATCAAATAAACACAAATTTCTCAGCAAAACATTGTCTTGGGATTAGAACTAGATGATCGTTACTTTCCCTTCCAACCCAAACCATCTCACAATAAACCCTAGAGCATCTGAAGGCACTGGGTGCCCACATGTGTGCAGCTAAGTGGATGCACACATTGAAGGCAATGACTCTAGGCTTCCTTTCCAGTCAGTGCAGACCCTTGCAGACAAACAGGCACAGACCGATTTGAGGCGCCTGCCTTCAGCTGAGATGAACTGTGCCTTAGAAGTTCCTGTGTCTCTTTGTTGACTACAAAGGGAGCTCCATGTGATTAGTTCAGCTCTGGATGTTTACAATGCATATGGCAAAAATCTGACCAGAAGACTCTCATCCTCAGGCCTTTGCTATCCTTCATGTCCGAGTGTTCCTTCTAAGTCTGGGTTTCTAATAGGAAAAGGGGAAAAGAAGAAAGAGGGAGAGGCCCTCCCACTCTGTCTCTTCTTACATTGTCCTTACACTAAATAGAGAGGATTCTAATAGGATATTTAGAAGAGGTTAACTCTTCAGAAGCCTTTGTTTCTGTCCTACATCCTGGACGCCTGCCAGAGCAAAGCCAAGGATAACAAACCAGCTTTCGTTCAAGTATTCTGAGCCAATTAAAAAAGACAAATTAGTTCAGCCTTATCTCTCCCTCCTCCTCCCCCTTCCCACCCGAGAGACAAGAGGGGATTCGCAGAGGAATGTTTCTCCTCTGTGATGGCTCTGCCTCGCTGAACTCTTCAAGGTCTTTGATGGATGAAAGCTCTCTCTTCCATTATGCTTCCGATGGCCTGCTGGGTCCTAATGGGACAGGGGGCAGGGGCAGCAGTGGGGACTGGAGGGGCAAAGGAGGGAGAAAGCTTTACATGGGGATTGAAGGCAATGGAGATAATGGACATCTCTTCCCCACCTGAGTTCCCCATATGAGGATCTCTGCAATCTTGCCAGCCACAAGTGGAGATAAACATGAATTACCCTATGCTCTCTCTCTGCTCTTTTCTTTTATTGTTCTTCATTTTTGAACAAGAAATTGTTGCATTTTCCAGGTGCAGCAAGGAGAAACTCTGGCATGGACTAGATATACCAGGAGGAGTAATAAAACCTCCCAAAATTGCCAGGAAAGTCTGTTCAGTTCTGGGCTTTATAAAGATACCATGTGCTGGTTTGACCTCTGCCAGGGTCTGGAAAGCAGAGCAGCCACCATGAGTCAGACCAGAGCTCTCTCTGCTCCTGTGCTCTTTCCCAACCCTGGCCACTAGCAGATATTTATGTGAAGGGTTTAAGAAGCAGGGCAAGAGGAATGATACATCAATATGCTCAGATGTGCTGTGGCCACATTCTTGTTGCACCAGTAGAGTGTGCAGATGGGGCACCCCAAAAGACTGGGTGCTCCACTTGAACCTCATCTGAGTGAAGCAGCATCCCTGTTCATGGAACACAAGGATGTTGCTCTCTCCAGATTTAGGGTGGATTAAGCTGGCCACTAGCTGTCTGGGGCCAAAACTGCACAAGCATTATGCTAACCATAAAGACAATCATGTTCCAGCATCTGTGCTTGGCACTGTTTGATTTGTTGGATGAGCTTTGTCCTGTGATGGAAAAGATCATCTCATTCCCTAAATTAGCAGCCCACTTGTTCTTGCTGTTCATGATAACACTGAGCTCTTTCCATCCCTCATTATTTCACAGCTGGGGAGATGCATGTTTTTCCTGACAAGACACTGCAAGGAGGAGAGTTCAAATCCCATCTCATTTCCCAAATTAACACTCTAGCCAGTGGATGACTAAATAAGTCTCACTTGGCTAACTGGTTTCCTGGGGGAAAGGCAGGAACAGGACGCAACACACACTGCAGATAACCCTCGGGTACATTGTCCCCACTCCATGGACCTTGGGCTGAAGAAAGTCAAAATATCCAAATGATTCAGGAGAACTACTATCCTTGGTTTCCATCCAGTCGTTGCCTCCTAGGCTTCTTAGGGACTTTGCAAAATTCTTCTTCTGTGATTTTAAGAGAAACACCCCAAGATGTCTTCAAAGTAAGACTGTGTTTTTATAGAAGGAAAAGTAAGATTTTAGAGAAAAATCCTAAGGAAACCTCCTATGCCTTTGTGAAACATCTATTGGGAAAGAGTTGCATATGCTTGACTCTTTTCTAATGTTATCCAGTAGCTGGAAATGTGGAGAAACACTGGCAGACCAGAAAGTATGGGGCCAGCAGGACGATACAGGTTCTCAGAGACAAGAGGATGAAAACACAAAACAAGACAGAGATCTGAGAAGAGAAGATACCACCAGATTTGTATTGAGAATTGAGTTTGAAAAGTTGGTTGGGATTTGAAAAGTTGTTTTTTCCTATTTATTCAGCATGAGCAGCCACTGCTGTTAACTCCAAGGGAGCCAGAGGCCCACATTTCCTATAGCACAATCATCTCTCAAAAGACAGCAGTGCAAGCTATCTCCTGCCTCAGCCCAACACTTGCCCCCTCCACATCACCACAACTGCTGCTTTGAAAGTAGATCATCACAGGGAGGTTAGCTCCTGATCTACACTTTCACATGCAGGGACCATGTTTGACATGGTATGGACACTCCAGGACCAAGGGCTCATTAATTAAATGGGAAGTGGTGGCCATGTAGAGCTCCTAGAAGCAGAGACATGGAAAACAGGGAGAGATCAAACAAGATCCTCCATGATACCAATTTTTCAAGGTCCAAGTCTCTGCACAGTGTCTCTGGCAGCAGGGACTTTGCAGACACAGGTCCCAAGGCCTGGCACTGCCTCCTCAGGGCAGAGCCTTTATTGTACCCCATGGGCAAGGTGCCAGGAGGGCTTCTAGGAACCACTCAAAGGATCTGACAAGGCTTGAGGTCAATGCTGACACGTTTTCATGTCAGTCCCCAGGGACTATCAGAGGCACAGGAGCAGTCCCTCAGAGGGTCTCTGGCCAGGCTAAAAAAGGAGCTGGTCTCTGCTAAATTCCACAGGGAGGGAATGTGCTGTAACCATGCTGTTGCTGTCTCAATCGACAGTGGCACAAACCAGAGCCTTCCAGTTCTGCAGTGGAGAACAACAACAGCCAAGGAAAAAACAACCTCTGCCTTGTGCCCTTGAAACAGGGAGCCTGCAAATTAAAGTTTAGTCTGAAGCTTCACTCCTCTGCAAGCTCAGCCCTGGCCTTGGGAAGGGGGTGAACATGTGGGCTGCCAGAGAGAGAGAAACAGTGGGAGAAACAGCAGGAAAGGCAGTGGTGGAGGGTGAGACGAGAAAAGGAAAATTTAGGATAAAATATCCTACCTGATAAGCAATGGTGGTCAATATTGGAAGGGCTGAAAAACCTGCTCAAAAGGAATGAATGGAGGGGCTTTCTTTTCTACAGCCATGGAGTGAAGGGCATCGAGGCATCTATTTGCAAGAGCCTACAACCCCCCTCTGCCATGCAGAAGGCTCTGTACACAGGGAATGAAATACTTGATGCCCTCCAGGGCCAGAAACCCACCTCCATCTCATATGAAATGACCACTCTGACTTCTGAAGGGTCTGGGTCACCACCAGTTCTGAGGGAGAAACCTTGCAAGAAGAGAGCAGCATTGGCATCTTTGTATTTGAACTCTGTTGGGACCTGGGTATTTGTGAGAACACAGGGTAGTCTCCGTGGATCAAAGGATCATGGGAAAAAGGATTAGTAAAGGGATTCTGCATGCAACAATCTAGGGCTGATGAAGGCCAACCACAAGGCAACAAATCATCAGCAGAGGATTTGTGCTGCAGACCAGAAGCTGTGCAGGAGTTGGTCACTGTAAAGGAGTTTAACTCCAAGCTGGGAAGACTGGAGGAAGTACCAGACAGACCTCATAGTGGCTTACCAGTACCTGAAGGGGGCTTACAAAAAAGACGGTGAGGCACTCTTTGCAAGGGCATCGAGTGATCGGATGAGGGACAGTGGTTATGAACTAGACCAGGGCAGGTTTAGGTTAGTTCTACACGAGGAGGGTGAATAGACACTGGAACAGGTAGCCTGGAGAGGTGGTGGAGGCCCCATCATTGGAGACATTCAAGGCTTGATGAGGCTCTGAGCATGCATGGAGGTTGCACTAGATAGCCTTTGAAGGTTCCTTCCACTCTATGATTCTAGGATTCTAAATGTAACCGGTGTGTAATCTGAGATACAGTGTTATGGGTTGCTCAGTGCTGGAGCATGGGGTCAGCTTTTGGGGCTTCACATGAGGATACAATGAGCGACGGGGGAAGGAAATGCAGAACATAGTCACAGGGACGTGCAGAGTAGTAGAAAAAGCAGGCAATGAGGATCAGTTGAAGGACATGGAATGTTCTGTTCAAAGATATGACATAGGGTAAATATGATAGGCACCTCGTTTGCCCATTTAGCAAGAGAACAGAGAGGAAGAACAGTGTCCCCATCACCAGCAGTTTACAAGAACAGACTGCACAAGGAGGAAAGGTTATAGAGGTCTAATCCAGTTGAGGGAGGAGTATTTGGGCTGGCTGAGTTTTTCAAGGGTTCCTACTTGTTGCAATATCCTTCAGTGCTGTTCTCTCTGCTGCTGAAGTTGTGCTCACTTGCACTCCTGGGTTGCCAAACCTAGCAGCCAATAGACTAAATGGTGATATTTGTACCCTATTTAGCTGCTGGTGTGCCTCCACAGTGAAGCTCCATCAAGAGCTTTGCCCTGACTGGCAGGCAGGGCTCGAGGAAAGCATTTTCCACACAATTCATGTAGTGAAAGTATGAACTGTAAATCTTGCCCACTGATAATGAAGCAGACAGGAGTGAAAAATGTCTTTGAATAAAAAAAAAAAAATTTAATTAAGAAGAAAAAAATGGATTATAAAGGGTGATGCCGTTTTGTGGAGATGTGCTATTAAATCACACAGCTCTCCTGTTTGCTTACGAATTGCAAACCCAAAAGGGCCAGGAGGGTAAGAACACCAGCATAAAAAGCACAGCAAAACATTTCCTGGATTACTCCAAGTTTTCCTGGTGAAAATTCTCTCTTGGGTTACTCAATCACCTTGATTTGTTGAGCCTTTAATCTTAACCTCAAGCAGAAGATCCATGTATAAGAACAGCCATGTATAAGGTCTCAAACTGGCCAAGGAATAGTTGCCACATATTCCTCATCAGTCTTTCTACATCTGGGGAAGAAAATACAGCTGGAATTTCCATTCACCAGCTGGGTAACCCTAAAAAAAAGAAAAAAAAAATCTGTCCACACCCTTTCCCTAAATGTCCCTTTATTTTCCATGAATCATTGCATTTAAGACCCTCATTAGCTTCACCTCTCATACAGCTCTACCTATAATATTTCACATGTAGCTCCCCCTTGCAACTCAACAGCTTGCACTTGGCTAAAATTTTGCTTCCAGAAAGGCATCTGCTCTTAATTTCGTTATCCAGGGATGAAGAAACTGGGTAGCCTACTGACTAATTGCCCTCAGCAGTAACCACAAAGCCTGGGTGGTTTGACTCTGCTTTGCAGCCATAAGAAGGACAACTTTGCTTGATTAGAGACCTTTTGCATCAGGCTTTTTTCTCCCCCAGCCATTCTTCTCCAGTCACCTCTCCATCTCCTTTTCTGATAAGCTGACCAGAACAAGCTTTCCGAGCCTGTCACACAAAGGCTTTCTCTTCACTCTTCAGATAAGTTCTGCAGCCCTTTTTTGTGTGCCCTTTCTCATTTTTCAGTATCTTCTTGAAAGCAGCAGTGTGGCTTTCCTGGTGTCTATCTCTGCCTTCACAGAGAAAAAACCTCTCTAGTTTACACTATGTGGCTTGGTGAGACATGACAGGAAAAGAATCGTCAAGTTTTATAAAGGTAAAAAAAAAGGGATTTTTTTTTGATCTTTACTTTTTTGCATTTTCATTTGTTATTTTGGTTTCCAGCAAAAAATCATAATCAAAATCTGACAACATAATCTCTATTTGGTGAAACTACTATACCTGGAGGAGGAGGTGTCTAATTCTCACCTTTATTTTCTGAGATGAGAGGGAAAGCTTCAGAAGTTAGAAGATTTCCTGCATATTTTTTTCCACACACCTAACCATACCAGTCAAGAAGACAGGGCCAGGAACAACTATCAGCAATGTACTACCATTATTAGCAAAGTCTTTGCACTTGGCCAGACAACAGTTAAGCTTCTCAAGACCTAAGTCCTACCTGGAAGATATGACCTATGGGAGCAGGGATTGCCTACCCACAGCAGCAATGACCCTGGACTGAAGGGATGTCCAGTCCTTCCCTTGCTTCTGGTCCTTAACCAAAGCTGGCTAATTAGAATAAGACCCAAAGTGCAGTATTGTTAGATAGTGGAGAAAGGTGAAAGGGAAGGAGATGCTGCTCAGATAGGGACTGGTGGATGTATTTGGTGAGCCACAAAATTACAGAATCATGGCTTTCTGTCCAGGCTTTTAATGCAGCTACCACATCCAGATACAAAGCAGATCAGAAACACCTTGGTTTTTAAGCAATGCTCATCCCATAGAATACTTGAAGAGGGACCTGACATTGTTTTGGGACTCAGCAAATGCTAAAGATCACCATAGGCCAAGGAGTGGCCAGAGCTTTTCAACATCCTGTTCTACAGCCAAAGCAAACCCCATAGAGTGCACAGAGGTCGGTGTCCTGCATCTTGTCTCAAAATGCCAATGGAAGAATACAAAATCAGGGCAAGGACACTGAAGTGCTTCCCCAAAACTCTCTTCCAGCATCTAGAGAGTTGCTGCCATGTGATATTCTGAGCTGGATAATTACAATCTCACATTTAATGGTCCTCAGTGTTTTTCCTTCTCCCAACTGTCCAGTTGCTTTTCTGAACCTGTATGAACTTCTGGCTGAGCTGCAATTCAGTTTGCTGGGTTTGGTCCTGTGCCCTGGTGTCATGAGGCCAAGCTTCTTGCAGACGTAAAGTATCAAGGATGTGGTGGGGGCCAGAGGAGCCCTATCAGCTTTACCCACTGCTGAACTCCTGCTGACACTGAAAGGAGCCAGCCAGACTCCCCGGGATGCTGAGCACAGGGGAACTGCACCAGCATCCCAGACAAACAGGAGGGAAAGGCAGAAATTGGTCCATGGAAACAAATAAGAGGGGGAAGTACGGGGCAAAGTGAGAAGGGAAATGTCTGATTCATTATGCGCGTGTTTTTGCTTTTGTCTTCTCCAAGGAGGAAGAGGATGGAGCACCACTGAAGACAGAGACAGAAGGATGTTTCCTGGCCTGGCCTGAGAGACAATCAGATAATGGTCAGATAACAATAGAAATGATGACAGAGACAAAACTGCAGCCTATAGCCCGGCAGAGAGAGCTGGTGGTCCTGTCATGGTCAGACAGAGGCTGAAGAGGAAGAAAGAGGTGAGAAAAAAAGAAATCAACTTCACTGACTGATCCAGGTAGGACCTCTGCAAGCTAAGATCCTATTTTTCCTAATATTCAGTCTAAACCTCCCCTGGTGCAACCTGAGGCCATTTCCTCTTGTCCTATTGTCTCTTCCTTGTGAGAAGAAACCAACAAATACAGGAGGACAATCACCCCTGTGTTTCTCAGAAGCATATGGTTTGGTTTCTTTGTTGCAAGGAAAACATGCTGTAGTCTTCACGCATCTCCAGGGATCAACATGCAAACATAGTCATCCAGGGTATGCAAACTGAGATGCAAAAGTACCGGTAGGCAATGCAAAAGTCCCAGGCTGAAAACTGTTTTATGTGGATGGAACATACTGTTGTTCTTGTCTGAGCCAGTGATAAACAGAACATATTAACACATATGAGGAGATTTCCAACACCAGGCTTCAATGGGAAGTGCTGCAAGACGCAAATGTAGTGCTATCAGGCATCTTCTCCTCTGGGAAAAGCATGTTGTGTTTGAGTACTCCTGCAACTGCCATGTTCATCACATCCCAGACAATGTCCCAGTGGATGATGCTCACACAAGTGCAGAAAAATGCCCGGAGTTACTATTTCTCTTGTATCAAGGATGAACTCCAAAGAATTACAAATGAGTGGCTTTTTGGAGCTCTACAGACTCTTTCTGTGTATCACAGAGAAGACTTGAGTCTGACTTTAGACATTAAAAAAGACTTTAGGGTTCTGTAACAAGATGTACAATCATTTTTCCTTCCACATCGAAGAAGTCTGCTGTGCTGGCACCAAGCTGAAGTGCTGTATATGCAGTAGACATCTCTTTACACCCACAAAATACAGTCCCTCACCTGGGGTGACACACTTAGTAGTTGAACCCACAGTCCAAAATCAATGCTGCCTTGTGCTTGGTCCCATTGAACCAGGCACTATAGAAACAAATTCTGAGTCACACCAGCTTCTTATAAATAGCATATTAATTATTGTGTAGCTTCTATAAGTAGCTATACATACATTATGATATCTCAGCTGCAGCCCTACCGGGCTAGAGCAAATCAAAATAGGCAATATGCAATTTCATTATAAGCAGTGGAAATCTAATCTTGGTGCAATCCATCCCCTGCTCCAAGATGGAGCTACAGGGGGCTTACAGTTGGTCCCCCTGACTTTGGCCAAAGGACTGTTGTGCAGCATGTCTGCCATGTGGGCTGGGATAGCTTTGTGGAATCATCCTGTAGTACTCAGGGGTGATGCTCAGGTTTGGCTGCAGATGGCCCATGCTCTGGGCTGACATGCTTATTGCTGCTCTTATATCTGCTGGGTAGGCTAAGTGTAACACACTTAATCCTACCTGGCCATGTACCTCGTGTCACTGAATCAGCATAAATTCAATGTGCTTTCAAGTGTCTGGCCTTGTAGCTGTAATGAAGATGGTTTTTGAGGGTTTTAACGTCAGAAAGAAAACCCTTTGAAGACACTTTGTTAGGGTATTCAGTACCTGAAGGGGGCTTATAATAAAGTTGGGGAGGGACTGTTAGCAAGGGAGAGGGGCCCTTGGTTTTAAACTAGAGAAGGGCAGGTTTAGATTAGACATTAAGAAGTTCTTCTCTGTGAGGTTGTGAGACACTGAAACAAGAGAGGTGGTTGAGGCCCCATCCCTGGGACATTCAAGGCCAGGCTTGACGAGGCTCTGAGCAGCCTGATCTAGTACAAGATGTCCCTGCTCACTACAGGGAGGTTGGACTAGATGGATTTAAAATGTTCATTCTAATCCAACACATTCTATGATTCTGTGATTCATGCGGGTAGATTCTGTTGTCCTTCTGTTACAATCCTAGAAATTTTTCAGGCCATTGGCCACTCCAGGATGTTAAGTCACCATCTGTTTTGCAAAAATACGTGCCTGGAGTTGTGAAAAAAACTGGTGAGAAAGTCACAACATGAGCTTAACTAGTACATCAGTGAAAAGCTGCCTAGGAAAGTGCTGTGGGATGACCCACACAGGAGAACAAGTCTGGGCTCACTCTATCACCAGCAGCTCAGCCATTTCAGCTGCAGAAAGACAGGGAGGTCTGCATCTTCTGGGACTCCCAGAAGGAATCAGAGAGGACATTTCTCCTGACAAGTGAGCACACCAGATAAAAATACTACTTCAATATGGGGAGCAGAAATGATGATCAATAAATTGCTGGTGGTAAATAATCTGCTCAGCTCAGGCTGGTAGCCCCTTCTTCACCACTCAGACAGCCCTCCCTCCTAGCTCCCTGCTGGAGAAGGGCTCCTATCTCCTGAGAACCCCCGATAAACCCTCCTCTCGCGCCCTCCCCTTCCCCCTTCTCCGAAATAAAAGTGAGCTGTCTTAAAGCTAGGATGCAGAAACCACTTCCAAGCCAGCATTACATCAACATTGCAGCTGATAAAGGGATGCACAATGGAGTGTTAGACTAATAGAAAAACACAGCTGAGATAAGGCAGGCTCCTGATAGCCTGGGCTGATGTAAAATGCCATTGTCTCCCTTTTCTGTCAGCTGAGTCACGGAGTGATAGGGAATTCCAGTGGCAGCCGGCAAGTCAGGGGTCAGAAAACCACAAACCCTGGGCAATGCAAATCCCCCCCAGTGTGGGCACTGGTGGGCAGATGAAGCTGGGGTGGGAGGCACGGATGGTGGCAAATGCCCCATGGCTGCAGGGTTGGGGAGCAAGGGTGAGGGATGTCAAGGGTCCAGGATGCAAAACTGTGCCTGGCTCTGTGGTCAAGTATGTACCCTGTGCTGGTCCCCCAAAATCACTAGTCCTTGCCATGGGACCCATTTTAGAGGTTTTTCCTTACTATTTCACCACAGTCACCTCCTGTATTTTTCCTGGAGTACTCTGGAATCAGAGAGAGTGGAAAGTCTGTTGCAGAAATGCTGGGGAGGGGATGCTGATGGCACTGCCCTAGGTAACAGTAGACTCCCAAGCTCTTTTGGGTAAAATATCATCTATTCTGTGGGACTTGAACAGCACCAGGCACAACAGGGGCTGGTTCTCGTCTCAAGCCACCATCTCACACCAGTCCAATTGATAAGGGGGGAAAGGCGTGGAGAGAGACGCCATGCCCGCACCCAGCTGGGTGTCCAGAGCCAGAGAAGGATGTCTGTCCCCATCTCTGCTGTGAACGGGAACTCCCAAAGCCCTCCAAGGGCTGTGATTAGTACCCTAGCTGGCAGGCGAGGGTGTTTTTCCCTTTGTGGGCTCCTCTCTCATTTTCCTGTGTTGCCCTTTGATCTTCTCTCACACGGCCCCCAGCCATCGAGGCTGCCCCAGAGGAGGAACTCCAGATTACATGATGGGGTTATGTCATTTTTCCAGCGGACGTGCTGACCTGGCTCTCACATGAGGGGATTGTTTTTAATGCCAGCACTACAATCATTGGCCAGAGATGTCCCAGAGAAATTCTACAGCAGGAATACTGTAAAACCCAGCAAAAACAGGCTTAGGAACCAGCCCTGGTCCTCATGTTTGCTCATACCTCCATAGGAATTACAAGAGGTTCGGAGCTTGCCACCACCCAGCTGGTGCAAGACTAGCCGTGGACAAAGCCCTCGTGGCAGAGCTGGGGAATGGGTGGTGCCTTCTGCCCTAGTACTTGGACCAGAGCTACAAGGTTATTGCACCTTCAATAAAAGTAGAACTCCAGTAATGGAGAATCACATCTATCTGCAAATCTTGGATTGCCTTTTTGTTGAGACTTTCAGTGAAAATGGAACAAACAAAAAATACATTAACTTTCAACAAAACTTTCTTACATGTCTTACTTCTGAAAAAATTCTAATTAAAATCTTTCTCTTCTCAAACTAGCAGGCTTTCTTACCAGATTGACCTCTTGGGCACCATTTCTTTATTATCCAAAGGTGGAAGCAAACCCCCAATATTCTGGAGAGTACAAAAAAAGGAGGACAGAGGTCCTCCACCAACAAGATTCTGAAGAGGCCAAAATGGTCAGGCAAAGCTGCTGAAGACAGAAGATTGTGGATGAGATCATGTCACAAAAGTAGCTCTGACTCTTGTATCTTGATCCTGTCTCTGCCCTCTTTGCTCCAATAAACTGACAATGGCCATCTGAATGATCCCCTCAAAGCTGGTCCCACTGTGAAGTCTTGTGAGTGTGGAAAGATCAAGCCTGAATGTGGCTTCTGGTACTAGATAGATGGATGGATGGCACTTTCTTGTCATAGTACTTCGCTTTAGTCATCAAGAGTACGAGAACAGAGGGTGCTCTCCATTTGGAAGAAGAGAGAGATGAAGGCCCCAGTTACTCTTACTCTACAGGAGTACAGTTTGCGCCTGGTTGCCTTGATTTGCAGAAATCTGCTAGGGAAAAACCTAGACAATTTTCCAGGAAGAGTTCCCAAAGTACTAAAGGCCTCCTCTGAATCAATGAAGATGAAGTAGTCTTCCAAAGGTTGACACACACTCCCTCAAAACTCAATATCCTCTTGGAGATTCTGATCCCCTCAAAGTTCCTAATTCTCATTTATTATTGACTAAGGCAAATATGGTCTTCAGGCAGTTTGTATCCATTGACATGGATCAGGGTGTGTGGCCTGCCAGCACAGATCACCTCCAGGATAAAGCAGGAGAATCTGTCTGTCTCTGTATGGAAATTCCAGGGAGATATTTGCTGGAGAAATTAATTATCTACTCTGGGACACCATCAGGTTAATGGACTAACACCTCTGTTCCTACGGTGAAACCTTTAATGATCACAGATTTTTCAGGAAGTTTTCCAGAAGAAAGAACCGTTCCACACAGTTAGAAGCATCATCCCTTCTGAGAACCTGGAAGAGCCACTCACCTCCAGAAAGAACCAGTCTATCTTTGATTCAAGACTACTTGAAGGAGAGGGGTTTTGAAGTGCTGAACTGAAGCCTAAGAGAGGAAAATGTTTCCCAGCAATGTGTTTCTTCATTGAAATGATCAAAGATGTTTGAGGGCTCAAATTACAGCTGAAATTACCTCAGTGCTTGGGCTGTTTCCCTCACAGACCTCATAAATTCTTAGGCTTGTCTTTGAAAGATTGAAGCTGTGTTGTGTTCCCTGCAGACATAGTTGAGGACTGGGGAACAGACTTCAGAGACCCAGGGACAGGAGATGAGGGATTCTGGATTTCAGGAAGCAGAACACCCTGGGCCTGCTCTCAAATTCTTGCACATGTCTAATGCCATGTTTTGGAAATACTTCAGTAGGAATAGCCATGAGTTTCCAGACCAAATCCTCAAATATCTTTTGAAGCCAATGGGATTTCCTTACCCATATGACTTTGGAGGGTACTGTGTGCCCATGAAAATCCCTCCACCTCCCAAATGCCAAAACCTATGGGGAGATCTTTGATTGCAGAGAATGTATAGAGTTTATCTTCCTGCAAAGATCTTGGGTGGGATTCAATGGAAATATTCAGGAACCTAAATTTAGGGCTTAAAGAGGTTGTCCTCACTGAAGATGGTCTAGAAAACAAAGTAAATACAGGAAATTCATGCACTTCTGTCTATCAACTGGAGATTAAGTAGGGATATTCCGAGGCTGACCTAAACGTGGCATCTGGATCATGGCAGGTTGGACTGTTTTCTGCCTGCATGGACTGGATCTCCAAAGATTATTATGAGTGTTCAGGCAATCAAAATCTATGAACACCCCTACAATGTGTATACCCTAGTCCAGGTTTCTGATCCTGCAGGCTGAATCCCTCCCTCAATCCCCTTCTGAAAATACAGGGGGGACTCAAACTAAGCAGAAATTTGCTCCTACCCATTTTCAGTGAGCTGTGAAGACAAACCCTGGAGTGTGCAGCTGGTTTGGATCCCGAGAGCCCACATCGCACCCATCAGCTCACCATTTTTCAAGAAAGAGAGACAGAGGCAGCTGAGTTTCTGCTGAGGAAGAAAAATAGAGCCTGGCACTCAAGCCTTGAAAGGTTTCCATTCTCTGGATTAGTTGACCTCAGTATGCCTCCTCCATATCAGCTACCACAGACATAGGCCGAGCTTGAGCCCGATGAGAATTTTTGAATGAGATTACTCTCTTTGTTTTCTTTTGAATAGAGAAATTCAGTTTGTTCAGCGCTTTAAAAAATAATTATTACTCCCTTTTATGTTTTTCCTATGGAAAAGTATGTTTCAGCAAATTCTATTAAAATTGTCAGTGCTGGATGGAATTTATGTTAAAGATTGTCACATTTCTCAGCCTATAGAGCTGAAGACCCTGAAGGCTTCCACAGTCTAAATTAGGCTTTTAATTCCTAGTTTCCTGGTACAGGAATCAGTTTTTACTTTGATTGGAATGGACTCTGATTCAGTCCATTCTATGGTTCTATGATTCTATGATTCTGTGATTCTATGCATTCTATGATTCTGTGATTTTAATGTTTCTCCATGACAACACAGGGCTAGGCACAAGGGTCTATGCTTTATGCATAAGTGGTCAGGGAATGGCTTTCTCACCTGAATACATGGTATCAAGCCTTCAGAGGCTAGCACAGCCCTTTTTCCTTCATCTGTCCTGAAGTAAAATTAGAAGGAAATGCATACTCAGTCAAAAATATTAGGTCATATAAGGTCCATACTCCATTGCTCTTGACAATTATGTTGTTTTCTCATAATTTTTGCTTTTTTCCATGTTAGCTGAGGGGCAAAAGAATTGACAGACTCCAGTCCTTTACTCTCTTGCAAGACATGTCATGATTTGCTGTTTATGCATCTTGGCTTCTTTGCCTCTTCATAGCTCAGTGATCCTGACATCTTCTGCAAAGCCAGATCCTCTTGAGGAAGCCAAGGAAAGAGAGGACAGCTGTGGCTTGGAGTAAACTGTGCTCTGACCCCAACTTCTGACTTCAAAAGATTAAAAATGAACATTTAAGACACCCTTCAGCTCTGGAATGCTGTCCCCATCTTGTAGTATATCATCTTCTTTTCACCTGCCTTTTAGCACTATCAGAGAGAAGGTCCAATCTCTGTCAAAGTCAATGGAAAGTCCTCTACAGAGCAAAGGCATCGTGGTGCCTTCATGTGTGTGAACACAGAGTACTCTGTCATACTAGAAGATTTCCATAATTTTTATTATGAAATCTGGAGTCAACTTCTTTATGGAAAACAGATTGAGCTAAAAAGTTGAATTTATTTCACAAGTTATCACGTTGATGTGCCACAAAAACAACTAGTTGTCATGTAGCTCCAAATACATTCTCCTGCCCTGTGAAGTGCCTGGAGTCCAATCTCCACAAAGCTGTTATTGAAAGTTTGGGCCCATCTCAAGAAACTGACTTTCTTGAAGGAGGCACCTCCCAGTCTAAACATCAGAACTACTAGCCTCCTGAGACTAGCTGTGGGGTCAAGAGAGGCTCCAGCAACCAAAAATCCTCTTTTTGCCTTGGTACATCCAATCTAGCCTGTCAGAAATCCTCCAAGTGGAAATTACTGCCACCAAAAATACACCCTCATGAAAGCTAGCTTGTACATATGACAATGTCCAATCTGAAGGCATGCAAGCCAAAAGCTCCAGGTTGTTTTGGATTGTTTTGCTTTTCAGGGAGGGAAAGGAGTTTCATTTTCATAATTGATATCTCTATGCCAAAGTTTAGAGATCGAAGAGACAGCCTATGGCTCAGAATGATTTGAATCCTACCCAGGGGAAAAGAAAGTCTTTGTAGCCAAGAAATTCCAAATCAGGTGTGCTCATTTCATCAATGTACTTCAAATAAAAGCAATGACTCCCAGAGTGCATTCTTTCATGGGTGTAGAAGGGCAGCATCAAGCCTGGCCAGGGATGGATTCTCTACCACCTCTCTGGGCAACCTGTGCTAATGCTTCACTACCCTCATGGTGAAGAATTCCTAATGTCTAATATAAACCTGCCCTGCTATTGCTTAAAACCATTGCCCCTCAGCCTGTCGCTCCATGCTCTGCCAAACATTTCCTCCCCAGCTTTCTTGTAGGCCCCTTCAGGCACTGGTAGGCTGGCATGAAGATCCCCTAGAGCCTTCTCTTCTCCAGGCTGAATTGCCCAAACTTTCTCTGCCTGTCCTTGTAGGAAAGGTGCTCCAGCCCTCAGGTCATCCTTGTGGTCCTATCATCTTCCCCTTCCCATGTTGCCTGTAGGAAAACATCCCAGAGGTGGATGTCCTGGAACAGAAGATTGGGTTGATCAAGCAACAGGGGGAGGATGAGGATGGAGACAGCAAGGGGAGAGGTGAGGTGTATTGATTGGTGTGTGAAAGGCCTCCCAGGAGTCCTGTTGCTGAGAGACAGCCCTGGGAGACTCGAGGCTGGAATTAATAACTGCTCCATCAGGGCCCTGTTTGCTCTCCTTGCCAAGAGCAGAGGACTTTGGTCTCACTTTATCGCCCAGCCGAAAGCCCCAGGAATGCAGTCACAGGCAAATGTGCATGTTCACACGACATCTATTAATCAAACCTCTCCCCCACCCTTTAACCCTTTGCAGGTCAGGAAGGGGGGAGGGAGGAGGTGAGCACGGCTTTGCTTTATCTAAAATCAGGGTCTCTCAGAGTCTTTTCACAGCAACCAGAGATAATGGTAAGACTGTGAACTTCGGGTAAGATACTAGCCCCTTCCTCTGCATCCAGGGATTTTGTAAAATTATATCCCACACCTTCTTCAAAATGCTTAGGGCATTGAATTGGGTACCTGCATCTGAAGACATCCCTTTTCAGCAGGAGCTAAGCATCCAACACCTTTAAACACCTTGAAAATCCCTATTGTTGTCCCTGACAAAATCATCACAAATTTTAATTCCTCTTCCCCCTGTTTCAAGTTCTGGGTGTTATTTTCACTCACACCATAGCGGTTGTCCCACAGCATCCCCCTGCATCCTGTGGCTATGGATCCACTGCTACTCATCACAGCCATCATGGGATGATCTCTATTCAGCAGCCTACAGAAGGTAGGACTTACCACAAGCTGGTATCTCCATGGCAAGACCAGCCATCTTCTTGCCTCACTGTTGAGTGTGCATGTTCTTGCATTGAAACATGAGCTTGAGGGAAATTTTAAGACTCTTGACTTGTTTAGCCAGTTAAATTACCCAGAAATTTTCTGTAAGCCCTCCAGCTCCTGAGGGAGTTTTAGCACATCAAAGTTAGACTCCTGGTCTATATCATGCCCTAGAAGTCCTTGATGACAGAGAGATCCCAGGAAATTGTCACTTGATGAACTCAATATTGCAAGCTGACCACAAGAAACATTAGGTACCCTGAGATGCCACCTCATCCTTACCAGCACTCCAAAATCCACTGATTGTATCAAGACAAACAGACAGGGATAAACAGATCCTTCAGGAGGGCATCAGAGATGCTCTAGTCCTGCAAGGAATATATGATTCTGGGAAATGTCAGCTGAGCATTGTAAGATGGCTTCTACAGAGGAGTGAGGGTCTGGAATGGTCTCCCAGGAGGAGCAGATGGGACAGGAAGTCTATCCAACCTACAGATGGACTCTGTACAGCTTCTGGTGTGGTGACCTAGAGTGCTGCTTGGTGCTGCTCCTCCCTGCCCTCTGTCCCCTGTTCCTGAGTAAACAGTGCCCAGCGATAAGGTACCCATTTGTAAAAGGGGTGGGAACTGACCAGCCTCAAGAAGTGTGGTTAGTTCTCCACCACCTTAATTTTTCCACCCAGATTGGCATCTCCTCCTCTTGTGCCACCACCAGTAGCCACACTGGGATAACAGGGTGAGGCTGTGGCTTTTGCCACAGGGCAGATCAGACCTGATGACGGTGTGGATGACTTTTAGCCTTCCCACACTGTGTATCATGTCTTGAGTAGCCTTTAGCCCTGGATCCTGTCCTGTTTACCTCCTGTCAAGAGGAGGAGCATTACTTGAAGAACAAGGGATGAATGAAGATAGAAGGCATCATCTCAGATGTGTGAATTGAGGTATTTTTGCCTCCATTTGGGTTCCTAGCCTAATAAATCAAGTCTCACAGGCTTGGCTTCTAGAGTCACACAAACCAAAGGAGTCAGGACAACAGCCCCCTTCTTGCTGGGGAAGGTACCAGCTGTTCAGGGTAGAGTAGGCCAGAGTAGGGCTGGCACAGAACAAATCCCTGCTGAAATGTGTGCAGTGTGGACATCAGGTACTCACAACCGTTTGGGTATATTAGCCCATCCCTAACCCACTGGCTGATGTGGTCTTACACTTCCACAACCTATTGGATAGGACATGTGCTGGTGCAGCACCCAGAGCAAAGGAACCCCATGATACCTAAGCATGGAAAATAAGCACTAAAAAAAGACTAATTATATTACAGGACCCTTTTCCTAATTCCCAATGAATTTATGCACAGAAAGAAGGAGACATGTGCAGAAAAAAAGATGGATTATGAATTCAGAAGTCCAACCAACCTCCAGCAAACCAGGTATTAAGAAAGCGAAGGGGAATAAAAGCCCCATCAAGCAATTTAACACTTCTACCTGTAAATAATTATTCATCTAAACCTTAGGGATAACCACATGACACTATCCATGCAGATTAGGACCTTGCTGTAGAAGAAAACCATTCTTACTTTTCCTATTGCCATCAAAGGCCATATTGTTTCCAAAGAGTTAGCAGCAAAGCAGGTCTGCAATTACCTGGGAGTAATGGGATGTGATTGGGGCACTAAAGAGCTGGAATTGATTTTTTTTTTTTTTTTTTTTAAGCTTTCGGTCCTAGAAGCCCCTCCCTGACTTCCTGGTAACTCATGACCATCGGGGTCAATAGAGCAGAAATCCTTCTAAAGGGGCCAATCTGTATTTGAATTATTTAAACAATGTAGTGCAGCCAAGTTAAATGGGGCTTATCAAACACTACACCTCTTAAAACACAATTGGAGACAAGGATATTAACTGCAGAATGCTCCACCTCTGGAAGCAGAAACAGAGAGGCAAGGAAAAAAAAAGAAAGAGAAAGACAAAAAAATTTTAAAAAAGGGGCCAAGCCAGGTTCGTTGTACAAGAGGAGAAGCAGGTGTCTGCTGTGTGGTCTTGAACAGAGATAGTCTCCTCTTCCTTTTGAAGACCTTCCATGCTTATCCAGACTGGGATTAGTTTGACAGTCCTAACCTAAGGGCATTAAAAACCCAGGATTGGGGTATTTGGGTGCTTAATCTGTATCATCTTTCCCCCCTCCAGTGTAAAAGGATACTGGTCTTTTCCAAAGGGAATGTGGACAGAGGTTGTTTCCATGTCACAACAAGTTGCAGGTAGCCCCATGGCAAAGTGCACAGCTTGGGATGTGTACTTTGCCCAGACACAGAAGAGTCCATAGGGCACATTGGAAAAAGAAAGAGGAAGCAAAGAACAATAATAATAGCAGGATTTTCCTCCAAATCTGACAGACAAACAAAATGCTCTCATCTACTGGGGGAGACTAAGGACATCTAGGGAAAGTCCAGCTTGCACATCAGCCCCAAAATACTGTTACAGCTATTTTTGCCCATAGAAGTAGTGAGATTGGTAAGGTTTGGGAGCCAGGAATTTATCCAGGAAGACAATCATAGAATCATAGAGTTGGAAGGGACCTTCTAAGGTCATCTAGTCCAAACCCCCTGCAGTGAGCAGGGACATCCTGCACTAGATTAGGCTGCTCAGATCCTCATCAAGCCTGGCCTTGAATGTCTCCACCACTTCTCTGGACAGCCTGTGCCAACGTCTTCCCACCCACATGGTGAAGAACTTCTTCCTAATGTCTCATCTAAACCTACTCTGCTCTAGTTAGAACCACTGTCCCTCATCCACTGCTGCATGCTCTGACAAACAGTCCTTCCCTATATTTCTTGTAAGTCCCCTTCAGCCCATGATTTTCCTGCAAAGGTAAAAGCAAACAGGAATCCACCTGGGTGTTTATTCTGTTCATTTATCTGGATATTTTACGCCAACCCTTTTGTATTGTTTTCTGTGACCAGTTGTGCATTGGGCAGCTCAGAGGGTCCCTGGTGGTATGCAAGGGGGTAAATAGTTCACAGGTAATTCATGCACTGATGTTTTCACATGACTTATTTGACCTGGAGAGAGAAAAACAAATATTTTTGTGAGCAAGAAACTGTGATCTGACAACAAACTCCAAACAGAGCCCCAAAGAGCCTGAATTCAATGGGTGATGTATGGACAGGCAAGAAATAATTCAGACATGCATAACCCAGCAGGAAGGATATAGGGGAAAGAATATAGAAGGGGCTTGTAAATTATTCACAGATTTAAAATTGGTTGGTTAGCTGACCCACAAAGGTTTTGCCAGAAAGCCATGAGTCAAAAGCAAAAGAAAAAAGAGGGGGAAATGCAAATTTACCGTGCTGTCTTAATGACTAGTTCCTTGATTAATACAGCTACCGGGGTGCCTCTGAGCTAATTAACCCTGCTAATTGAATGGTATTTAAGCTGTCTCCTGTGTGCTCAGAGGTGCCAGCCTCCTGAAAGCTGGTTTTGCAGGGTGTGATTTTGCCCACCCCAGCCCAATGGCAGCAGGTCAGGGACATGCCGTTGGCCAGAGCTGATCAGGAAAACCCTGGAGGGAAACATTTCCTGCTGCAAAAGGCTCTTGCATCCAAACTGGAACATTTCAGAAGACGCTGCTGATTTTCCTGAGGTTGTCCATTTTTTTTATGTTTGTTTTTTAAAAAAAGAAAAATAATGAGGGGAAGGAGAGGACAGTTTTCCTGACTCTGTTCCATCCTTTTTATCAGAAGTTAGGAGTATAAGAAGGTGCCTCACGGCTCAAATCCAGCCCGGTGCTATCTCAGTATTTGACATTATTTGTCATTTGGGGAAGAATTTCAAAATGTTTAGATTTCGTTAACGGTTCAAAACGAAGCCTCCAAACTCAACCCTTCCTCTCCCTCCTTGCCGAAGTGGAGTCTGCCATCCTTCCCTTCATTGATCTTTTAGGATCATCCTTTAATACAAAACCAAATGTTTTTTTGGGCCTGTAACCTCCATCTCAAAAAAAATTGGGTGCTGGGTTTGCTCACTCTGCTGTGACAGATCCAGCCTGGGGCACAGTGAGATGGGGGCGGAGGGAGTTCGGTTCTGTTCTGTTCTGCTCCCACTGTCTCTGGACGTCACATCCCCAAGAGATTCTTCCACCTTGAGGACCAGATGTCCTGGCCAAGTTCACCAGCACCAAGCAGCCCCCTGTTTTAACATGTGCAGCAGCACTGAGTGATGTTGGCAGGGGATGGGGTGATCACAATATTGAGAAAGCTCAACCCAAGCAAATGGAGGATTTTATAAACTCCCAGCCTAGCCCACGGGCTGCAAGGTCTTCCCTTATCTGAGTTTGCGGAGGGTTTTGCAAAGTGCTGGCAGCTCTCCAAATATGTTTGGGAGGTTTTTTTTACTCTAACCTAGGGCTGCCGGACTCCCACATTTGACATCTTCCAAGTGCTGTTAAACAACCAGGCAGTGACTGGGGAACAATGTGTGATTATAACCACTGCTGGCTGAGGCTTACTAAAAGCTGCAGCAAGTGTGAAGGCTCAGGAGCCTGGCTGCCCACCCCCATAGGAGCCATCTTCATCAGGGATGTGTTTTCTCGTTGAAAGCCTTTCAATGAGGCAGAATAACAAAGTTTTGCAAAGTAAAAATCATAGAATCATAGGACCGTAGAATCATAGAGCTGGAAGGGACCTCCAAAGGCCATCAAGTTCAATCCCCCTACAGTGAGCAGGGACATGTTGCACTAGATCAGGTGGCTCAGAGCCTCATCAAGCCTGGTCTTGAATGTCTCCGGGGATGGAACCTCCACCACCTCTCTGGACAACCTGTGTCAGTACCTCTCCACCCTCTTGGTGAAGAATTTCTTCCTAATGTCTCATCTAGCCCTACTCTTCTCTAGTTAAAACCATTGCCCCTTGTCCTATCTAACAGTGCCTCCCCAGCTTTGCTTTAGGCCACTTGAGGTACTGGCAGGCTGCTATGAGGTCTCCCTGGAACCTTCTCTTCTCCAGGCTGAACAGCCCCAGCTCTCTCAGTCTGTCCTTGTGGAAGAAGTGCTCCAGACCCCTGTTGGGGTTCCTTTATGAGAGCTGCTCTGGGAGCATCTTCATGGCCAGGTTGGATTGGTCTCTTTATGAGGGGTTGTAGAGATAGGATTGGGTTTGGCAGTTTTAAACTGAAAGAGGTGAGATTTAAGTAAGTAATTAGGAAAAAATTCCTTGCTGTGAGGGTGGTGAGCCCCTAGCCTAGGCTGCCCAGAGAAGCTGTGGCTACTCTATCCCTGGAGGGGTTCAAGTTGGGCAGGGCTTGGGGCAACCACATCTGGTGGGAGGTATTCCTATCCAGGGGAGGGGGATTGCAACTGGTTGATCTTTAAGGCCTCTTCCAATGCAAACCATTGGGTGATTCTGTGATCCCTGCCTGCTTTGCCTGAACATAACCCATAAGTCTCATGCCACAAGGGATGCCACACACTGTTCTTTGTGATCTGGGCTGCCAACACCCTTTCACAAAGTAGACATAAAGATGATTCAGAGGCAGTTAAAGGAGGTTGTGGACTTGAACCCCACTTTCTCAAGGGCTGCATAAACCCCGCTTAGACCATTCTTCCCCTAATTAATCCATATGTAGTTAGTATGGACTAACTGCAGTTAAAGAGCTGCACTCGTTAATGGAAGGGTTCAATATTGCACAGTAATTTAAAAGATCTGAGGTGCCTTCATTCTCAGCTGGAATATTTATGCAAAAAAGGGTAAGACAGGTAAAAACACAAACTCCTTCATTGCTTTATTTCCCCTTTTTCTTCTTTTTATCTGGGTGGAAAACTGATTGTGCATGACAGGGAGTAAAAGAAAACACAGGGAAGAGGAAGGAAAAACAATAACTGAAAGCACTGGTTTTCCTCCTTTCTTTCTGAAGAAAACAAGTCCAGAAAAATTCTCCCAAAACAGTTTTTCACATGATGGCTGCTCCCACGTAAAAGAAACAAATATATTTGAGGGGGGAAATGATGAAAGGAGAGGAATGGCTGTGGAGAAGAGGGATGTGCTTAATATAAATGGAACTGGAAGTGCAAAGGGGGTTATTAGTCTGATGGGGAGGATTATTTGACATATCAATCACCTATATAAATGCACATGTGACTACCTAAATGAAATACTGTCTTAATCATCCTGGTCAAAGTCCTCTGGCTACAAACAAAGATGCCTGTATGGCAGAGTAACATGGAGGGGGAGGAAATTAAGATATTCTATACACACAGTTTTTCTGGCTTTGGTTAGAAACCCTAGGGTCAGAGAAAAGCTCTGATTTCAAACAACCATATTTTCAGTGATCCTGTTTATCCTAAGTGTCTGCTGAGGCTTTGACTCCAATCTATTAATACAAAATAAATAATTTTCACATGAGCTATTTTTGCCTCTGCTGCCAGAAAATATAAAGTAAGACGGCCCCAGAAGCAACGTGTGTGGACAGCAGCAAGGTCATGAGTGGGGGCCATGAGCTACTGGGATTATATACGTTGCTAAATGACACAGGGAGCACCACTGGCCAAGGATGCCACATGAGACCATCTTGACCAGCACCATGAAGGATGTTTTCACAACACATACAAGGTGGTGGGAGACTCCCAGGGTGTGCTAGACCATGGGTTTTACGGCATCTACATCCACTGCTGTTTGAGAGGTTGTGTGACCTGCAATAAAGGCAGGTTAGCCTCTGTGAGTGGCAGCCTCCAAAGCTGCCCATTGCAGAGCCTGCCAAGCAGATGTGAGACTCCATCATGGAATCATAGAATGATTTGCATTGGAAGAGACTTTAAAGATCATCTGATTCCACCCTCCTGTCCTGGGCAGGGACACCCCCAACCATACCATAGCTAAAAGCACCATCCAACTTGGCCTTGGACACCCCTAGGGATGGGGCAGTCACAGTTTCTCTGGTCAACCCGGACCAGGGTCTCACCACTTTCAACACCTTCTTAATATTTAATCTAATGTTTCCCTCTTTCATTTTAAAACTGCTACCCCTCATCCTATTGCTCCATGCCCCGATCAAGAGTCACTGCCCAGCTTCCATGTAGGCCCCAGTGGTGCAAATGTGCTGGCACAAGAATTCAGCTGACTTTCAGAGGACTGCATTTCTGTGGGGCTGGTTGAGAATAAGTTTTTCTGGGGAGTCAGTATCCCACCACAGTGCTTCCAAACAGAGATCCCTTGAGGATCCTAATCCCCCTTGGTGTGGGATCTATTCAGGCTGGCTGGGATGTGCTTGGACCTACAGCACATGGATCCTTAGAGCAAGGGAGCAAGAAGACAAGAGATAAAGGCAGTGGGGTCCCTGCTCATCTGTGTTCCCAACAGATGCCAGGGGCAAACTCTATTTGCACACCTGCAGCTGAGCCCCCTCCCATGCTGATGGTTGTAGACACACAGCCAACTTACCTTCTCCACCACCTGCTTTTCTGGTCCCCTTTTTGCACGATGGTGTCTTAAGCTCGCCATGTTTCTGTATCTGGCTGCTGGATTTCAGATTAAATATGTGCAAATAGTATCATACACTCATAGAATCACAGAACATGTTTAGTTGGAAAGAACCTTTAGAGGCCATCTAGTCCAGCTCCCCTGCAGTGTGCAGAGACATCTTGTTGCTCAGAGTCTCATCAAGCCTGGACTTGAATCTTTCCAGGAATGAGCTCTTGACCACCTCACTGAGCAACCTGTGCTGGTGTCTCACCACCCTTAAACAAATGAGGATTTCAGGGATGGGATGTAGTTCTGCATAGTCTCCACAGAGGCCACCTGGACTCCTTCTGTGGTGTACCTGAAGCCCAGCTATTTGCATCCAAGATGTGTTTCAAATTCTCCACAACTTCCTTGTGTTTTCCCATAATAAAGGGGCTTCATTAGGGTTAAGAGGTTCAGAAAAAGATGGCAGCCTTGGGGGCATCAGCAAGGCAAGTAGGAGGCACTTAGTGAATGTCCAAAAATTATTCTCTCTCAAAATCACAGCCTTAAACATATATCCATGTCAGGCACTGAAGTCTGTTCAGGGAAATGAAGGTCTCATCTCCAGCACCATGGCCCCTCCACCAAAATGAGCACCAGCTGAACCAGGAGAGACTTTCCCACCTCCTGCCTCTGATGGATATGAGCCATGAAGGGATGCAGCCTGACCCAAAGTGTTTTGCTTTTTCTAAGGTCCTAATAAGGACCTTAGAAGGTGCCAGACAAAGGCCCTGGTGTAGGAGGCTCCCTCTGGAACAGGTGGGGAATTGATGGCTGCAGAGATGTGGGAGGCATTGCTGGAGTCTAGAATTCTGCAGGGAGAGCCCATGGCTTGAAAACTACCTAAAATTCATATCTGGTTCCTGTAGTCCTGAAGTTAGTTTTTAGGGATCTACTAAACTATGTATTGATCAATCCATCCAGCTAACTTAAAATATCAAATTCTAAAAAGGCATACATTCATTTCACCTCTAAGATCTCTTGTGTGTCCTACAAAAGCTGAGCATTGCAGTAGAGGTGTAACATCCTTGTTAAACAACTGGGATGCTGAAGAAGCTGACAAGTCACTGGAAACACTGATATTTCTTGGGAAAAAAATTTGAAGGATTTAAACACAATTTATATGAATTATAGATATCCACCACCTGTAATTTTCTAGAGGCAAGGGGCGGGTATCAGGGGAAAATCACTACATCTTCACTGCAGTCTTTTTTTTTTCCACAGATATCTCTTAACAAGCCTCAACTTTCAACTGGGAGGAAAGAGGTATAAACACAGTCCATTACTGTCACAAAATAAACTTTCAGTTCTTCCACATTTGGCAAAATAAGAGTTCAGCATACTCATGCACTAAAATCAAGTGCTTGATTTTAGTGTCACCCTTGGAGACCCCAAGGTCTGGGTCACTGGACCACATGATCTCAAACAGAGCACCTATGAACCCTGTAATAGGGATAAATACCAATAAAATCACATGTTCTGCTCATCAGTCAAGGAGGGACCTGTAATCTGCAATGTCCCTGAGGAAGTGCACAAATAACCAAAACATGAGGTTCCAACAGGACCCACACAGAAGAACAGAAGGAGCCAGCTGGCCTTCTCAAGCCCTGAGCCATAGGCATCTAATAACAATTAGCATTTTGGCTCCACTAAGTGCACTCTAGCCTGACTGGGGTTTATTGGCATCACCCATCTCCCAGTAAATGTGATAAGGGAGTCTGATTAGCTGGGGTGTTCAGACCAGGCTCTGAGCCTGTCTGAAGGCTACTTACCACATCTGCCTTCCACGCCACGCTTCCAGGCCCAGCAGAGTCTAATGAAGATTGTCCCTGGACCTCATTGTTTACTTTTAGTCAAGCATCAGAATTAAGACCAACTTAGCTGCCCCTTCTTTTTCTTTCCCTTTTTTTTCCACTGGTCTCAGTCTAAACATGCATCTCAAGAAAGAGACTTTTTTTATTGCCAAGACAACGCATGATAAGGAAAGATCATCTGTCTGCGCAAAAATTACTTCTGTGAGGTTCAGAAAGTGGTCCCAAGGGTCTGATTCCAGCCCAGACACAGCCCCCGGAGAACATTAAAGAATTATAACCCCTGTGATAAGGCACTTTTCTTTTATAGTTTTTTATTTCATAGCCATAGTCACAGCTCAAAGATAAGAACAACATACATTTTGTTTAACTAGGCTCTTGTTCATTGGTGTGGGGCTCACTGTGAACTGGCATCCATCAAACTCTTTTGTGATTTACATGAATACCTGGTTCTTCTGATAAGGGAAAGTGTAAGTCAACACGGTTCTGTTGTAATTGGGTGTTACCTGTTTAGATACCAAACTGCTATCTCAGCATCAGGCAGGCTTGACTTCACCTTTCCTTTCTTGGTGCCAAGAGAATGTGTGGTGCTTTTGCATCAGCCCCCAGGTGTTGCAACAGGCTGCTTGGAAGCATCTTTTCCCTTAATCCCACAGGACAGCTTGGATGCTAAAAGTCAATGTGCAGTTAAATGGGAACAGGGGAAAAAACTATAGCAGAAAAATCCCCACTCAAACACAAAGTTCCCATCTCAGCCCCAGCACCATCCTTGGCAACAGACTGGTGGAGACTGCATGGTCTACCAAAGATGTCCTATCATATCCTTTTTTTTTTTTGTTAAAATTATTTATCTTAGTGAGCAGCATTTCATGTTTATAGTATAAAAAAAAATATTACTGATATCTCCACTATAGCAGCAATCTCTCACCCTCAGGATACTGCAACATCTTTGTATTAGATGATAAACATACTAAGACACAGAGGTATTTAAAAGACAAGCAGACACAGAGCTTAGAGATATGGTGTAGGGATGGCTCTTGTCAGAGTTGGGTTGATGGCTGGACTCAATGACCTGAAAGGTCCCTTCAAATTTAGGTGATCCTATGATTATAATACATCACAAACTCTTTGCAACCAAAAGCTAAACTAGAAGAGAAGACCAGTAGAGACTCTGATGACTGAAGTGAAGTAGGACTTCTCAGAAGAGAGAAACTGCCTTAAAATGTACCACCTTTAGTTAGATTATAGTGTCCCAGGAGACAGCTGCTTTATTTCTAACTAAAAAAAGAGCAGCTGATCTTCTGTAACAAGAAAAACTAGAAGCTAAAAAAGAAAGAATGAAATATCTTGAGCAGCAACCTGAAGTGGAGTAGCAGCACAACAGTTGGCCATTAACAGAAAAATGGGATCCTCTGCTTCCACTCCAAGTTTTATTGTCAGGCTAGAACATTTTATGATTTCTCTGGCCTAAGCTAGAGCCCACTAAACTCCCTGGAGCTACAGAGGTGTGGGCAGTGGCACAGGACTGCTGAAATCTCTCAGGAGCTGCTGGTAGAGACACCAGGAGACCATCAGTCAGTGTGAAGGTGCCATAAGAGGGTTGTAAAAAGATGTTTGGAAGTATTACTCTCCCAAAATCAAAGGTGAATCTGAGTGATTTGATAGCTCCTTGCTGGGGTGGTACAGAAATGTCCAAAGGTCTTCTATCAGGCCAAATTCTCCTCTTGGTGTGACCCCACCTGATACCTGATACCAGTGAAGGTGCATCAATGCATTGTCATGAAAGGGCAGATCATGGTAGATCTTCCCAAACCATGGTGATATCCAACACACTAAACCTGCACCACTACCCAGATGGAGGGACATTGCTTCCTTCCACCAAACACCCAGGGTTGGATAGATAAAAGATGCAGTAGGGCAGATACGTCCTTATTCCCAGAAGTGGGATCTGTGTCTTCAAAAACACTAAGACTCAAAACCTGATCCCTTCTCAGCCTCCCAAAAACCTTCTGATCAATGCAAGGTCTTGGTTGAGCCCCCAGATATAATTGCTGGGCTTCAGGATTCAGTGGGACATGCATCACATCAAACATCATCTTGGAGATGCTTGTCCAAGGCCCTTCTCTGTGGAGCTACCTCCAGGATGGGTGGGCACCTCTTAGCAAGGGGAGGTCATGTCTCTGTTGGTCTCAGGTGTCTTCAGAGAGTGGAAATATGTGATATTGGGAGAAAACTGGTGACAAAAAACTCCAGCCTACATAGCTGAAAAGGCAGTTTGTTGCATTGGCTAGTTTTTATGAGTTTAAAAGAATTTCTCAGCCACCACACTGTTAAAAGACTGGGATTTTATAGTGGTAAGAGAAAGACAGATATATAGATGTTTTATATATATAAAATGCTAAATACACTTTTAGCACAGGAGAGCTCAGGTTTAAGGGGCCATTTCCTGGCTTAGTCTAATTCTCTCACTAGACGTTTTCCTTCACACTAAGTGAAATTCTGGCCGAATTAAAGAACTGCTTTTGCCTCTTATCTGCTGTCCTTGTTATCTCGCTCCAAGGCAAAGGCTGGGAGCTGTGAGACAGACAGCCAGCACATACCATTTTACAGCTCGCCTTCCCACCGCTCCCCTGGGCTTGCATCAAATGCCAGGAAGATTTGTGAAAAAACAGCCTGTCAGCCCAACTCTCAACCTAACTCTCAACTCAGCCATACCGGGGGAACAGCAAAGGGAAAGACACAAAATGGGTCACTTCACTGGCCATTTGAATTTTATTTTTAGGGTGAAGGTTCCCAAAATTTCTAACAGATTCCAGTGGTTGCACAGTACAGTGGTTGCTCTGTGGCCTATGTGGAGCAAGGATCATCCTTTCCATTAAAAGGTCCAGGTCTATTCACATGTGCAAGCCTCCAAAGGGAAGGAGTAAAAAGCGCTGCTCCTGTTCCCTATTTACTGTGACTACTTTCTGCTGGCTCTTGATACATATTGGTGCAACCAACAGGAGCTAAGAAACCTCAGGTCCCTCCCTGACTTCACCACAGACTTATTTCTGCTCCCTGGGCAAATCCCTCCACTTATTTTCATCTATTTTTCCCCTTCAGCAAAGTCTCTATCTCAGTTCAAGAGGTTGCTAGTTTTTAGGGGAGCAGGATGCATTTGTTCAGCACCAAACACAGCTCAGTCTCCAACTTCCAACTGATCTTTTTCATGCCATGGTAAGAAAAAAAATTCATACCCCATTTGGGTAGCCCTTAACTAAGAAACTTTTATTTTCCTTAGATTTTTCATTTGTGTCTTGTCCCAGAGTTATTCACATACCTTTCACCAGGCTCCCCCCCTTGTCTCAAATTACCATCATTTTCCTCCATGCTTCATGTTTGCATGTCCCAGACTACTCAAACTGAGTTAGCTCTGCCAAGAGCTGCACTTCTCACTCAAGTCAGGCATTTTGTCTTGGGCATCTGTTTCCTAAATTAAGAATATGCTGGCAGGCACAGTGGTGTTTAGAGGACCTGAAACCAAATCAGCTATTGTCCATTTTGCTCACATTCTGGTTCCTTAGATATGTCCTTAATTCAGGATTTTTGTAGTCTATCTCCTTGCATTATCTTGTTCTCTCTGACAACACCAAACAAAAAAAACCCTAAACAAGGTCCTAACTTGCATTCCAAGAAAGGCCCGTCTTAGAAACAGCAGGGAAATACAAACCCATCAGTCTTACTTTAGAGATACTTCCCTGTGAAAGTTATGGACTGAATCTTCCTGGAGATAATCACAACTCAAATCACAGAATCATAGAATGATTAGAGTTGGAAAGGATCTTAAAGATCACCTAGTTCCAACTGCCTTGCCCTGGGCTGGGACGCCTCCCATTAGGCTGGGTTACTCAAAGCCCCATCCAGCTTGGCCACAAACCCTTCCAGGGGCATCAGCAGTTTCTCTGACCATCCTCAGAGAAAATAACTTCTTAATATTTTATCTAAATCTCCCCTCTTTCAATTTAAAACCATTACTCCTCACACTATTATGGGACTTAGATGATCTCTCAAGGTTCCTCCCTATCCCTGACATTCTATGATTACATTCTATGACCTAGAACCTCTCTCCAGCTTTCCTGTAGGACCCTCTCTAGAGGACTATAAGGTCTTCTGACTATAAGGTCTTCTCCAGGTCTTCTAAACTACCTCACTCTGTCTTCAGAAGAGAAGTTCACCAGCTATCTGAATGATAATTTTCGTAGCCCTCCTCTGGACCTGCTCCAATAGGTCTATATCATTCCTATGTTGAGTGGCCCAGATGCAGACTGCTGGTGGGGTCTGAAGAGAACAGGGGGTCCTGGTGGACAACATGTTGAATCTGAGTGAACAGCATACTGCTGAAGCAAGGAAGGCCATTGGGATGCTGGATTGAATCAACAAGGACATCACCAACAGAGATAAAGAAATCATTATCCCACTCTACTCAGTGCTTGTCAGGCCATACCTGAAATTCTGTGTTTAGTTTTGGTCCATGCCATTAAAAATAAGATGTGAACAGGCTGGAAAGGGTTCAGAGAAGGGCTACCAAAATGATCAAAGGACTGGGAAGCCTGTTATATGAGGAAAGGCTGAGAAAACAAGGTTTAGAGGAGACCTTATCACCATGTTCCAGTATTTAAAGTGTGTCTACAAAGAAGACAGAGACTCCTTTTTTAAATGGAATCACATGGAAAAGATGAGGGGGAGATTCCAATCAGACACAAGAGGAAAATTTTTCACAATGAGAATAATAATCTCCCCAGGGAAGATACTGTGAAGTTCTTCCCCATGAGGTGGTGAGATGCTGGAATAAGAGAGGTGGTGGAGGCCCTGTCCCTGAAGGCATTCAAGACCAGACTTGATGAGGCTCTGAGCAACTCCATCTAGCACATGATGGACCTATTTACTGCAAGAGGGTTGGACTAGATGGTCTCTGAAGGTTTCTTCCAACTCTATGATTCTATGATTCAATGAATTGCCACAGGTGAAACATGGTTGTGGTTGGACAATGTCTTGGGGACAGCTGGGGGGTGCTAAAATGTTTTTGATGGCCCAGATCTTTGTTAGCACTCTTTTCCTCATTTTTTGTGCCATCCTTTTGTACCACCAGTGTTCACCTGCAGACCGGGAGACAAAGAAGTTTCAGCACACAGACCTCTGAGGGAACCAAAAGGTCTTGGTTTGAAGCATGATCTCATGCCCAGAGAAACAAAGAGGCGCAAAGGGCTTGTCCTTCCAGCTCGATCCCTCACCTCCTGGGGAACTTTAGGAAAGTCTCCTGCTTTGATTTCCCCTCCTGTTAATCAGGAGTGAAAGCTGTCCCCTCTGAGATTGGCTTGTGAAGAGAGATGTAGAACATCATAAAATGATGGTCATCAGAATGGCATGCCTCTCCCCCTTTGAAATAGATAAATATCTGGCCCAATAATTCTCATTCTGAATATCTATTATATACTGACCTGATTTTAAAAGAAACAGAAAACTGAAGTTAAAAACAGGTGGGTTTTATCACCTCTTTTATTATTTAATTTGCCTGGAATGCCTGTCTTTTCTTTCAGGATGAATGAACCTTCTGCTGACAGCAACTCCCTTACTTTTTACTTTCAAACCAAAATTGAAGGGATTTTAGGGGATTTTCTGTTTAAAAAAAAAAAAAAAAAAAGCCAACAGCTTCCATATAGTGCATTCAGCTGCTGCCCTGAAAAACTCTAGTGAAAACCACAATATCCTTCTGGGGAAGATATTCCACATCAAGTAGTTACAGCCCAGAACATTTCTGGTCTCTCCTCCCCTGGCAGGCTTAGCTGTTCGGTCCTTCAGAAATTCCCACAAATTTGAGCTATGGAAAAGACACATTTAGAGTGCCTGGGACCAGGTCAGGGACCTGCCACAAGCAACTACTTTGGGCTTGGACTCCTTTAAAGTTCTGCCAACCCAGATGATGTGCAACTTGGCCACCCAAGTGTGGTTTGCCTCCTGAACTTCAGTAAACTCTGCCTCTAAGATACACAAAACTTGGTACAAGAAATTTTCCATGAAATCTGTCTACCTAGGACTGAACATTTTCTCATACACTGCCAGAAGATGTGTAGATAACAACTCCACCTGGTGATACCCTCCAAAAATGGGGCCACCTGTTGACACCTCCCAAACAATGGTCTTGGCCCCACCAACCTTCACTCCCTGAAGCCCTTCCAGATGAATCTGGGTGGCTACTCACTTGGATGAGACAAGTTAGCTGTAAATTCAGCTAAAAGACAAACATCATAGAAATATTTGCAATATGGCCTTCACAGATAGATAGCATGGAGACTTGTGATATTGCTGTCCAGCATCCAAAGAAGTAGCATTGAAGCAAAACATCTGGGCTTGCTTGGTTTTCATGAATCTGTAAACAAATGATCATGGGCAAGAAATTACCTCAGTGACAGCCAAGCATGGCCAAACATGTGGATGCTCAGAATCTGCTAGCAAAATTCTTTTTTTTTTTTAAGCAGAAAACATGCACCTTTACCTAGAGACAAGTATCCTCTTGAGCATCAGCAGGAGAGCTGAAAGTAGAGAACAAGTTGGAGACCTCCAGAACTTTCTTGAGCCACTTTAGATTATCCTGTAAAAAATAATACAGACACCTCTCTGTATTTCCTCTAACTCTGCATTAGCCTGTTCATCATCAATGGCCTTTGCTCCTGGGAGATGCCACTGCTTGGCACAGCAAAGGACCTCAGTTGATCCCAGAACCCTGCACAGCACAGCAGCAGCCTTCCAAGTTGTATAGGAAATAGAGTAGGCAGTAACATATTTTCTTCAGATATTCATGACCAATCAGAGCAAGATATATTGTGGCAAACTGGAGAATGGACTTTGCTTCTTCATATTGTATGGATTAGGAAGGTTTTTCTTGCTGCAGCAGTAACATGTGCTCACTAGAAGTAACCTCTGCATGTCTAAGTGCTCAGCTCCTGGGCTTGGCCAAGTGGACAGGAAATTAATGACGTTTAAATGAAGAGGTGCTCTCTCTTCTAGCTGCCTGATTTAGTGTGATCTTGGCAGAGCACTCCTGATCTAATCACAGGAACTTACACTTCGTGATCCAATTACTGCCAAGTTTCTGGATGTTCCTTGTGCTTTGAAGGGGTCATTTAAATGTGTGAAATTCACAGGGGCTGGCTGACAGCTCTCAGCTCTGGGATCTTGTTTAAATTCTAGACCCAGTGGAAATTGTCTCAAAACATCACTTCAAGAAAGCAAGTTTCTCTTCATGGGGAAGCTCATGTCCTTTTGTTTGGGTGGGAAAAAAATGAAATTGTGTGATTTTCCACAGACCAAAACATCTGCCCCAACTTCAGCCAGTCTTGCAGCCTGTCAAAAGCTTAGACGTGGAAACAGCTCCTGTCTCAGCACTGCTTCTCATCAGTCTGTAAATCCTGATACCTGTTGTCTAATCCTACTCCTGCCAAACCTGGCTTGAACTAATCAGTGAATTGAAATGATATCTAGGCAAATGTGCAGCCAGAAAACTCACAGTTTTGTTTTTAAAAGGGAAGGTACAGCCACAGAGGTAACGCTGAGCCTGTTCTCCAATAGCCATCCCCATCCACTTGTTCAGCCTGAGAAAGGAGGCTGAGGGGACGGGGGAGTCCTTCTCACTTTATACAACTCCCTGAAAGGAGAGTGTATAAAGATAGGGATGTACCTCTTGTCCCATGGAACTGATGATTGGACAAGAGAAAACAGCCTCAAGTTCCTCCAGGGTAGGTTTAGACTGGATATTAGGAAAAATTTTGGCACAGAAAAGGTTATCAAGCATTGGAACAGGCTGCCCAGGGCAGTGGTTTAATACCATCCCTGAAGATGTTCAAGAGATGGGCAGACATAGAGCTTAGAGATATGATTTAGCAACAATTCTTGTGAGAGTTGGGTTGATGGTTGGTCTTGATTATCTGAAAGGTTCTTTCCAACCTGGGCAATTCTATGAAAGTTAGGCTGAGAATTGACAATTTCAGTGCTCTCGGTGAAAGGGACCAAGTCAGCTTCTTTGCACATTGATTTTCCAACACAGTCACCAAAAAACCATTATGTTGTCCCTTCAGCCTTTCATGACCAAAGCTTGCAGCAGTTGCCAATCCTCTCCCAGTGCTGGCAGGCAGAGAAAGGGGCTCCTGGGGTCTGCCACCAATTCCCAGTCCTTTCGTGTGATGCCGCTGCACACTGTTTGCTCATGTCCTCGCATTGTCCCCAGTCCTAATAACTCCTCTGGTCAACGTTATCCTCTTAGTGCCACTGAGCCATCAGCCCACCATGTTTTGCAGGGAGGGCACCAAGCTCTGGCTGCTGATAGACCTATCTATGAGCCCATTCAGGATTGTTTTGATCAATGGCTTAATCTCTGTTTGTCCAAGTCAGATTCTTCATTCCCTTGTCTGGATGTTGGGATGAATGTCCCTCAACTTGTGCCTGGATACATGGAGAGCACATCACAAAGATGCACCTCTTGCTGCCCACAGGTCTTTAATACCCAAGTTTCAGAATATGGGCAGTTGAGATCCCAGGTCTGATGCACTGGCCTCTTCAAAGTCTTAGGACTTTGAACTAAGGCTTCCTAAGTCTTTAAGATATCTTTTCCTTCAACAGCTCTGCAAAAAACCAGCCAAGTCAGGGCATCATTGAACACAGTCGTCTCTGTCAGAAAAACCTTTCCATCTGAAGTCCTGATATCTTTAGAAGACGTGACCATTTGCTTAACTTTATTTATCCAGGAGCCCTTTTCCCATCAATGGGGTGGTGATAAGCTCCTGCAGCTGTCCTGATGAGATCAGGATTCATCTGATCGTATGAAAACAGGGTGAAGAAGAAGGAAGAAGAGGTAAAAACTCATTGATGAGCCTGACTCCAAAGATTTTTTTCACACAATCAGTCACTGGAAAATAAAAGATTTTAGAGTGATCATGAAAAAAACTACTGTGATTTATCTCAAATAGTGTATGAAGATGTGCAGAGAAAAACATAAGTGCATCTCACCTCCAGCCCCGAGGCCAGAAATGATGTGATGATGTGACACCGTTTCAATGCTGAGATGTGCTCAAAGAGTAGGTGACATCTGCAAGGGGAGAGTGATAGAAATGTCCAAACAATGAAGAAACAAAGCCATGTTGGAGACTTTCCTGTTGCCCTGGTATTTGTCATGGAGAGCTGTGGCTCTCACATTTTTAGTAACACTTTCCAAGGAAGAAACAAATCCAGCAAATGAATAGTTAAAAAATAACAGCTCCGTTGGGTTTGATATTTCTTTGTTGGCTTTTTTGCCTACAATATAAAATGTAGCATCTTTTGCCCTTTCTAAGTTTTTTTCCCACTGCATGCTGTTTATAGTCAAGACTTTTTAGTCTTGCAGACATGCAATAAGAAGACAGAATTTTGAGAATGTTCCTTATTCTCAACATGAACACAAAAATGGGGGACTTAAGGAAGGAGGAACACATTTTTTCTGCAAGCTAAGTAAATTGTTTCAAAATTTCTTAAGCTATAATTAGTAAAATCCATATGAATTTATATTTGTAATATTCTCCTTTCACCTTTCAAGAACAAAACCTCCATCTTAACCATAGCTGAAAACAATTAGAAATGTTAAAACTCCTTACTTAAAGCAGTTCAAGTCTAGTTTTTCTTTTTATCACATTTAGACAGTCACTCATCCTGAAACATCTTCAATTTTTCTTAGAAAAACCAAAGGCAAACCAAAACCCCCAAAGTGAAACTCAGTTGATAAAAAATAATAAAAAATGGAATAAAAATACTATAAGTGGGAGCTAAAAAGGAGGCACTACAATTAAAAAAATAATTAACTTTCCAGTTTGCTGATTTTATATTTATTTCTCTTCCAGGTATAAAACAAATGGTCTTTCTCTTGATTTTTGGGGAGGATTTTACAATGAATTGGAATAAAATGTATTTCTTAATTGTTTCTCCCTCTGCCATGTGTGTTTTTCTGGACATCAGACATGCAGCTCTACCGCAGCCTGTGTGGAAAGAGCTGCTAAATATTGTGCCTTTTGCATGTCAGAAGAAGACTGTAAATCAAAAGTGTAAATATATATTTTGCAGGGGAGCACTCCCTGGGTGCCTGCAACCATTTCTCTGTGGTGGTTTGCCTATCTTTGGGTGTTAACAACTGGAAGACGCTTGGATGCCTCCGACATCCCTCTGGCATTACAGTGAGATTTCACAGCTGTTCTGCCAAAAATACATAATCCTGTGTCAAGGCACAGGCCTAAGTGCTCTGTGAGAGACGGGTCTTGTCCTGGATCTGCTGTCCCCCATGAAGCCTTTTAATCATCTTCTTCCCTTGCCTGTCCAGATAATAAGGTCTACTAACCCTGCAGCCTTGTTTTCAGGCTTAACTTGGTAATCTTTATAAAGTGCTTTGTAAAAAGAGAGAGGGAAAGGAAAAAGAATAAAGAAAAATATATGATCCAGTCTGGTTTTGCTCTCAAGAGGGATTGACTCCCAGGGAGCTAGAAGTGATCAAGAGAAGCTCAAAATCTACTACCTCTTTTGGAGGTGTCATTGCAGGATCCCACCCTTCATCTAAACTCTTGGGTCCCAGCAAGGTTGACACTGCAGTGACACACATTTTTGCGGTTATATGAAGATCGGTGCTTTGAAGATCATGGTTTTAGTTGGAAGGGATCTTAAAGATCATGTTTTCAACTCCCTTGTCCGGGGCAGGGACATCTCACACCAGACCAGATCACCATAACATGAAAGTTTAATTCTTGTGAAATTACATTGTCATTAAGCAAAACTCCAGCACAGCACACCATGGAAAAAATACTTGGGTGTGTTATCAAATATATCTAATTAGCATTCATCTTTAGATCATTAATACATTGATATCATTAACAAACAGTAATATCTGCAAGGCAGTGTGCTTGGGGACAGATGAACATCTGATTTTTTTCATGCATTATGCAAGGAGGAATGTTCTGATTCCTGGGACTGACACCATAGGAGGTGCAAGAGAGGGAGTCCTGGGTATGGATTGAGTTTTGAAGGGTTTTACTGGAAATTAAAAAGAAAAACTGCCATCAAGAGGCAGGACATGAATGTCTCTGTAATTCTAGCTATCATCTGCCAATCCACCAATCAATTTATCCATCATTCCAGGTGTAAAAAACACTGATTTAGATAAATAGAAATATTCTCTTAATATAAAATATACAAATATAGGTTTAGATAAGGTCTGATGATCTCATACATGCAGCTACATGAGTTTGTAGTGCACTGAGATGAACTGAGATCAGGTTTAGCCCCACATTGTCCTGCCCTGGCAAGGTATCAAGGGCTGAAAGGATGCTGTAAGGAGGATGATGAGAAGTCTTTGCCCATTGTTATTAAGGAGAATCAAATCTTTCCTTGAGCTGGACAGTATGGATGGCATATTGCACCTTCTCTTGGGATCCTTACCCATAACCATGCTGAGATTTTTTTTGCTTAATATTCTTGCTGGTAACATAAAAACAGTAATACAGGAGGAATGGGAGTGTGGGGTGAAGGTGTAGCTTATTTTAGATCAGTTGTTACCTTTGAGCAAAATCAAGTATCTCCCCTTTTTTTCAATGTCAGCAAGAGTTCCCTGACCTTTCAGAGGTCCTGGGCAGATGCAGGACTTCCTTTGCTCTCACACCTGGGTGGTCATCATCTTCATGGTTGTCTCCAAAGGGTCTGTTTTGCTGGTGAAAAGATGCATTGACAACATTTCAAGCAAGTGTAACAAAGGAAATTTGATTTAGTATATAATGGCAAAAATTAGATATTGGGAAGAAACTCTTTATTGTGAAGGTGGTGAGAACCTGGCCCAAGTTGACCAGTTAACCTGTAGCTGCCTCAAACCCTCCAGATTATGAGGGGACTAGAATATCCCTCTTATAAAGGAAGATGAGGGACTTGGGTCTTCTCAGCCTGGAACAAAGAAGGCTGAGGGGGATCTTATCAATGCTCATGAATGCTGAAAGGGTGGATGTCAGAAAGATGGAGCTGGTCTGTGCTCAGTGGTGCCCAGGGATAGGACAAGAGGGATCAGGCACAAACTGGAACATAGGAAGTTCCGTCTAAATTTGAGGAGGAACTTCTTTGTTGTGAAGGTGGCAGAGCTCTGGCACAGTGTGCCCAGAGAGGTGGTGGAGTCTCTGTCTCTGGAGACATTCAAATCCTGCCTGGGCATGTTCCTGTGCTACCTGTTCTGGGTGACCCTGCTCTGGCAGGGGCTGGGCTGGATGAACTCTGGAGATCCCTTCTAACCCTGACCATTTTATGATTCTGTGACTCTAGGCTCACATCTGCAGCTCTCCAGTAACGTCAATGCATCAACAATATTAATATCAGCAATATTAACTCCAGCCATATTTTCTTAACCCTACAGGCTCAAAAGAAGAGAAGGAAGAGGGCAAGCACGCTAGTAGACTCTTCTCATGCCAAAAGGAAGCTGGGAGCTGTATTTGTGGAGCCGTAGGAATCTCAGCAGCATAGTCTGAATTCCTGCTGCTGTGAGGAAAGCTGAGCAAGGCTGCAACGTTTGCTCAACTGGGAACCAGCAGTGTAAGTGGTGTTCTGGGTGGGTTTTTGGTGGAATATTTCTGGAAAGTTGGTGGAAATTCATCTGTGACAGACCCAGGTGAAGACCACAAAGCTTCCAGTTGCCGGCAGTATCCCTTGCTGGAGAACACTGCTAGCTCCAGATTACAAATTCACCCCGCACCAGAGTTTTGATTTTTTTTCCTTCTTGAATTCTTTCCTTCTTGAAAAACACAAGATGTTTTTATGCCTTTATCCCCCACAAGTTTCCCATTTAAAAAAAAGTCAATATTTTGAGGGGTTTTTTTGGCCTGGCTGTCTCATCCAGGGTCAAATCAGCCTCCCATGTTTCCACTCACAACACACAAGCACATGAAATTCCCATGTGAGAGCATTTCAGGTGGATTTGGCACTTGGCTTGGAGGTTCAGATCTCAGAACCCCGATCATCGATAAAAAAAACACAAACATTTAGCTTTGTGGTCTCTCTTTTATTCTTTCTTTATTTTTCTTTATTCTTTCTTTTATCACCCTTTATTTTTTTTCTCACCTTTCCAGAATTGGTAGATTAATTCAAACCATGCAACCTCCTGATGTGTTGATACAGAGAGAAAAATTTAGGGTATTTTTCTCAGTCAAGAAGAAAACCAGGGGTGAAGCCACCATATATACCATCTTATTTGAGTCGGGATTGACCCTTTGTCATCATATCAAACCAGTTCCCACACCCCGGATACCTAATGCTCGAGGGGGAGCTGGAGCATCCATACCCTCTGGGTCCAGCCCTTCCCTTCCCTGGCGGCAGCAGGGCTGGCCCAGGGCACTGACCCCAGCGCCGAGGAGTCTGGAGCAGAGCCGTCGGCCAGTCCCTCCTGGCCATCAACCCACACCTCATCAATAGGGGTTGACAACCACAGCTTCACTGCCCCGACGGCACCACTGACAGCATGGCTTAGCTTGCCTTGGCTTGATTTGGCTTGCCTTGGCTTGGTTTGGCTTGCCTTGGCTTGGTTTGGGTTGTTTTGGGTCACCACAGCTCAGACAGGAGTCAGGGACATAACTGGGCAGCCCCCCAAGTTGAGATTACAGGCAGAGGGTCTGAAACATGGACAGCCCCTTTGGTCCTGGCTGCAGAAGACCAATGGATTTGGGATAGAGCGCAGGCAGGGCTATAGGGCTGGGTGGAAGGACAGTGCCATGCTCCATCCCAGGCATTTCCATGCAGCTCAGCCTTCTGGACTGTGAAGGAAGATTTTCACAGAATCAAATAATCACAGAGTTGGAAGGGACCTTCAAAAGTCATCTAGTCTAACCCTCCTGCAGTGAGCAGGGACAAACTGGTCTAAATCAGGTTGCTCAGAGCCTCATCAAGCCTGGCCTTGAATGTCTCCAGGGATGGGGCCTCCAGGCAACCCATGCCAATATCTCACAACCCTCATGGTAAGAAGTTCTTCCTGATATTTCATCTAAACCTGCCCTGCTCTAGATTAAAACCATTGCCATTTTCTAACCTCTCTGACACAGCAAGGGGCTTTCCATCACTGCAGGTCTTCCACAGGTGGCTGTGCCCAGGTCTGAGCTGACAGCCAGGACCAAATGGCCAGGAAGGGGATTTCACAGCAGTAGCACATAGATTCACATCATATTTTTGGTGTCTATCGTGAGACACCTCTGTCTCAGCAAGGATCTGCAACACACATGGATGGCATCGTGTGAGGGCACATGTTCATATCTTGTTGACTTCTTTTGCCCAAAAAATTCCTGGTTTCATGTGGATTTTGCAACCTGACTCTGTCCAAATCACCTCAGGGATGACCCTGACAGCTTGGACACTGTCCCCTCCTGCTGCCTCCAAGAGCTGCTCTACACACCTCTGCACCCAAGGCTTTGTACTGGAGGAATTTATTTGTGTTTATTTCCATTAGGAAAAACACAAGAAAACACCACCAGCACCACCACAGTATTATGGGGGGAGTGGGCAGTCAAAAAGGGTTCAGAAATGTCCCTGGAGCATTGTTGAGCCATGATGCTCTTCATACATCACTATCCCAAGTGCTAATACCTGGCTTTTGGAGTAGGGGGGAGGAGATGCAGATGGAGGGGGAGGCATTTTAGGACCGTTGTCACACTGTAAACAGATGTGATGTTTGTTTAGGAAAGTGTCTCTGAAGAGATTTTGATAAGTCGGGGGCAATCTGGCAGCCAAAACCCATTTCTAGCACTTTCCTGCCCACACATTCCCTTCGTTGTGGCTACGGGGGATGTCTCCCCTTTCTGTCGGTGGGATCTGCTGCCCATAGTCTCCTGTGTGGTTTCCTTAGGCTGGTATAACCCCACACACGTTCATGGGGAGAGGACAGGAGGACAAGATCGTCTCAGGGTGATGCTTATCAATGGCAAGGAGAAGGGAGGAGCCAGGATCAGTCCCCAGGGAGAGGGGAATTATTAATGTTCTCCTATTCGGCATAATTTCCACCGGGGTTTGGTGCTCCGCGGGAGGGCAGGGAGGAGGTCAGAGACATCCATCCCCCCACCACACTCACTTTCCCTCAGGGGAGGGCAGGGAGAGGGTCAGAGACATCCTCCCCCCATTTCTTCCACCTCTAACTCCCCCCAAAGGCAAGCGAGGGAGCGGGGTTTAAAGGTACCATCCCGGGATGTCTCCGAGTTCGCAGTTCTCCCCCAGCCATTTTCTCCTTTCCCGGTCTGATCCCGCCTGGAAATACCCCAAAACCCCTCAAAACCGGGAATGCAGCCGAGTCCAGTCTCTCCCAGTTTGGGAAGCACTGAAGCACTCCCCAGGTCCATCTCCCTGATTCCACTGGCTGCAAGATAGAGGCGAGCAGCTTCCTCCCCCCCATCCTCTATACCTATACCTATAGATACACCTATAGATATGTAGATGTAGAACAGCAGATGCCTCCCAACCGAGAACATCGCTATTTTGGATCCCAGTTACTATCCCGCTCTGTCCCGGGGTGGCCCATCCTCCAGCAACCCGTAGCCCTCACGCCCCTTTCCCCAAACCCTTCCCGGGTGGCAGATAAAAAATAATTAAAATAATTATTAAATAAAATTCAGAGATTCCCATGCTACTGCTGTCTGCGTTTATCCCTTTTCTCTCTGATAAAACCAACACATACTAGATATTTTTTTTACTATTAACCTTTTTTCTTGCTATTAAAAAAGTATCATTCTTCTGCAAGGTCCTCTTGGAGAATTTTTTAACACAACTTTCCCCTTCATTCCAAATTCCTAATGTTCTCCTTTTTGTTGTTGTTTTGTTTGTTTTTCGCTGTCTCTCTATCAACACCCCAGAGCCTTAACTCTTAAAACCGCCGCGGGATTAACTTCGATGCGGGGGAAAAAAAAATAAATTAAATGAAACGTAATTAAATTAAGTAAAATAAAATAAAACAAAACCCCATCGTCGTATGAATTTATTTCCTCCACGGGGAGAAGAGGGAGCCAGAAAAGAGAGTGAAGCGGCCGAGATTCGTCCCGCCGGGTTATTTTCGGACAAATTTCGTTAAATTCTTTGCTTTTCGGTCTGTAATCGCGGAGGGGGGAGGTGGAGAAAAAATGCTCCTCCGATTGCTGAGCAGGGATTTTTTTGTTTTCCTGTGCTCTATTGTGTCTCATCCTCTCCGCTTTTTCATTTCTTTTTCAGTATTAAAAGTGCCTAAAATCTATCTCTTTCCCTCCCTCGTGTTGTTTGCACCAGCTGGGGCTCAGATCAGGCCACTGATTTTTTTAGGGACTAAGGACCAATATTTCCCCGCTGGAAGAGGCTGAATTGGGTCAAGCACGGGCAAAAAAATCTACCACGGGAATTAATTTTTATTAGGGGTTTTGATTTTTTTTTTTCTCCGGAAAAGTCAAAGCCAAGGCAAGTCCTTGAAATCGTCTCTGCTCCTGGTAGAATTGCTCAAATGCTTTTCAACGGCTATTAATCGAATTTTTGCTTATTTCTCCTTCAAGAAAACGTTGATATTGGGTAGGAATTCAGCGAAGTGTAGGCAATGCGCTGCTTGGGTGGAGAAAAATCCCCCGGGATTTGTCAACGAGAAGGAGATGTGTGTCCCAAACCTCGGACATCTGGATGTGCAGCTGTTTTGGGGGATAAAAACGAAAAACCATTGATATATTTATTTTTTCCCCCCTCCTTTCTCTGCCTGCCGATAGCCTTGTATTCGTAAGAGTATTTTTATTTATATATATACACACATTGTGCTATAAATGATACTATATTTAGGCAGGGGATTACATACATGTTTATATAAAACACACATTTAATATACATAAAGCCCCATCTCTACGCCATGTTTGCATTTATATGTACATAGCCACCTATTTATTATCACATATTTCCCCCGCGCTCTTAAAGTTTAAATATCTTCGAGACACCCGGCGGCACCCTTGCCAGAATTTCCTCCTTCCGTATTTATATTAAAAATAGGTTTTATTTCTATATTTTTCCAGAACCATCTTCCTGCTTTTTTTGTGTGTGAATTTGGCCGGATTTATCTTTTTTTAGCCCTAGTCCGTGCCCAAAATCGTTCATCTCCTGGTTTTTGGGGTTTTTTGGGGGGGGGAGTGACCCCATCCCTACAGTCCTTTTGCCCCTTTTTGCTTTCTGCGCCCCCCGAATAAATCTTTTCCCTTCTTTCTCTCCATGTCTTTCAATGGAAGATTTTTAATATCCTCAGAGGTTTTACTTTTATTCTTTTCTTTAAGAGCCCCCAAAAAGCTGCTTCTATTCCCCCTCCTTTCCCTCCTGGCTGGACTGACACACAAATTTCCACCGCGGAGATGGGTTGTAGAAAATATTAAGGATGATGGAAATATTAAGGAGCGTTATTCCCGGAAAGGGGGGCTGTGAAAATCCTCCCCGCACCTCCTCCCCTCCCCCCGCGCTGCACCATTAACCCCCCCTTCAGCAAGGGATGTGTGGATTTGAGGGGGGAGGTTATTTAGGAGTCGGACCCCGTCAAACAGATTGGCACAGAGGACGAGGTAAATACAACCTTTCTTTCTCTACCTGGAGTGTTTTGGGGGAGAGTTTGGAGAAAACACCCGAAAACACCCCTTTCTCTCTACCTTCCCCCCTGCCCCTTTCGCTCCTGAACAATATCCTCCCTCGATGCAAGGGGGAGCCTCCAAAGGAATTGCGAAGCTGAGGGGAGGGTGTTTGTGTGCTCCCCACCTAGGAAAATACCTTAATAATTTCTGTGCTGCCTGTCTGGACTTTGCCTGCCGGCTGATGGTTTGATTTTATTCCTTTTATTATTTTATGCCTTTTCTATTTCTCCTTACTTTTTTTCTTCCCCGGCAATGAAACCTGGCGCCCGGCTGATGGTGCAACAGATACCGGCCTCTCCCCCCCCTCAACCTCTTTCCTCCCCCCATCGCCGCCCACTTCCACGTGATACGTGGGCAAACCAGTCAGCCGGTGGGACTGGGGACTCTGGCCACGTTGGGGAGCCAGGAGAAGTAGGAAGTGAGTTCCTAGGGGGTTGTGAGGGCAAACAGAGCCCCTCTGTCCCTAAACACTCCCCCACTTCTGAAAGCCAAGAGCAGTCGAGAGCCAGGTATCTCATAGTCCTCTGCCTTCCCCGCAGGAGAAGGGGGTCCTACCCCATGGACTCGCCCTCCCCTATACCCCTGTACCCCCTCTTTGTGTGTGTGTGTGTGTGTGTGTGTGTGTGTGTGTGTGCCCTAGCACCAAAGGTGGGTAGGGCTCCTCTGACCCCTCTCTCTTCTCTGTCACCTATGGGCCTCCCCCAACAGCTTCCTCCTCTTGTCTCCTCGGGGTTTAAAATAAGCTCAGTTTTGCTTTTCTTTGGGGGTTTCGTTATTTTGTTACCAACATTATTAAGACAAGAGGGAAATTAATTCCTTCCCCACCCCTCCCCTCGATACGACTTTGTGAAGGCTCCGTCCTAGGCTGGTTACACTCACACGTTCCTCCATCCTCTGGGTTTTACTGGGTGGGAGACGGAGATTTCCCTTTAAAATCTCCCTTCTTTCCTCCTGTTTCTTCCTCTTAAAGCCCTCCACCCTCATCTCGCTTACATCCTTACCCCCTTTCCAAAGGCTACCTCCGGCTTCTCCCCCTTCCCTCTGTAGCTGCCTCCTCACGGACTCCCCGCTCTCCTTCCCTGGGTGTCAGCCCTTATCTCCCGGTTATCTCTTCTGCTGCTGAATTCAGCCCAGCCGAGGGGGGTTCAGCCTGGGGAATCCACTGGTTCGATTGAAATCAGTCCCAAGGGTTATTTCTCCAGCCCTAATTCCCCCACTTCAAGCTGTAATTCCCCCCCTCCAGCTATAATTCCTCCCCTCCAGCCCTTCTGTGAGAGTGAGATGGTTTTCTGGGATCCCTCCACGATCTGCCTCTCACATCACTCCTTTCCCTGACCCTCTTTGGGATGGGTAATTTCACCCTGACACGTCCCCCTTCCCAACTGTTTTCTGGGGTCTCAGCATCTCAAGGCCCAGACGGCATCCCACGGCTTGTGCCGCGCCCAAACCCCAGGCTTTCTGCCCCAAAATTCTCCCCTAATCCACCCAAACGAGCCCAAATCTGAAGGCCAAATCCACACGGGATAAAGCCCCCACACGGGATAAAGCTCCCACCCGGACGCACTGCATCCACCGTCCCCCGTGGGTCGGCCCTTGTGTTTCACTCGGGAAAAGCCATACAAAACATGCCGGGTTGTGGGTTCTATTTGAGGTTTTCTCCACACTCACAAGTGGGTCCGGGCAGTATTGACGTACGGGCCCAGAGAAAAATGCTCCCCCTCCTCCCATTTTATCCGGTCTTTGGAGGGGTGCAGACACGCGTGGGGCGGGAGCAGGGTGCGAGGGTAGATCTAGGCTTCCTCCTTCTCCCCCCACTTCTCATCCTTTCCTTCTATATGTAAACTGCATGGAATATACTTGTCCAGCTT
>VZTY01029592.1:86625-128376 GCA_013400935.1 Turnix velox
GGTGGTTAAAAATCTAGATCTGCCTCTTCCCCTCCTCTCCCAGAGCCGGGATGTGGCCAGATCATCCCAGCTTCTCTGGGCTTTCTTCTGGAAGCTGCAGGAATGCTTTGCCCAGGCTGAGGGTATCGACGGGGATCATATGAAGGGTGTAAAGGCTGGATGGTGGTTTCTGAGCAGGGAGAAGGGTTTTTTTATGAGGGGGATAAATGAGGGTGAAAAGCCTCGATGGGCTGCAAACTTGAGAAGTTTAGCAAGAGGGAAACACCATTGTGGATTGTACTCATCACAGACCCACTTTAGTGACACATCTGAGCCTGGCACGCAGAGCTCAGATTTTTTAAATCACCTTTTCCGTAGCACTAAAGCTATTTTTATTCCCTGCACAATGATGAATCACAAGGTAGAAACAATCTTTATGCAAGGCTGTATTAAATCAAGGGGTATTTCCAGCCCTCTCCTGTCCCTCCAGTGATTTTTGCTTCAAGGAGAACCATCCCCTTGGGACAGCGCTGACTGCAGGGCACCCCTGAGATCATCCGAATATTAATTAATTATCATAATTTTTTAATAATGAAGAGTAAGTCTATGCAGGTGTAGCTTGCCCCCTGCCCACCCACCCGCCTCCCCCCATACCTCCCTTCTGTAGAGTAATATACTCGGGAAGGAAGTTCAGTAGAACTTCTTATAAAGAGTGAGAGAANTTCTTTTAAAATAAAGGCAATTAAAATATGCCAGTGTATCTCTGGCTGCACAAATGGCATCGGCCTATTAAAAAAATCCCTTTCCCCAGCGTGAGTTCAAACTGCCCAATTTGGGCTTTTCAGGGTAAGTTTTGGGAATTATTTCGTCACCTTGAAGGGCAGGATCATACCCTTCAGCCGAGACAGTGAACTTGCTCCAGGCATCGCCTGGGATAAAGGGTTACGGTGAATTCCCGACTTAATGAGGCATGAAAAGGAGTGGGCTGCAAAGTCTCCCTTGCAAGACACTTCTTTGCGAGAGCCAAAACCCCCTGGAAATCCATCCTAAAATTAGCAGGGTATGGCAGTTTTCATTTTTCTCTTTCCCTGGGTGCAGGGGAGTGGGAATGCAGGGGTGGCATGGGAGCCAAGGGTAATCCAGCCCTCTGCCTCCTGGATGTTTCCAAGCAAGGGATGGAGGGTCAGATCCTGCGTTCTCATTCCCCTATAATTTGGATTTTGTAAGTAAAACTCTCAAAAATAGTGGGATTTTTCATTTGTTGTGGCATGGAGGAGGCTTATGGGGCTGTGGACATTTCTGATGGGTGCTCTGCATTTTGTTTTGATTAAATTGAAGCCAGGGTTCCCCGGACAGGCACACTTTGAACATGGCAGCAGCATCTGGGAAGATCAAAGCCTGGAGCAGAGGCTGCTGCTAGGTTGGAAAATGTCCCCCGTGCTGCTGGGGTGGGGGAGAGATGGTGAATCAGATCTTAAGCTTTCCCACTGGGATGCTAAGAGATTTGCCCCTGGGCAGTGTTCCCGTTGACTCATCAGCATTTGTTACAACTCTTGGCCCAACAAGCAGCCCCTGACCTTCCCCACACATCTAAGGACAAGGTGGTTCCTCCCTATGGGGCAGAGGGAGATGAGGGGAGACCAGCACTTCTGCCTTCCTTCCTTTGGAAGGATGGAGCTGTAGGATGGAGTGATGGGACCTTAGGATGGAAGGTTAAGGTGGTAGATGGAGACCTGGGACCTTAGGATGGAGGAATTGGAGGCATAGGACAGAATGATAGGCCTTAGGATGGAGGCATGAGGTTCTAAGATGAAGAAATGGGACTATAGGAGGGAGAGATGGGATCTTAGGATGAAGGGATGGGGCAGTGGGACGGAAAGATGGAGCTGTAGAACTGAGTGATGGGGTCAAAGAACTGAGTGATGGGGCTGTAGGACAAAGAGATGGGACCTTAGAATGGAGGAACAGAGCTGAAGGATGGAGGGATGGAAGCTTAGGGTGTAAGGACAGAGCTGCAGAACAAAGAGATGGGGTCATAGGCTGGAGAAAGTTGGGACCTTAGAACGAAGGGAATCGGGGATGGGACCTTAAGGTGGAGGGATAGAGCTGCAGGAAAAAAGAGATGGGATCATGGAATGGAGATTGTTGGGACTTTAGAATGGAGGGATGGGGCTGCAGGATTCAGGGATAGGACCATAGGAGGTGTCTACATTTTGCACGGGACCCTACATCCCCCATTTCGCAAGAGGCTGCATTTCTCAGGTTGGCTCTGACTACAGGGAAGGTTGTCCTAGGGCTTTGTTCCCCACCCCACCCCGGGGGTTTCAAGCCACCGTCTGCTCTCCCGACTAATTTAATTGTCACCCCTCAGTCTGGGATTTGGGATGAAACTCACCAAATTAAGAGATGCAAGATCAAGCTCAAGCTCTCTTCACACAAGGGATTATTACTCTCACAAATCCCCAAGGAACATGTTTTAAACTGAAAATAAAGCAACAGTAGAAATAAAAATATCCCTTCACTGAAATAATAATTCCTTCACTGAAAAATGGACTTTCTTACCCAATGCAAAGGCAATATTTGTATAGAATAGCCACAGTGTAGTATATAATACATTATAAATGCAGGTGAATTTTTTTCTGAGATATAAATGCACTAGATAGTGGCCCCCAGTGTAAGACTTTATTGACAGGATTAGTTATTTTTCATCTCCACAAACACACTTAATTGTGTCCTGTAGCAATAACAGTGAATTTTTTTTTTAAAATACTCTCTGTTTTGCTCCTTCTGTATTTATTTCCATCAGTTTGGGGGGAATAGGAAAATCCTTGGAAATCAGGGTTTAGCTGATGTTTTCCATAGGAAATCAGACCCAATCCTGCTCCGTCCATACTCCTCAGTGATGGAGAAACTTCAGCTCAGCCGGCAGAGAGATGCTCCCCAAAGCTGGCTGTCCCCAGAGCAGCTGGGGATTTGGAATGGGTAAATTACCTCTTTCCTTATAATTGTAAAATTAAGAATGTTTGGGGATAAAAAAAAGAAAAACCCCACAAATACGCCACCAATGAAGCACCAACCACCAAATAAAATCCCCCATTGGGTGAAAAAGAGAGAGAAATGAGCAAGTTTTTGCACCTGGAGATCGGCAGCCTGCTGTGGCTGGGTGAAGATGTGTGCAGGGGCTGCCAAAATACAGGTAGAAAAATGGCATTTTAAGAAAAGTCCCATTTAAATCAAATTTTTATCACCGCCCTCAAACATGCAGAGACCTCTCTTCTCATCAACTGAAGGGTCTGAGCTGAAATTTTTACTCCTCCAGCCCCACGGAGCTTCGCACACATAGGAAAAATGGGGTGTAAATATAATTTATCTCCTATATAATATTGCAGGGAGGTTTTGTTTCCCAAACTCACGGCCCTGCACCCCAAACTGCTGTGTCCTTTAATTTCCTCACTGAAAAAAGGTGGTTTATAAATGGGATATTTGGGGATCTCCGTCAGCTCTGCGAGGTTCCTGGTGGGGAAAACAGAGAGAAGAAAGGTGGGGGCATGCAGCTGAACATCTCAGGTCTTTCAGGGCTTTAATAATTTTATAATTAAAAAAGTGAATCCAGGCAGGGAGTCATAGGGAAAGATGAGACCATGGGCTTACAGTGGCTGTTTTTGAGAAAAAAAAAAAAGGCAGAAATGCAGATTTTTTTTGGCTGGGAGAGATGCCCCGTGATCACCGAATCACTCAATTATGCTGGATTGTTAAAGTTTGCTTCAGTGATGGTGGGGGGAGAATGGTGGGAAGTGTAATTCTGCCCGTAGGAGGGCAAAAAGGGGAGAGTGGAGACACCAAATTTCACCTCGTTGCTCGGGTCCTGAATTCTCGCTGCTGTCTGGCAGGAAGGTGAGAATACACCTTCAGTGTGTGAAAGACTGCTAAAAAGCCTCAGGAAATCTGTGAGAACGTGCCCTTACCTTCTAAATTAACTCAAAACACGAAAGCAAATCTCATCGTAAGGTTGAAGGTTTTTTTTAACTTATAGGGGAATAAAAAGCCTTGTGGGCCCCATATGTAGGGCAAACCACCTATGATAATGGCAAAATATTACAAATTCTCTGGCTTTTACAAGTTTTCCCCACGTCTCACCGGTCACGGTGACCACTCCAAGCCGTAAATACATCTTCAATGACAAATTAAACCAAATTATCTACCATGCCTGTGCAGTGAGGTCTTTTACATGCAGGCACTCACACGTGCGTGGAGAATAATTCCATCATCGCTGACTCCGCAGTGCCCAGTATGAGGGGTATTAAAAGGTCATTTGAAAGAAAATTTTAAAAATATCCACGTCTGCTACACCGAGTGATACTGTAAGGTCTCATATGGTGCAAATATGGGTTATTTTTGTTGTTTTGGGATTTTTTTTCTTGTAGTTTTTCATAAGGTGACTTACTGCAGGCTCTTTGCAGCTTTGCCCCTCGGTGATTTCACCCTTTTAAACGCTGCATTTAAAATCAGTGTAGGTTTTTTTTTTTTTCAATACGAGAAGTCAAAACTAGATTTTCTAAGACCCCTCCCCTCAAAAAAAATTGCAGGCAGAAGGGTGGGCATTAAATTTTGCCATGAAAGAAGAATTTTTCCAAGTTGGAGATCAATCTGACCCCTCCATCGGCACTGAAATATTTCAGTCGTCAGGTTTTGGCAAGGGCTGTGTTTTAAAGCCAAATTTGGGTCAGCGGCCGCTGGAAGAGAAAGTAATTTTTTCTTTTCAAAGAAGTGCAGTTGGGTGATCTTTTTTCCCCTCAGTTATTTACTGGCACTGAGGGTTTGAGGTTTTTTTTTTTACTTAATTAGGCAGACAAATGTAGAATGCACTCCTTGCTTGGTGAGGAAACAAAGTTATGTCTTTCTCACATCTTTCTTCTGTTTTTTTTTCTGCATTTCTAAAGCAAATTCTGATGCTTTCTCTAGGTAAGACTTGCATGATCAGTCCTCTCCTATAAAACATATTCAGTATGGGCTGTGGAAAATAAAATAATTTTTAAAAACACCCAAAAAAATCCCCACATTGCTTACGCAGAGCTCAAATCATAGTTATTTTAAAGCAAAAGGAGATTTGCTGAGTGCTGGTGCAGGACCAGGCCCACAAAGAAGTTTCCGTAGGGGAAGAAATGGAGCTCCCTAAAAACTTTTCCCTTTCTGGAAAGTGGTCGCTTGGTTTGTATTTTGCAGAATGAAGATATTTAAATTTATTTTAAAATATATTTTTAGCTAGCAATGAAGCTGGTCAACCCTTCTAGGAGTCAGTCAGGCTGGAAGTGCTCAGGCCAGTCTTGGGAGAGACTCAGAAATCCATTTTGTTTGTGAAAGAAGGGGGGAAAATAATAATTCAGGGCAAGGAAAAGTAAGGTTTCCAGCAGGGGCAGCAGAGGAGGGATGCAGCGGGGCAGCTCTCCCGTCTCCGGCAGGGACTGGTACCGGCGGCTTCTGAATCCAGGATAACGAAATCACCGCCTGGAAAATGTTTTCCTCATAATCCCTTGAGAATTAGATTGGTGCGTGCTGGAGGACGGAGTGGGGAATATTTTAAGGGACTGCCACTGCTTCCTCTCGCTGACCTTCTCAAAATTCAGCCGTTTTCCTCCGGTCGATTCTTCCAGCTTCTAGCTACACAGGAATGTGGCAGTAATTCAGAGGTGCCACTTTCAGAGGTGCCTCTTTCAGAGGTTCCTTTGCCATCTCCTAAAAAAAGATTAAAATTCAAGCCCAGCAAAAGAAGTTCGGAGGAAAATTCGGAGCAGGGTGGGGGGAGAAGGAGACACAACACTCCCTCAGAGCAAGATTTTGCCAAGATTTTCTTGAGGGCTTTTTCACCATTCCTGCTTGCAAAGTCGATAGTATTTAAGCGAATTCCAGGTTGTCCTCTAGCCTGGAGGGCTGAGGGGAGTCTCCTGCAACATCTGCTCATTTGAAGAGGGGAGTCTTCTCTGCAAACATCTCTGAGAAGTTTGAGAGGCATCTCCCTCATATCTGCTTCTTGCCGGCCCTTGTGCTTTGATGAATCCTATTTTTTCCTTCAAGCTCAGCTTCTTGAGTAATGCTATTGCACATCAGACTCTGATTTTGCAAAGGTTTCTTTCTGGACAAGAGAAAAATTGGAAAATACTGATTCCTACATGCTAAAACTACAGGGAAAAAAAGACATAAAAATAGTCTATTATTTGTTATTTAAACTCCTGTTAGTTTCCAAGTTCTTGGGTTTGCAAGTTAGGGAACCATAATTATTTAATACTTGCAGAGCTAGAGCTGTAAAAAATCATCAAGGCGCTGAGCTCCAGACATCAGGACTCCTCCGAATGACACATTTGGCCCCAGATGTCTGAGATTATTTTGAGAAGGGAGCACTGGCCCTGGGGGCTGGCTGCTTGGCTGACCAGCTGCTGGGAGGGACATTGAGTTGGGATGTGCCTTGGTGGTGTGGAGCAGGAGTGAGGCAGATGGTTTGGGGGAATATTTCCTCCTCAAGCTCTGCAGGGCTGGGGAGATGCTCTGGATGCTGAGCACCACTGAGGCTTTTCTCCAGGGGTGTCCCATGTTCAGTCCTTCATTGCTTCTACAGGGGAGATTATAGATGCTCTGATTTGAGCCACCTGGTCTGGTGGGAGGTGTCCCTGTAGGTGAAGACCTGGCCTCCAGGGTTTTCCCAGATCCCATCAGGAGGGACTGCAAACAGGAGGGTGAAAGAGGGGAGATTTAAATGAGTTATTAGGAAGAAATTCTTTCATGGAAGGTGGTAAGCCCCTGGCCCAGGCTGCCCAGAGAAGGTGTGGCTGCCCTGTCCCTGGAGCTGTTCTAGGCTAGGTTGGACTGGCTTAGAGCAACTTGGTCTCATGGTAGGTGTCCCTGCCCAGGGCAGGGGGACTTGAACTGGATGATCTTTAATGTCCCTTCAAACCAAAACCATTCTATGATTTGATAGTGATCAAATCATAGATCCCCTTCACACACCCTCTCATAAGAACAGTGAACCACCGGGGTTCACTGTCTCCTCTCCCCAGCCATTTCCATTCCTAACCCAACATCCCAGCCAGCTCCTGTCACCTCCCTCAGCATAAAATCAATAACAAGGGGGTGAGCAGGTTAATTATAATCACAGAATAAACGCTGCAGTCTCAAAGTTCACTCAACTTGGGCAGCATTTCCAAACGGGCAGATGAGGCCGAGAAAACTTTCATTGATTTCCCCACACACACACACCTGGGGGCAGGTGTGGGAGTTTGAACCCATCTCCGAGCCAATCTCCTGATTCAAGACCTGCTCAGTTTTCCTCCCTTATCTCGACTTTCGCCTATCTTATAATGCCTGTTATTTTAGATAAAAAGTCCAATCAATTGAGTTAGAAAAACTGCAAGTTGTATGTTGTCCCTGATAAGTCGGGTACCTGCCAGTTTATTGGCCCTGGGCTGGGGTTTCTCAGCGAGCTGACCTTTGCTGATGTTTAATCTGCTGGCTGGGGAGAGGTGGCTCCATCCTCCCATTGACTTAACATTGAGAATAACCCATAAAAGAGGAAAAGAGAAGGGCCAGGGGTTAGACAAACTGACTGGCCCCTGTAACACGATGGACTGTAGTAAACACCTTTTTGTTTGTCCCTGGCTGGGGTCCCATAGGGAGGTCAGATTCTGGCCTGGCTTGTTTTGGTGTAACTCTTCTGCGTAGTATTTATCAGTGTAACATCTCCAAAATGGAGCCAGAGCCCATCTCCAAATTAGAGACTAAAGAAAACTGGATGAGGGGTTGGATTGTCAATATTCAGTGCTGCCATGTTTAGACACAAAGCAACATATAATCTACCTATTTCATATATGACCATACATGGCTTCTATATGCTTTACATATAAGGTCAGGGGGTGTGTTGTGTGTGTGCACCTGTGTGTTACAGTTGTGTATTCATATATATAAATACATATACATACATGGTTCTCTTATGTTCTACATTGGCACTGAATAATATTTCTAACAGCAAAACCTTGCTACAACAACATTCTTAGGGACAGATATATATATGTGTATGTATGTGTGTGTGTGTTTGTGTGCATGTATACACACATATAATCTTCTATGTTCTATATAGCCATGGAATAATAACTGTAATAGTAAAACCAGAGGGAACTGATCAGACATGATGCCTAACTTGCTGCAATGCATTGTTAAGGACATATATATATAAAAATGTATATGCATACATGGTTCTGTTACATTCTATATAGCCATAGAGTAATCATTCCAATAGCAAAACCAGAGAGAATTGATCAGCGCTGAGTCCTAGCTTGCTATGATGGCGTTCTTAAGGACATATATAAATATATATGCACACGATTCTTTTATGTTCCATATAGCAAAACCAGAGATGACTCCTAGCTTGCTACAATGGTGTTCTTAAGGACATGGTGTATGTATGTGTATATATAAATATATACATGTAAATATATACATATATGTAGAATACACACATACAGATGATGATAATCTGAGGGTCAAGGGTTCAAGTCCCTGTCCAGGTATTAGGCTTGTCAGATTTGGACTGATGACTGAACTCAGTAATTTGAAAGGTACTTCCTACCTAGATAACTATGATTATGATCTTACAACAGCAATACTTCCATTTGTATTCCTGTAAGAAGTATTTTGCTCCTTTGACTTGGATAATCCTCTAGTGTGTACCAGTCTTGTACAGAAAAATAAAACAACTTCCATTTTCTGGAGTTGCAGGACTGTAGAAAGGTAAGATGGGGGATCTCTAGCCCTCCAGCCTCCTGCCTGAAGCAGGACAACTGCTCCTTGAAAGCACCAGTTCCCCTGAACCTAGAGCTGGCCTTGGCTTTGATCCACCTGGTTGCTGGTAGTCATCTCTACAAATAGACAGGTGGTCACCATCAAACAGATAGATGCTGCATTAGGATGTATGGCCACAAACCATTGGGTTCCTCTTGCTTAAGGAGTTACAGCTCATAAAACCAAAGTCACAAAATCATAGAACCATAGAATAATTTAACTAGAAAAGACCTTTAAGGCCATCAAGTCCAATTGTAAACCTATGACTGCCAAGTCTAGCACCTATAAACCATGTCCTTACATGCCACATCATCAACTCCTCTGTAGGAGGCCAAGAGGACCAAGAGCATGTGAAGGCTGTGTCATGCTTCATGAGGAACTAGTGCCAGATGCCAACCATGGCGAACCAAATTGACCATGCCCCTGAGCCCTTCAGTCTGACCCAGGCATCTCCTGGTGCAGCATCTCCTGGTACTGGGAAGCAGTTTGGATGTGACCACTGCAGACTGGAGTCTGAGAGCACCTAAGCATGGCCAGACTCTGCTAGCTGGGCTTATAGTCAGAGTTCACCAGTTCCCAGTAGCCATAAGGCCAGTTCCCATGGCTTAACCATGGAGCAACAGCTTGGCATGTTTCCACAGCACACCTGCTTGTGGTCCCCTGTGGGTACATCAGACATGGCTGCATGTGTTGGAGATGGCCCACTGCCTGGGCCCAATTTAGAAATGGATGCTCAGGTGGGATTGTGGCATTACAAATCCCATGCTTTTCTATCCTCTGTGCTTGTTTCCCCACCATCCCTTCCCTTGCAGTCATCAAAGGAGAGCCTCTGCTAGAGCACATCCATTTGGGAATGAGACATGTTTCAAGGAGGAAAACTCTGGAGATTTTTTTTCCTTTATCAAAATAGAAAAAGACCATTTCCAGGTGCCTCCTGCCAAGCAGACCCCGGACTGTGAATGACCCCATCCTAACCATTCCTCAGTGCTCTCAGTGCTAATCTAAGATTTGTTAAAAAATATTTGGACAGTCGATAAGCTGAGGAATCTCCTGTTTATCAGAAGAGCCTCAGATATTTACAAGTGTAAGAACTGCAAGTAGTAGTAAGGAAGGGAGATCCCTGGTGGGTGGGACCAGGCTTGCATCCTAGCAAAAGAAAGCAGACCTTGTAAAATCACATGTGCACTACTTGACAATCAGCAGAAGTTGCTGTAGGACACTAGGTCACTTATGAACAAGCCAAAATCATTTCACAAGTTCAGTGTGCTTGCATGCTTGTCTTCTGTAGAACAAACTTGGGTACCTTTTGGATGTGGACACTTGAAATTACATCAGTGTGTGGGTTAACAGTCCCTCCAGTCAACCACTGGACTTGATAATTTGAGATCTGATGGTTCAGGTGTTCTGGAGATATGTAAATGCTTTTTCAAGCAATCAGGTTGGACTGTCCCCCAGGGGCCATTTTGTCTCCCTTCCCAAAACTGACAATTGTTCTTTATCTGCTTTAGAGAAATCTAACCTATTTCCACCAACCCTTCTTTCATCCACTGCTTTTCTCTGCACCTATGACTGTTGCCTTTGAAAGTTGTCATGTTGCTTCTCTTCAGTGAGGGAGAGAAGAGCCTTTGCTCCTTCTCGTGGAGGAAGAACAACATCAAAAGGAGATGAAAAGCCTATTGCAGAGCCAAGACTGAACAAAAATCCAGGCCCAGGATTTGACCAACCTTCCCGGCCTCTTCCTCTTCCACATGATCTCAGCTGGTCCCTTGGCTGCTTCCACCTCCACTGTCCTTCAAACTAGGGGAAAATATCTTCATGAAGGAGAGGAGTAGTCTCGGCTGTTGGCAATGGTGTGTGCCACAGACCTTGGCTTGCCGCCGGCAGAGCAGGGAGCTTTGCAGGGGAGGGACGTGATGTTCCCTTTGCCTTGACATGAAACATTTGGCCTGGGGAGGGTTGCAGAGGAACAGCCTCAGAGAAAACAAGATTTCTTGCCTTTTCAAAAGCAGCACGTGGCTCAAGCCAGGTTGTAGGTTCAATTCCTCCTAAGCAATAAGTGGTCTCTTCAGATTTGCGGTGGGAAGGCTGTTTGGTGAGGCAGACAACTAAGTAACCAACGAGTTTCTCTACTGTGAATATGCTAGATAAATCCCAAAATGTTCCAGGACAGTGTGGAATAATTTCTGTGGAGCTTCATGATGATGGATTTTGCTTAAAACTGGTCACGAGTGAAGAATTTACTCCCTTCTCCATGTCCTGTTGTCCAGCAATCACAAAAGCCGTGCTGTCTCTTAATCCAGATCAGAGGAGAGTTGGGAGCCACATTCCCACCAGCAACCAACTACTGAAACTACTACACGCACTACTCAAACAGGGGTTGTCCCCTTCTCCCCATGTCTAGGTCCCATCATTCTGTATGAATTTCCATGAAATTTAGTCAGAGAGGAAATAAGGGGAGAAGGCGGAGGAAAAAAAAAAGCCAATGGATCTGTTTTTGCAAAAACATCCTCAGATCCATAAGCTGAAGGGTATGATAAAGTCCATGGACTTTCTGATCCCAGTCTTTGTGTCAAGCTGAGGATGTACCTGTCAAAAAAAGGAAAGGCTCATGTTGCAGTATGGGCACAGGCTACAAAGGGTTAACAACTGCTCAGCTCAGAGCCTGAGGCAAATCCTATCAAGCCACCTGAGGCCTTGGAGCTTGTTGTGCCTTCCATTGTTTTGGGAAAGAGTCCTCTATGCGATGGGAACTAAGTAGGAGTCAAGAATAGGCAAGGTAACGGCCTTGTGTGTTGGCAGAAGAACTCTAAGAGGAGGGTCTGACATTAATGCAAGAATGTAACCTGTAACCAATCAGTATGTTAGTAGCATTGATAAGTAGCCATCACTGTATATAAGCTTGTCTCATGCTCACAATAAACGGATTCTGGCAGATCATATTGATCGTGGAGGTCAGCCCCTTCTTACACCAATCGTCGTATTACTTCAGGCTCACTTGCTTTTGGCTGCAGATCTGTCTCATTTATTTACAGCTGCTCCCTCTCCCTTCTACTTTTGCCTCCCCTTGGGTTTTGCTTCTGCTTTCCTTTACAATTCAACCCAGCTTTGCCACAGTAGTGGACCAACCAGCTCTTTTAACTGCTGTGATCTGACCAGAAGGTTACCCAGACAGGTGGTGGAGGCCCCATCCTTGGGGACATTCAAGACCAGGCTTGATGAAGCTCTGAGTAGCCTGATCTAGCACAAAATGTCTCCACTCACTGTAGGGAGGTTGGACTAGATGGTCTTTGAAGTTCCCTTACAACTCTGTGATTGCAATATTGTATTTTGATGAGTTTTTCCCCCTTGATACTTCAGTTTCTGAGGTCATGCAGTCCGGGGGGCCATCTCAAGCCATTCAAAAGAAATGTAAGATGTAACTTTCAGCTCCACTAGCCACACCAAAACTCTTATTAGAAGGACTTCTAAAGGCTGAAATCATTGTAAGGATTCCCATATAGCCATTTTTTAACGGAAACAATATTGAGATGTGGGACAAATCCCCCTGAGTAACTGGGAATTCCAAATCCTTGCCACGCTGTCATGGCTGTCCCTTGAAGGAGAAGGTGAGGGTGCCTTGGGTGGGATCCCAGGGTGACCATGTGTCCAGACTGCAATTGCCCCTGAGAGTCCATTTGGGATTCATGTATACACAGGATCGTGGCTCTCACCTCTTATCATAACAAATTGTTTTAGGAAACTGCTTCTCTGCAGGGAAAAAACTGCTCTCAGAGTCTGTTTAGAGCCTGTAAGTGCCTGGCTGTGTTTGAAGGACAGCTTCTCCTTTGCCGAGTTGCTTCATTTGGGTCGAGAAGACACTTGGTCATGGGGAAATGTTGATATTAAATATCCCTCCAGCTATAAACAGAACTCCAGCAGTGTATTAATGGAAGTCTATTTCCATTCGTCTTCACCCAGAAGGGGTGAAGGCAGGAGGGAAGCTGAAGGGCAGAAGAAGGTAGAAAACTTTTTTCATGTTTCTCATATCAGCAGGGTCTGACTCCAAACCAGGGCAGAGAGAGTTCTTTGTTCTCTTCCAGAGGCTGGTTTGGAAACAGAAATTTATAAAATTGTTGCTGAAGGATTCGAGATCTCCCTGTCACCAAAGGTGCTTTTACAGTTATTATTCTTTTGGGTCCCGATCCCTCAGCTTTATGTGCTCAAGATGATGTTTCCAAAGATGCCAGACTCAGAGTCACTAAAGAAAAGCCTAAACAAACTCAGGAGGTTTGGACCTAGGAATGAGTATGCTGTCAGATTGCCAGAGTTGGTGGAAGGACCTAGAGAGGGGAGTTAATGTCACCCTTAAGATTCAAGCCCTCCCTCTGGGGATCTCAGCTGGGATCTCCAAATTGTGAAGAAAAAAAGCACAAAAGCACTCCTTTGGGTAGGTCAAGTTATTGGTCAGAGATGTCTGCTCTCTGTCCATTACCTAGTCTTGGTCATATCCTAGTCATGCTGGAAAAAAATGCCTGTAGGTAAGGGCTGGCTAGTGGTGCTCAGATCTGAGCCCTTCATTATCCATACCCCTTGATCTCTGTGGATTTGGCAGTGGATGTGAAGGACCACTCCCAATGATTAAGAACCATGAAGGGTCACATCTAAGAATGCTTTTTTTCCCCTAACAGACCCCAGCAACCCACTTAGGAGTTGCTCCTGGCTCCCCAGGGACTGAATGTGCCATTGTGGAAAGTATTTCTGACATTAGCATGCTCAAGGCCTCACCCAAGATTAGGAGACTGTTGTGCAACACTCAAGTGACATTTCCTGCCCCAGAGACCTTGCAAGCTTCATAAACAGTAGGTGTGAGTAGAAAAAAGATCTCCTTTTGTACAGAAAGCTGATGATTAGAGTAGGACAGTACTTATTCTATCCTTTCCACTGCCTGGGCCATTCAGGAAGATTTCATGACCTGCTCTCATATAGAATCATAGAAAATTTTGAGTTGGAAGGAACATTCAAAGGCTGTCTAGTTCAACTCCTCTGTAGTGAGCAGGAACATCTTGCACTACATCAGGTTGCTCAGAGCCTCATTAAGCCTGGCCTTGAATATTTCCAGAGATGGGACCTCCACCACCTTTCTGGTCAACATGTTCCAGTTGCCTTATGAGAAGTTTCTCTGTGGACTAAAGGCAGAAGGACTAAGTCGAAGATTATTAGCATTAGTCAAGGCCGGGGACCCAACCCATTAAAATGGACTAAATGATCCCAAGGCTGATGTTATCCAAGATAAGGGCTGGGCAAAGGCATTGAGGGGATCTAAGGAAGATGAGAGTGGTGAGACACTGGAACAGGTTGCTCAGAGAGGTCGTGGATGCCCCCTCCTGGAAGTGTTTAAGGCCAGGCTGGATGAGGCATTGAGCAACCTGATCTAGTGGAAGGTGTCCCTACCCACGGCAGGAGGATTGGAACTAGATGATCTTTAAGGTCTTTTCCAACACAAACCATTCTATGATACAACCATTTAGTGAGGCTACTCCATGGGTCTGTGTCCTTCTCAGCTCAACCAGCAAACATTATCCTTTCATCAACTCTGTCCCATACCTGGCTTTGGGAGGGGGAGTAAATCTCTCCAGCAGAAGGGCCATTGCAGAGGTCACTGGATGGACCCATAAATCTCCATTATCAGGCAGCGGCTCCTGTGCCACAGAAGGGAAATCATCGCCCTGAGTGCGACTGGGGGAGCTTTTCCTTCCCCCCGGCATTGTTCAGAGCCCTCCGGGAGCTGCTTGGGCAATTTGCTGCCTGAATAAACGTTTCCTTTCCCGGCTGCTAAGTACAAGGAATAAGTGTCAGGGGAGCTCATAATGCCAGGATTTAGAGCTCCAGCCCCGAGAGACGGAAGCCAAGAAAACACTCCGCTGCTTTTTCCTGGGGAGCCTCCCGTCTGCCGTGCCTTAATCCCCGTTATTAATGACAGTGGCAAATTAAATAATCAGTGCACTTAAAGCCCAGTGACCCCCTGTGCCCAATATAGTGCAGCTTGCTGGTGGGTCATGCTTCTTGTGGGCTATGAGCACTGGGGTTGTCTTGCCAAGGATACTGGAAATACTACTGTCTTTTCATGAGCACCCAAGCGTGGAGAGGGGTCTTGCTCCTCTGGAGCAAGAAGGCAGACAGAGGCCATGTCTCAGATCTTCAGAAACAAACACTGAGCATTTGTGTGTTGTAGGTGGTGGACACCCACTCATTCATGTCAAACTGTATCTACTGCAGCTATTCAGGCAATGCAACTGCCCTATGAGGACAGGCTGAAGGAGTTGGGGTTGTTCAGCCTGGAGAAGAGAAGGCTCAGAGGGGACCTCATAGTAACTTATCAGTACCTGAGGGGGTCCTACAGAAAGGCAGGGGAAGGAATTTTTAACATAATATCGGATGGGAGGACTAGAAACAATGGATATAAATTAGAGGGGGATAGATTTAGACTAGACATAAGAAAGAAATTCTTTACAGTGAGGGTGGTGAAATACTGGAACAGGTTGCCCAGGGAGGTTGTGGATGCCCCCTCTCTGGAGGTGTTCAAGACTAGGCTGGACAGGGCACTGGGCAGCCTGGTCTAGTGGGAGGTGTCTCTGCCTATGGCAGGGGGGTTGGAACTCGATGATCTTTAAGGTCCCTTCCAACCCAAGCTATTCTATGGTTCTATGATTATTGTGTTGTAGACCCTCATGTTTTTAAGAGCAGCTGGGACATCTCAGCTGTGTTTCCAGAAAGACGCCACAGAAAGTTCCTCTCATAGAATCCCCTTGGTCAGAAGGGACAGTGAAATGAAGTCCAATCTTCAACCCAGCTCTGGCAAGAACCATCACTAAACTGTATCTCTAAGCTCTATGTCTGCCTGTCTCTTAAATCCCTCCAGTGATGGTGCCTCAACCACTGCCCTGGGCAGCCTTTTCCAATGCTCAACAGCCTTTTTCCTAATATCCATCCTAAACCTCTCCTGACACAACATGAGGCTATTTCCTCTTGTCCCATGGCCTGTTCCTTGGGAGAAGAACCCGACCTCCCCTGGCTACATTCTCCTTTCAGGGAGTTGTGGAGAGCAAGAAGATCTCAACTCAGCCTCCTTTTCTCCAGGCTCCTTCAGCTGCTCCTCACAAGTTTGGTGATGCTGTGAAATTACTTAATTTGTTTTAGAAAGAAATACACTCCCTTGCCTTCCACTTCTCCACTGGGGCTCCGGGGCTTTTCATTCACTAAAGGCCATGCACTAAGCCAGCACCATTTTCTCTGAGCCACCATCCAGTAGTGTCTAAGATGACATTCATTGCCATCATCAAGCATACTTTGAAGCAGGAGAGGTTACTTCTGCTGCAGGTGAGATCTCCTGAGGTCAAGGAGCTCCCTCTGCTCAGATGAGGCTCCGGGAAAGTTTTCAGTGAGGTTGCACTCTGTAGATGTCATCTTCTGACTCAGCACTGGGTGGTGCAGGCCAGGGACTCACCCATTTGCTATCACCCGGTGATGGCTGTGATTAGGGAGAGCCACCCATCTCGTGGAGCCTTGATGTGCCCCTGGGAACAAAGTCTGTTCCTTCCCCATGTGAAGCACTGGCAATTCTAGCTTACAGATGTTCAGAAGGATCACCTTTGTCTGCAGCTGAGAGGTGAAAAAATCACACAAATGCTATTGCTACACAGGTGGATGACAGGTTTCACTATTTTTTAAAAAGTTAAAGTCCCTCAAAAGAGAAGCTCCAGTCCAAATCCCACAGAAATTAAAAAAAAACCAAACAACCCTACTTCAAATAACTCATGAAGAACATAGTTAAAACAAGAACAGCTGGTAAAGGGGAGCAAGACTCAAGACTGCTTCATCTTAGGATTTTGGGTGTCTGTTTACAAACCAACCCCATAAACTCCCAGGAAATAACACTCAACATTCAGTAGCAAATTTCAATGTTGTCAGAAAAAGAGAAATTTATCGTTTTCCTGGTTTCAACTCCATATCCTCCTTCTTTTCCTAAAAATAGAAGTATATCTACCCATACTTGACATTTCTTCCTATCACACCCACTTTCAGGGACCTTCTTATTCAAGATCTAGTTCAACTCTTAACATGCCTGAGGGGCTATTAGGAATTTTCTCCTTTTTCTTGCTTAGAAACTTTGAGATTTTGGTTTTCTGGTGGAAAAATCTCCAGGAGGGGTGATATTTTGTTATTTGTCAAAGATACAACTCAAATCAGTCAAGAGTTTCAACTTTTACTTCTGTTCTGCTGAATTATCCCTGAAATTAACAACTCTGTACTGAAGTGTTTTCAAAGAAAAAGGGATTTTGCTCACAGGACAAAAATTTCTTGAAAACAATTTGGCTTTTTCTTTGGAAAACCTCAACAACTTCTAAGATTAAAAAAAAACCCCAAAACTAAATGTTTTCCTTTCTTGAGATTTTTCAAGGAAATAAGTTTGTTCCTGACCAGCTGTTCCAATCCCTTTGCTTTTGAAAGGAAGTTTATTTGGTCAAGATTTTGGCTGTGATTCAATCATGATTTTAAAGGGGAAAGTGAGGCATTATGGTTAAAGTATCACTGAACCCACGTGTACAAAAATCACCTGGAGGGATTCCCAGCTTTCCAAAACCACTAGAACTGCTCAAAAGTAAAGAGATTTCCCTAAGCTGAGGAGAAGATATTGAATTCCTTCTTTCATGGCTTCAGAGCCCCTTGGGAGCAATTTTTTCCTCTTTTCTAGTATTTCCCCTGGCCACACAGTACAATCTCATGCCAATATTAGCCTTGCTTTTGAGGGAGAATTAGGCTCACGTGAACCTTTTTTATCTATATCTCTGTTTACTGGCTCCACTTTCATAATTTTTTAATCCCTTGGATGTAGTTTCCTGCAGATTTTCCAAAAATAGTCTGGAGAAAATAGAAAATAAGGCTAACATTTGAATGTAACCCATATTAAATGGCAGAGGATACACATGGGACTGAGATACAGGTCAGCAAGAAGCCACATTTTCTTGGCTTTCTCTTTGGGGAATCTTCTTCTTGCAGACACTCCTACAACAAGTAAGTGAACAGGCACAAAATATGACAAAATGCACAACCACATTTTAAAAATTAATATTATGCTGGTCTTTAATGGCTGGAGGTCCTGATGCCCAGCATTTGCTGTACTCCAAACACCTCCTGTGTTTTGCATCTTGCTGGGAATTTTTTCAGCAGCCTGCTTTAGTCTCAGTCTATACTAAGGAATACAGTCCTTTATTGCCATTTGTGATTTTCTTATTTTCCACAATTAATTTACCATCCAGTTTTCCCTTTCTGGTGCCCATGTGGGGGGTAGTCTCAAACTGAGATAATCATCAGCGACATGAATTTTCAAGGGCCATGCAAACTGGATATATATTTAAATCTCAGAAAGGCTGTAGGTGATGCTTATTTTTCATTAGGTGAAGTTCTTGGCTTCTTAAAGGTGTTGTGTCCAAGTGTGAACAGACCTGTGTCTTCAAATGATGATGCATTCAAAGTGCATTGCACTGACCTCTGCACTGATGATGTGGACCTGCCAGAGACAGAGGGGTTGTTGTCTTCACCCTCATGGGACGCAGTGGAGGGTAAAGCAGGAAAGTGGTGGGTGAATGCACCAACCCCTGGGAGAGTGGCATCAAGCACAGTATAGATTTGCTTCAAAAGCTGAGTTTGCGTGGTAGCTGTGAACTCCCAGTCACAGAATCATACAGAATTACAGAAAGATAGAGGTTGAAAGGGACCTCTGGAGATCATCCAGTCCAATCTCCTGATAGAGCAGTGTCATCCAGAGCAGGCTGCACAGGAACTTGTCTAGGTGGGGTTTGAATGTCTCCAGAGAGAGACTCCACAACCTGTCTGGGCAGCCTGTGCCAGGGCTTTGACACCCTCACAGCAAAGAAGTTCCTCCTTACATTTAGATGGAGCATCCCATGTTCAAGTTTGTTCCCATTCCCTCTTGTCCTGTCACTGGTCACCACTGAACACAGTGACACTCACTCTTTAAGAGCTTGTGAGTACTGATAAGATCCTCCCTCAGTCTTCTTTTTTCCAGACTGAAAAGACTCAAGTCCCTCAACCTCTCTGTCTGTTAGCTGACAGCCTGTCCTGGGGTTCTCCACGTAGATCAGAAGATGCCTAATTAACCACATCTTTCACCTTCTCTCCCATCACGGCAGCAGAATTCTTTGATGATTATTCGGAGGGGCGAGAATGCGTCAATTGCGGGGCCATGTCTACCCCGCTGTGGAGGAGAGATGGCACAGGGCACTACCTCTGCAATGCCTGCGGGCTCTACCACAAGATGAACGGCATCAACCGGCCCTTGTTCAAACCTCAGCGGAGGCTGGTGAGTCAAGATCACACAATCATAGGATTACAGAATTCACTGAGTTGGAAGGGCCCTTTAAAGATCATCTAGTCCATCCCCCTGCAGTGAGCAGGGACACCTTGCACTGTATCAGATTGCTCAGAGCCTCATCAAGCCTGGCCTTGAATGTCTCCAGCACTTAATCAACATTAGGCTTGCACAGTGCATGTGGGGTATGGCTGTTGATAAGACAAAAAAGACCTCAGGGGTCTTTCAGCTCCTTGGGTCTCCAGCTGCCCAATTTAAGTGGCTTTGAGCCACATTTCAAAGACAGAAAAATGCCAGATCACCTTGTGCTCGGAACACTCCAAGACCTCATGCTGTCCAGACTAGTTCTGCAGACACCCAGGCCTGGCAATGGGAGGGGATGTGGGACAAGAGGGAAGTACCATACAGTCAGCTTAGCAAAAGCCAGTCTTTGCTTTTGTATCCTTGTAGCCATATCAGGACCAATGAAAACCTGATCCAGCTCTACCACATCATCGTCTTATCCTGAGGATCCTTGTTTTCTAGTCATTTCATGTTCAACCCCAGCTTTGTCCTGCAAGTGTCAAAAATTACACTGTCAGCTTGAGCCATGCCACCAGCCCACGGCCACCCAGCGCCCTCTTGTGAAAGCCCTTTCCTGCATTCCGCGCCGACTGAGCCCAGCAGTGCCCTCACCCAGCACCCAACCCTCCTGCAGTGGGCAGTGTAAAACCACTGCCCCTCACCCTATGCTCTGGCAAACAGTTCCTCCCCAGCTTTCTTGTAGGCCCCTTCAGGTACTGGTAGGCTGTTAGAATGTGTCTCCCTGAAGCCTTCCCTTCTCCAGGCTGAGCAGCCCCAACTCTTCTAGCTTGTCCTCATAGGAGAGGTGCTCCAGCCCTCCCATCGTTGTCAGGGTAAGAGAGGCAAAACCAGAAGAAAACTTGAGGCAGGCTGGGGAGAGCTCGTAGGGATGTGAGATGCTGCTGGTGGGCTGATGTGTCTTCTTGCTCCACATTTTCTCCTAGTCGGCGTCCCGCCGTGTCGGCCTCTCTTGTGCCAACTGCCAGACGACAACAACCACGCTGTGGCGCCGGAACGCCGAGGGAGAGCCTGTCTGTAACGCCTGCGGACTCTACATGAAGCTGCATGGGGTACAGCTTTCATTGATCTCTCTGGGGAGGTTATGGATAGCACCAAGGCTACCATGGAGTCCACTGTACACCTCTGCTCTCCTGGAGATTTTTCTGTCCCTTCCTTTGGGCTTTAGTCCTTCTCAACATTCCACTATGTAATGGAATGCGGGGCTTTCTGTACAGATTAATTTCTTACCCTTTGCCTCCTCTCTGGAGGTGTTTAAGGCCAGGCTGGATATGGCACTGAGCAGCCTGATCTAGTGGGAGGTGTCCCTGCCTATGGTAGGGGGGTTGGAACTCAATGATCTTTAAGGTCCCTTCCAACCCAAACTATTCTATGATCTTAAAACCAAATAAAACTCAGCCCAGGTTCTTCTCACCTAAGACACTGCAATGAAAACTTAAGATAGAAACATGAAGAAGGTCTTGGTCCTTCCACACAGTGAGGTTTCCACTCAGATCCCACCAAGACTTGGTTGTAGACCTGTTGTGGAAGAGATTGATGACTTTTCTGGCATGCATGCCCAGATTGTCTATTCCTGTCAGTGTGGGTTTTATCTATTTGTGTCACGTCTGATGTATCTCGAAGGGTCCCGCTAGAGTTCTTCAAGGCAGAGATCTCCAGTCCTTCTCCCATTAGCCATGGCAGAGACTTCAACACCTGGTGACTGATTAGCAGCAAAATCCAATTTCCCCTTGCACTGCCGTGCCTGAGGTTTTTATAAACACCCATGCATTTAATGATGACATGGAAAAATATTTGTTAAAGTCAGGTTGAAGCTGGAAGGCAAAGTGGATGAAGGGAAGCCTTCCTTGACCCAAAAAATTCTTCCCAGAAATCCCAGTGTGTTTCTGATTCCAAGGGTGACTACCTCAGAAGAACTAGCTCCTAAGAGAGGTCACCCTGTACTGCTTGGTACCTTTCCATAAAGCAAGTATTAGGCAGACAAATGTTTTCTACTCCGAGTTAAACAGGAAAATAAATCACATGAGTTGTTCATCCCTTCTGGTCATAAAAACCTCAATACCTATGGTGTGAAAAGTCTTCCTATTTTGGCTGGAAAAGAATAGAATATTTTAGTTGTAAGGGACTTACAATGATCATCTAGTCCAACTGTCTGATGACTTCAGGGCTTACCAGAAGCATGTTATTAATGTCATTGTCCAAATACCTCTTAAACACTGAAAGACCATTATTTGAGAGCATACCATATAGCTCTGACATATCTCTTCACACAGCATTGCTCACCAGTGACTTTGGGCTCCATCTTGTTGTTGCTTTCAATCAAATCAACTGGCTTTCATGAAGCCTGTGAGGTAGAGCTGAAATCATGTTTTCTCTTAGGTGATCTTATGGCCATACAGAAACCAATGTGCTTTTATATTTGGATCCATAGGTCCCAAGGCCTTTAGCAATGAGGAAAGAGGGCATTCAGACGAGGAAGCGCAAGCCAAAGAACCTCAGCAAAACGAAGACACCAACAGGTTAGCAATGAATAAGGAAGCTTATTGTATCTTTACATGTGTGTTTCTGGCCATCATGTCCCTTGAGTTGAACACCCAACCACAAAATGGGCTGATTTGTTCAAAATGGGGATGACTAAATGCCTTTCAGCAGTAAAAGAAAACCCTCCCCACTGTTTATTTGATTTATTTTTACCACCACTGACTATTTGGTGCACGGGTATATCTCCATACTAAGAAGTCTTTGGGAAAAGCCTGGTTTTGCAGTTTGCTTTCTCACAGGTCCTTCCAGCAGTGAGAGTCTTACCCCGACCACCAGCTCGACCAGTAGCACCAGCACCACAACCACTGAGGAAATGCGTCCCATAAAAATAGAACCTGGACTCTCATCTCATTATGGCCACCACAGTCCAGTTTCTCAGGTACAGAGGGAAGAGGCTGGCAGTGGGACAAAGGTGGGAAATAGGATGGCAGACATGGAAAGAAGAGCATCCCCCTGAGGAAAAAGTCTGTTCAACACAGGTCTTTAGGAGTTCACTTAAAATATCTATACTCTAGGATGGATGCTCAGAGAAGTTGTGGATGCCCCTTCCACGGAGTGTTCAAGGCCAGGCTGGATGGGGTCTTGAGCACCTTGGTCTAGTGAAAAGTGTCCTTGTCCATGGCAGGAGGTTAGAACTAGATGGTCTTTAAGATCTCTTCTAACCCAAAGCATTTGATGATTCTAAGGGGTGAAAGTCCTTCTTAGTGAGGAGTCTAGAGCCTGGAGGAGGCTGAGGTGAGACCTTCTTGCTCTATACATCTCCACAAAATGAGGGTGCAGGTGTGGGAGGGAGGGAGGTGGTGGGTAGCTGGGTGGGTGGCATCTGTCTCCTCTCTCAAGTAACAGGTGTGGAAAGAAGAGGAAATGGCCTCAAGATGTGTCACAGAAGGTTTAGGTTGGATATTAGAAAAAATGTTCACCCTGAAAGCTTTATCATGCAGTGGAACAGGCTGCCCATGGCAGTAGTTGAGGCACCATCCCTGAAGCACTTTAAGAGACCAAAAGATGTAGAGCATAGAGACAGGGTTTAATGATGGTTCTTGTCAAAGTTGGGTTGCTGGTTGGACTTGATGATCTGAAAGATCCCTCTCATGGCCTCCCTGGGCCATTCTTTGATTCTTGTCAACACATTTGTAGCACAATATAGATTCTTAACAATGTGTGACTGCTCTGAATGGGCAAGAGTAGAAGCTTTACTGAGAATATGAAATCCTACCTGGGCAGCTTTGAGGGTATCATAGCAAGAAAACACCCATTCTTTTCACTATTGTGATCTGATTTGTCTTGAGCAAGGGAAAACATGGCCATCTTGTCCTAATTCCTCTGTACTGCCTGGCTGCATCTTAAGCAATGTGAGAGCAAACTCATACAAGCTGAAATGTAGCTGAGACACATCCCTGCAAAAGTAGAGCAAGACAGAAGTGCTGTGTGCTCTGTGCCATATCCACCACTAGATGTCTTGGGACCAGCACTGCAGCCACATAAGGACTGTCTCCTGCTGACTGTCACCCATGTCCTGGGTGTCTCTGCAGGTTTAATAACTCTACCTTGATTAACAATTCTGTAGCACAGCACAATTAAAAGGCAGAGCATATCATATAAGTAACATATAAGTAGCTGCTCAACTTTTGGATTCATACATGGCTATCTAATGTTGAAACAAGATGATTCTTATAGGAAAAAAAAATCATAGAATGTGTTGAGCTGGAAGGGACCTTTAAAGGTCATCTAGTCCTACTCCCCTGGAGTGAGCACTAAATCTTGCACTAAATCAAGTTGCACAGAGGCTCATCAAGTCTGGTTTTGAATGTCTCCATGGTGGGGCCTCAACCACCTCTCTGGGCAGCCTTTTTCCATGTCTCCCCATCTTCATGAAGAAGAGTTTCTTCCTAAGGTCTCATCTAAACCTGCCCTGCTATTGTTTAAAAGCATTGCCCATCCTCCTATTGCTCCATGTCCTGGCAAGGAGTCCCTCCCCAGCTTCCTTGTAAGCTTCCTCATATACTGTTGTGTTGCACTGGATTGGTCCTGCACGTACAGTACTTTGCAGCACTCTTAATGTTTTGCAACTCAAAGGAAGCCATTGGAAAGCTAGGAAAACCCAAGGCAAATGAAATCTCCAATCTGGGGAGGTAAAATGCTCATGTCTGACATTTAGAAGAGAGTAAGATGGTCATTAGGCAGCAAAAAGAAACCACAAGATCTACAACAAGAAGGAAAGAGTGTGTTCAATGTATCACATGTGAGTTGCAACCTGGAGCTCTACACCAAATCCACAGACATGTTATTCCAATAGCAGCAGCCCCCTATAAAGGGACTAGTGATCCTCTGTGGTTCCAAGGTTTGTTCACAAGATTTTCCTTTTTCTACAGGCCTTCTCAGTCTCTGCCTCAACCGGGCATGGATCATCAATTCACCCTGTGATTTCAGCTCTGAAGCTTTCCCCACAGGGTTACCAGTCAGCCATCAGCCAGTCTCCACAAACCAGCTCCAAACAGGACTCCTGGAACAGCCTGGTGTTAGCTGAGAGCCACGGGGACATCATAACTGCATAACTTGGGTCTTCCACCTGTGGACTTCAAGCTGACCTTCATGAGAGATGAAGATGTTGCATAATCATCATGTAGTAGTTTCCCATCTCCCCTGCTCTCCTGCCTTCTCTTCCCTGGTGACATGTTCCAGCAAGGACGTAAAGAGGACTTATCGGAGGGGCAGGAGAACTCTTCTGAAACGAACTGAAGTCTCAAAGTAACTAACAAAATTTCAAGCCTTTTCCCCCCCACTTTAAATGAGCCCCTGTCTATTTGATCATCACCACCCTCTACCAAATAGCCAGAAGCACAAAGATGGACACAATTCTTGAGTTTTGTTTATTTAAAAATACTCAGCATCCAAGATTTAGACAATGCTGAAGCAGAGACTTTTTTTTGTTCTTCTGTCACCATCTGTTCTTTTCCTGGCCAGAAGAAAACCCCATCATCTTCTCATTACCCACACTCAATGATCTTACACTGAATAGAGACAGTTCCAGAAGAGTTTGTTGAACAGACTTCACTAGACACCCTGTAGTGGCTTAAATGGATTTGATATGATCTAGGGCATAGAAAAAAAGAGAGACCCTCCCACACACACATCCTCAGCTCAGAGCTCTAGAGAATTGTCTTCATTTTCTGTGACCGTTTGAGAAGCTAATGAACTTTCCATATTTAATAGTAACTCCTTTTCTATTTATCGTAACAAAAATCATGGGATTGGATTTCCCAAAGGTTGTTGACTGAGCCTGGAGAAGATCTGTCTGAAGTCAAATGGGGTATTTTGGAAGGAGGAACTTTTCTGGAAACAGGTAAAGGAAACCCATTTTGGTCATCAGATCCTGGAGGAGATTGCTGGGCTCTTCCCTCGTGGATAACTACAAGCCAGGCTTAGAGATCACTGAAGAGCACAGCAAGTGAAAGAGGCTCTTCTAGTACCATTGTGCTGTTGCTTTTCAGACAGTTAATTTAATTATTTTGCATACTTTTCTGTAAGTCTTGATGTCACTGATGAAATGGGATTGTCCTGTATTTTTGGCCGTACTCTGTATACCCACTTTTCCCCATAACAGCTGGCTCACGGCCATGTCACACACCTAACCCTTTGTAATTTCAGTTCTTCCAGCAAAGACTTTAGCCTCTCATGGAGGCAGGCAGGGCCTGTTTTCTCCACTACGTATGTGCATAGACTTGCTGGCCTGCAAGAGAATCACAAAATCAAATAACACGTTGGATTGGAAGGGACCTTCAAAGGCCATTTAGTCCAACCCCCCTGCAGCAAGCAGGGACATGTTGCCATAGATCAGGTTGCTCAGAGCCTCATCAAGAGTGGCTTTGAATGTCTCCAGGGACAGGGCCTCCACCACCTCTCTGGGTAACCACTTCCAGTGTCCAACTCCATTTTTACAGAGTGTTAAATATGACTCATGTTTTTTTTCCTGCTCATAGGGCTCTGAGCAATCTGGGAACTTTAGCAAATGGAGTTGGAAGAGATGCTGGAGTTCACGAACTCATTCCCCTTTCCCAGTGGGATCAATTCTCCCTATCTGAGCCTTTCTCTGGCATGTTCTTAAACTTCAGCATTGCCAATGCCACAGCCCCCCTGAGTGCTTCACCAGATGCTTGCTGTGATGTTTCCACCAACATTTCTGAGAAGGGATGGCTTTGCCTCTCCAGGTAGAGAATTTCTGGGAGATCTCATTCCACAAAATTGTCCACTCTTGTGTCAGTCCATTCCCAAACTCTTTCACTCTTCTTGCCTTGCTAGCTCCTCTCCTCCCTGCATCCAGAACTTGAGTACAGAACTACCAAGTAAATTCCAGAATAGAGGTTGTGCATCCCTCACAAATGTGCTACCTGCTCTGTCTCACACTGTTTGTGTGAGACCTATCTGTTTCCTCCCAAAACACCAAGATACACAGATATGCTGGAAGCAAAAGAAAGGTGTTGTCATATCCTTGCTTGAACTCAACTTATTCCTCCGGATGGTAGAAGAGTTTCTTTAATGAGAAGAATTCAACTAGACTGGTTGTGATAAAGACTGAGACTGGAGTCACTGGAGACCCGGTCCTTTCCACATTCCCTGTGCTTGGTGTACCTCAGATTTGCACATTCTTGGAGGGGTGGAAGAGCCTCTCCCCTCCCCAGAGAAAAATACCATAGTGGTTGCACCAGAGCTTCTGCTCTGTTTTGCTGAGCTGTCACAGGGTCTAGCCTCATTGGAGTTAAAGAGAAAACATTTATGAAACGTGAATGAAAATAGATAAAATCCTGTGATACTGCTTAGGCCTGGGAGGCTGCAGAGAAGAGGTCAGAAACCGCATCAAAAATATGAATTTGGGCTGAACACATGAAGGTGTTTTTCCCTGGGCATGAGGGACATTCGCCAGCCTCCTTGAACAATATTCCTTTGTAAGTGGCAATTGATCTCTCTCCAGATACATAAAATCATAGAATAGTTTGGGTTAGAAGGGACCTTAGAGACCATCGAGTTCCAACCCCCCTGCCATAGGCAGGGACACCTCCCACTAGATCAGGCTGCTCAGTGCCTTGTCCAGCCTAGCCTTGAACACCTCCAGAGAGGGGACATCCACAACCTCTCTGGGCAACCTCTTCCAGTGTTTCACTACCCTCATCATAACGAATTTCTTTCTTATGTCTACCCTGAATCTACCCCATTCCAATTTACATCCATTATTTCTAGTCCTCCCATCACATATCTTATTAAAAAGTCCTACCCCTGCCTTTCTGTAGGCCCCCTTCAGGTATTGATAAGTTACTATGAGGTCCCCCCTGAGCCTTCTCTTCACCAAGCTGAACAACCCCAACTCCTTCAGCCTGTCCAGGCAGTTGTTCCATCTGTGACAGAATCACACACCACAAAGATGCCTCTTGCATAGTGGAATAATACCTCGAACAACCTGAGAGGGAGAGAAGCAGGAGTTCTGTAGGGGAACTAAGGAACCAGACCAACCATATACCCCATTTCTCTTTCCATGCAGACTTCCCAGAGGCTGTCCCCACCTTGCCTTATTATGGTTCCCCCGCTCCTCCCTCCCTCAAAGCCAAACTCCTTGACTGAATTTTTCTCCTTGCCTTTAAAACACTCCCAAGATGCCATGAAGGAGTCTGCTTGCAGTATGAGTGGGGGAAAACCTCTGCAGGAGATAACCCAGCCTTATGCTCCCTCAGGCTACCTAAATGACCATGATCTGTTAACTGGTTCTCAGCCTTCTTCAAAGCCTTAAAAACACATCTTGAAACAGAGAAAGGATTATTTACCAGGACCTTGAGAACAGATCATAGAATGTATTGGGTTGGAAGGGACCTTCAAGGTTATCTAGTTCCAACCCCCCTGCTATGGGCGGGCACCCCCGCCACTAGACCAGTTTGTTCAATGCCTCATCCAGCCTGGCCTTAAACACTTCAATGGAGAGGGCATCCACAACCTCTCTGGTCAACCTGTTCCATTGTCTCAACACTTTCACAGTAGAGAACTTCTATCTTATATTCAGCCTAAATCTCCCCTCTTCCAATTTGCATCCATTAGTCCTACTATCTTGTACCCTATTAAAAAGTCCTACCCCAGCCCTTCTGTAGGCCCCCTTCAGGTGGAGGTCCCCCCAAGACTCCTCTTTTGTTGGGTTTCAAAAGGTGAGGCTCCAAGAGCCATAAGGGCAACTCAGCTCTCTTTAGAGGTAGAAATCTTCTCCTTTTTCCCCCACTTCTGCAACACGAACTATAGAAGTTTATATACACCTCGTTCATCATTTTTTTCAGTCACACCAAACGGCATTAGAGCTGTGGCCCAGGGCCACCTTCCATACTGTAGCCAATGCTAACATCATGACAGTGAGAGACTGAACTTGGAGAACCACCATGGACAATCCATAATAGATAGGTCCAGTCCTAGGGAGCTAGTAACAATAAAATTTGAGTAATTTAAGTCAGAAGAGACTGATCAGGTTTCTGAGGGCTCTCTTTAGTCAGGTGTTGAATATTCACTAATAGAAATCCTATAGCCTCTTTGGGTTCCTGTTCCAGTGTTTGACCACCCTTGTGGTTTTTCCAAATAAACATTGGCAAGAGGGACAGCTCACAAAATTCTAGGTTCCATCTCAGCTCTGCTTTCCTTCCTGAAATAGGGGAGACATTCAGAGCCTGCTTCGCTAATTGCCATGGATTTGGCTGGAATGGCCAGTGCAAATGACAGATGGACCCTCCCTCCTCCTCTCTCTAAAGAGGGAAGAGGAAGAGATAAAGAGATGGATGAGTTTAGAAAAAGAACTAAACTACTTCAATGAAAGTATTAACAAATAATAAGATAAAGAGGGGGAGAGAAAAACATAGACAATATATACAAAACCTTATCAAGCTCCCTGGTTGATGATCACATCACCAACAGGCACAGAAAAAAGTCCCAGATTGGAGTCAGTGACAGTCAGGAGCTGGATTCCAGATCTGGAGTCCCTCATCTTTTATTCTGAACATATAGCTGGTCAGTTTTGGGTCACCTCTTCTGTCTACAGCCCCTTGAAGGTGGGAAGCCACCTCCACTTTCAACCCTCCAGCAGGGCAAATAACAAATTTAGCTCACTTTGGTTGTTATAGTAACAAGTACAAGCAAGGGCCTCACTGCACAGCATTCCATGGTCTAATCAGGGCCTATCACTCTGAGAGTGAACAGCTTCTGAACAATCTACTGTTAATTTCAGAGTTTAATAAGAAGATAGATATCTAACAAAGTAAAATTATGAAACAAAAAATCGGTTCCGTTTGACCTCAAACCAGGACACTAGTAGAATTGGGTACAATTATCATAGAATCACAGAGTTGGAAGGGACCTTCAAAAGCCACTTAGTCCAGCCCCCCAGCCTTGAGAAGGGACATCTTGCACTAGATTAAGGTTGCTCAGAGCTGCAAGAAGCCAGGCATTGAATGTCTCCAGGGATGGGTCCTCCATCACCTCTCTGGGCAACCTGTTCAGGTGTCCCACCACCCTCACAGTAAGAAACTTCTTCCTAATATCTAATCTAAACCTGTCCTGCTCTAGCTTTAAACCATTTGTGATTATTAGAGACTCATTGCAAAGCGAGGTACTATTGCCATTATTATTACTATGATTAATTTTATAGCATTGTGGCTGGACAATACATTTCAGGCCAAACCATGCAGAGATGCAGGACCAAGAAACATCCTTGCCCTGAGGGGTCTTTATCTAAATCCACTTGCAACTCAAGCCCTTAGAGGTCCTCATTAACCGCATGCAAATTTTTACATCAAAGGGTTTGAAGCAGAAGATTTACCTTTGCAAGTGTCCAGTGGTCACCAGAATGAAACAACAGCAGGACAGGGAGCTAGAGGGGCAGAAAGGTCATTCAACCACTCCTAAATGTCATTCCTCTTTGTGATAGTGCAATATCTTCAATTGCTTCAGTTCTTCTTTCCCAAATTGATCAGAAGAAACACATATTTCACTTGTGATCTGATGGGCTGGCTGGATCAGGTACAAACAGGAGGAGCTCAAAAATATCCTAATGGAGCTTTAAAAACAATCAACAACTCTTTATATAACATTGAAGCCCATGTGTCAGGGGCAGTGTTTTGTTTTGCTTTTACCCCGCTCCAGATACAAGATTTTAAACTTCCCGGGTCATCTGAGAAAGTCCCTTGCAAACAGTCATTTCTTTGTAAAGGGGGAGAGGGAAACCAACCACCCGAACAAGATGTAATTATTTAAAGATGTAAACAAACAAACAAAAAAACAAAAAAACCCCATATTATGAAGTAGTACGGCTACCAGTCCACATAACTTCTACACCTTTAGAACTAATGGAAATAAAACAATGATAATAAAACCAGAAGGCTGCTGCTTGACTCTGACTGCCCTTGTGGGCTTCTGGGAAAGGGTGGGGTAATCGATCATATGAGGTCCAACTGGAGAAGAAATGGTGAGATATCTCCTGTTCTAGGGAGCTTGTAATGATGGCATTACGGAGAAACTTGAATCAGAAAGATCTAGAGAGTGTTTCTCAGGGCTCTGTTCAGTTAAGCACAGAATATCGCCAAGGATGGAAATCCTATGACCTTTCTGGGTTCCTACTCTAGTGATCAACCACTCTCACAGTAGAAAGGTGTTTCTAAATAAACGTGAGAATCATGGAATCACCTAGGTTGGAAGGGACCTTTGAGATCATAGAGTTCAACCACTAACCTAACATTCCCAAAACACATGTTGGTCAGCACCATGTCTATCTTAGATGCCAGTGAGAGGCAAAATCACAGTAATTGTTCAGATTTGGTGACTCCCCAAAAATGAGTCACTGCAGGAAAGCAAATGCTGTCTCCATGCCCAGGTATCACACAGAGTCTCTTCTGGTAGGTAGAAGCTGAAATAGCATATGTATAGCAACAAACACCACAACTCACAGGATGAGAAGATAAAAGTGCTACCTGCTCCAGGGGACTCATCCCATTCTAGTAAAAGTAACAGCAAAAAAAAAGTAACAACAAAACTCAGAGCTCCATCAGAACTCTACTTCCCTTTCTGTGACAGAGAAGGCATTCAGAACCTACTTTGCTAATGAAATTAGCTACAATTACTAGAGACTCATTAAAGCAAGATGTTCCCAGCTGAACTCAGGTGCACCACCCTTAAGCCAAAGTCATGTTTCTAACAAAGGTTGAGCTTACCATCCTCTGCAGAAGCTCAGCTGACACCTCACCAAGCACCTTACCTCCCACCTAAGACACCCACTCTTTCCCAACCCAACCAGCTGGCAGCTGTGACTAAAACTGATGGGGTTAAAATCGGCCAGAACTTGAAACCCCACCCATTCCTCCCCCTCCACCCAATTGAGAAACGTCTCTGCTTTCTGGGAGGGATTTCCTCCCCTATAAAAGCAGGTGGGTTTTGGATGCAGAAGGTGCTAGTGAGAGTGGTAGGTTAACCATGGGGAGAGTGGTGATGCTGTGGGAGGTGGTTGGGGGTGTTGGAGGGGGGACTGTGGGTAGAGGAAGGACTCTGGAGTACAGAGGAGAAAGGAAGTTGGTGTGAATGGCTGTGTGGTTTCTATGACTCTCCAGATGCAATCAGAGTGTGCCTGAAAAGGGGGTAGTAGCTCACAGGCTGGACATGAAGCTTGAGGGGAAGTGCAGTGGGTGTCTCCACTGTTTTGTGGTTAGATGAAGTAGGAACTCAGACCTCAGTTGTTTTGGAGATCTGCAATTTAATGCTTGGATGAGCATGAGAAGGTGGTGATCACAGCTCTAATTTCATGTAAAACATCAGGGCTGTGCAGAGGTCCTGTGCAGTGGTGTGAAACCATAGTGGTACTTTCTTCACAGTAGAGTATGCAGCCATGCTTCTTGTTCATGGGTGAGGTGGCAGGGTGGGAATGCAGATGAAGCTAGGATGAAGTGGATCAGCTTATCAGCCATGCTCTTCTTATACCCTGCTGTGGGTGCCTGTTTTATGTCTCAGTACCAGGACTGGACAAAAGAACTTTGATGGGGAGAGTTTATTCTGAAGGTGTGACTTTTTGCCCCAGAATCTTGGATTGTCTGCTGGGGCAAGCTCTGGAGTGGAGTAGCCATCATCTTGGTGAGATGGATGCTATGCCCTGCAGAGGACTGGGGCTTATCCTCCTTGGAGAGGGGAGTATATTGTAAGGGACTGGAGTAGGCCTGGATTAAAATCGTAAACGAAGGAGACCAATGGAGAGAAGGAGGAGACCAGAGAATAGCAGGTGCTGGTTCTTCTGATACCCTGGGACAAAGGACAGGCTGTTGAGGAGGAGTGTTAATCTGCTGTCCAGATTTGGTACAGCTAGGAGAGTGTGTGCGTTAAAGCTTTCTCAAGCTTTATGTGCTTAAAGTCTCTTAAAATGATCCAGTTGGGAACTGAATTAGCAGCATCTGGAGAAGCAAAGCTCTGCAGGTGATGAGTTTCCTTGAGGCCTGAGCTCTGGGTTGTGTGATCTGACCCAGGGTTTGCTCTATGCTGCCAGAGATGAAGCTAGTAGTCTGGATAGGCAGGATGAAGACTCAAAAGGCCTGGGGCATGGGCAGTCCCCTTGGATGACCCTTGTCCAGTAGCCAAAAGCTGGCCCCAGGGATCATTGCCGGTGACCTTGGCAGCAGGAGCATCTCTTTAGCCAATTCATGAGCTGCAGCTGCCTTTTGTTTGAAGTCTGAACACTTCATTTAGGTGAAACTGGAGCAAACCTGTGAAAAATTATCTCCATAGGAGACACAGGAATAAAGATGTCTACTCCTGGTATAGCTGGTGTGTAAGACTGGTTAACATCTTTCACTTGATGCCTTGGATCTAGGTAATGTTCCCTGCTGTGTTTTCCTCTTGAGCCATTCTGAAACGGATTTGGTTTGTGGTGCAGCCCATGAAGGCTTTTATAAACATGTTGCCTTGCCTGCTTCTGCTGAGCGTATGTCCACTTCTTGCTGGCGGCTGCTGGCTTAATTACCTCTTCTGGACTAAGCTTCAGTGGGCAAGGCTGTCCCTTTGCTATGGCAAGAGTGTAAGGCACTGAAGGCTGGAGCTGTTCTGAGCAGGTGTGAGAATGAAATGGGGTATCTGAGCTATCCCTGAGAGTGGAGAAGCTGAGATGTCAGCTTGAGGTGGAACTGCCTTCTCTGGTGGGGGGACTATGTACAAGGTGGCTGTTTTTCATGTCTAACTCTCAGAGCTTTTCCCTGACTTTTGCTGACTTTGAAACTGAGCCCTGGGTCAGCTTGGGTTTAGTCTGCTGTGAGTATTGGCATTGTTAGATGAAAGCCAGACTTTCCGTGGAATCATTAAGTCTCAAAGGTTGCAAGGAACCAACCTAACTCCAACAAGAACCCTCCTTAAACCATATCTCTAAGTTCTATGTCTGCTCGTCTCTTAAAATGCCTCTGGAGATGGTGCCTCAACCACTCCCCTGGGCAGCCTGTTCCAATGTTTGATAACCCTTTCAGTGCAAAAACTTTTCTAAATATCCAGTTTAAACTGCCCCTGGCCCATTTCCTTTTGTCCTATTACATCTTCCTTGGGATACAAGGGATACAAGGATACCTCTTTACACCCTCCTGTTCAGGGAGTTGTAGAGACCAAAATGGTCTCCCCTCAGCCTCCTTTTCTGTAGGCTGAATACCCCCAGTTCCCACAGCTGCTCCTCATGAGACTTTGCTCCAGACCCCTCACCAGCTCCACTGCCCTTCTCTAGACTTGCTCCAGCACCTTAGTGTCTTCTTTTTGTTGTGGGGAACTCGAAACTGGCCACAGTGCTTAAGGGTGGGCTTCACCAGTGCTCTATACAGGGTGTCAATCAATCACTGCCCTGGTCCTCCTCACCATGCTGTTCCTGATAAAGGCTGGGATGCTGCTGGCCTTCTTGGACAAAAAAAAGACCTCCATATCCTGGAGCCTGTTTTCTTGTACACCCACTCCTGTCAGAAGGCCTCAGAAGAACTGGAAGTGACATGTAACTGTGATTTCGTGTTGGAAATAACTCCTTATGTACATCCTTCAGGATGTTACATCCTGAAGGGAGTTGTAGGATGGTGCTGCTTCTCCTTCCCCTCCCCATCTGGAGTGTTCTGATCCTGGGTGTTGCTAATAGAGTGTATGAATGCTTCCTGACTGGCCTCATGCTGCTACAGTCAGTGAGATAAGCAGCTGGTGGGACAAGGGAAAGGGATGAGCTGATACCCCTTTGGATTCAAGGTTGCTGTGTTTGCCTTAGTGGATGCATGAGGAAAAGGATGGCTTACTGTGGCCTACATAGGTTGTGGAAGGTTGTGTTTCCTCCATACAGTTTGCCACAGGGACTTGAGAAGGGAAATAGTGGTGAAGAGATCATGGTGAGCTCAGACTCTGACTAAATTTGTGTACTTCTGAGTTGCAAATTCCATTCAAGTCTAGGGTCCCAAGTGTGAGAAGGACCTGCTGTTCTCTCAGCAGCTACTTGAGATGCCAGAGGGCCCATCTGTGAGAAAATTCCAGCTGCTGATCTCCCCTTTCGTGGGACAAGTGGTGGCCAAAGTGGAAGGAAGCACTAGGAAGATCAATATGAATTACCTCAATGCCCTGAGGCTCCAGGACAGCCAGGTGAGCTGTGCTAAAGGTCATCCTTGATCTGAGTCATGGGAAGTGTATTACCTGAGAAAGGACACCGGGGGTTGTCTTTGAGATGGATGATTTGCTTTGTTTAGAACCGTGAAATAGGTGCATGTAGACAAAGAGGTGTGAATGCCCATTCTACAAAGCTTGGGGTGAGGAGGTGTTGGTAAGGTCTCCTAGTAGGAGGTAAGAGGAGATTTCTACAATATGTGGATGTCAGAAACAGCAGCTTGTTTCCCTCAGCTGTGAAATTCTACAGGTGCTTCCCTTACACCAGAGGGCAGAGTTTCACCTGGCTAAGCTGAAATGTCTTTGCTGTGGCTATTTGTGAGACAGTCACACTGGGTCAGTCATGCTGGGAGTTTCACAAGCCTGACCTCCTGCAAATGATGATTTGGATCTGACTGACCAAATGCTTCTTCAGCCTTACCTCTGATGATATGGTAGTCTCAGCTGAGGGCACAGATGTGGGCAGCTCAAGAGTAATTTCTGGCTTCAGAGCTGCCCTTGAGTTATGTCATACAACTGTCTAGGTTGGAAAGGACATTTCAGATCGTGTCCAACCATTGAAGTTGAGTGCTAGGTCACCCCAACCTGGGACACTTGAGGCCAGCAGAAAGTGAGAGGCAAATGAGAAGCGGCAATGGAAGATTTGAATCCCCGAGTATCCTGGTGTGTTGTTCCTGACAGAAACCTCTGGGAAGGCTTCACAGTGGAGTGGCACCCGAAGACCTTGTGCTTCAACACAGATGAAGAAAGGATGCTGAGACAATGATTGCAGTTCTGATGAGAATGGCTCACATGCTAAAGAATCACATGTTTGGGGTGCTTTCTGTCTAAATGAGTTTGTAGAAAATAACCATCTCTATGGAAATAGAGGTTATGTGAATTCTTAGTATGTCCCACCTTTTTTCTTTTTCTCAGGTTCATGGGAAGAACTTGTACCTGGCATTTGTGGCCACTGAAGGTCCCTTAAGATCAACTGCAGGAGGAGCAACATCACAAAGAGAGGCTGCTAATGGGGCAAGTTCTTCTCACCAGGAGTTATGTGCCCCACAGACAGCTCTTCAGGAAGAGGAGCTGCAGGAGGTCCAGCACTCCAGATACGAAACCCTGGATGCAGCAGGGAGTCCGGGCAGCTGGCTGCGCTTCCACTTTGGCCTGTTTGGCAGCATTCGAGCAAATGAGTTCTCAAGAGCAAAGCGAGCCAATAAGAGGGGTGACTGGAAAGACCCTGCACCCAGGTATTTGGTAGAATCCTCACAAACTATGCACTCTCCCACCTCTCATTCTTGAGAGGCACTTCCTGTCCCCAAATCTATGTGGGAATGCTTAGTCATGTCTTTTTCCTCTGATAGTTCTTAAGAGATAGGTCATAAGAGATGATGTGGGTATGGGTCAACCAGGGAATCCTCAGTGGGCTGCTGTTTGGATATTTCTGTGTCTTGTGGATCTCACACAGCATCAGTTGGTTGTAATTTTCCTTAGGTGTACCTTATCTTAGTTCTGCACATTCTTATGTCCTTAGAAACTGATTCCTCCATCCTTTATTGCCTTCTTCCTCCTCCCAGACGCATCCTCTCTAATGCTTTGCTTTTTCTGCTGTCTGTGTTTTCTATTTCCTTTGTTTTTATGATCTGAGAAGCGAGTGATTGCACTAGTGGTATGTATGTTGTCTGCCAGCCTGGGTGTCATAGAACCAGCTTGGTTAAGACTTTACTTTTTTAAAAGCAAGATCTTCTGGGATGCTAGATTGAATCCTGGCCTGAAAATGCCAATTTCTCCTAATAATGTTTAAAAAAAAAAAAAAAACCCACACAAAAAAACCCCAGGAAAAGCCTTGGATAAAAATCATATCTAGGGCATCTGGAATTGCTGTTGGAGTGATGCTATTAAAGACAAAAGTGCACTGAAAACATAAGCTACATTCTGTGCCCTAAGTCCCACTGGAAGAATGTTGAACCAGGAAGAGGTAAATACTGGAAGAGAGTGTGCTCTGCTCCTGTGAGTTGTTTAACCCGAGTGGTTAATGTACAATTTGGGTGCCTGGCCCAGTCTATGCAGGCTACTGCATCATTGTGTGCTTCCATCTAAGCTTTTGTCATGTTCAGGCTCTTTTTTTCCAATAGCTTTTCACTCATTTTCTGTGCTGCTGTCTTTGCTCTTTCTGTGCAAATGTCTTGAAATCACAAAACTGGGATTTTTTTTAAGACCCACAGAGACCCTTCATATCACTGAGTCTACCCATCAACCTATTTCTGCCAAATCCAGCACTTAACCATGTCCCTCAGCACCATGTCTACACATCTTCTAAATACCTTGAGGGATGGCAACTCCACCACTTCCCTGGGCAGCCTGTTCCAGTGACTGACAGCCCTTCTGGTGGAGAATTTTTACGAATATCAGAGCCTCATCAACCTGCTTGCTGCAGGGGGGATGGACTAGATGACCTTCAAGGTCCCTTCCAACTCTATGATTCTATATCCAATATAACCTGTGGCACAACATCAGCCAGAGTAGAGTCTAATCAAAGATTCAGGGATGTTTCTGACAAGACACTTCAACTCCTCTGCTTCTCCCAGGCTGGTTCTACACTTTGAGAGTGGAGGCTTCCTTGTTTTCTACAACTGCCGAATGCACTGGTGCTCCTCCCCGAGGGTTGATCCTGCTTCTGACATCCTCTCTGCAGACTTCCACCGTGGACGAGCGCTGAACGCCCTCCAAGCATCCACCCCCATCTGCTACACCCTCTTGGACCAGAGATATTTTTCAGGGTTGGGTGAGTTCCAGGATGTAGTGGCAAAGAAGAAATGGATGAAGGTGGGTAGGTTGTCTACAGATTCAGAGCTGCAGGTCAGAACTTTTTCACTCCTTAGCCAGCAAATGAAGGGAGGCGATTCTACCCCTCTGCTCTGCTCTTGTGAGGTCCCTACTGGAGTTACTGGTCTAGCTCTGGAGCCCTCAGCACAAGGACATGAGCTGGTTGGAGAGGGTCCAGAGGAGATTTGTGAGGAAGACTGGGGGCTTCAGCACTTCTACAAGAATGGGCTGAGAGAGCTGGGGCTGTTTAGCCCAGAGAAGAGAACGCTCCAGGGAGACCTCAGAGCAGCTTACCAGTACCTGAAGGAAAGCTACAGGATCCTACAGGAAAGCTGGGGAGGAACGGACTGGCAGAGCATATAGTGATAGCATGAGGAACAATGGTTTTAAACTAGGTCAGGGCAGGTTTAGATTAGAGATTAGGAGGAAGTTCTTCCGCATGAGGTGGTGAGACCCTGAATGGATTGCTCAGAGTGGTGGTGGAGGTCCCATCCCTGGAAGCATTTAAAGTCAGTCTTGATGAGGCTCCGAGTAACCTGATCTAGTGCAGGGGAGTTGAACTAGATGGCTTTTAAAGGTCCTTTCCAACTCAAAGCATTCTGATGGCTCTATGATGATTTTTGTTGCTTCTGGCTGATCCAACTGGATACATATATGTGGTCAGCTTGATGAGTCTGTAGCCAAGATTTCAGGTGCACAGTGTGGCCGACTATGAATTGGCTTGTATTTGTGTAAAAAAAAAAGGTTTACTTTTGCATCCTTCCAGTCTTAATCCCAGCTGTAATCCCATCCTTTGCAATCCATTTCCAATATGGAGAATGGCATTGCTAGCTGAGGCAGAAGTCACCATGATGGGTGACTGCCATTGGTCTGTGTTGTTCTGATAAGAAATATCCTAATTTTCTCCTTATTTATGACTCTTTCCAGGGAACATCATTAAGAATGAGGTCTTGTATCTGGCCAAGATCCACCCGTTGACACAAGGCTCTCTCTTGTCTGTCTCAGATCTGGAGCATCTGCTGGACTATGCAGTGCAGTTCAGCTCTGACTGGCTGCAAAGCAAGCTGCGTGGCAAAGGGCTGCACCCCTATATCTACCAGAAGGAGCAGTGTCCCCTCGGGCATGCAGTGATGAAGGGAACCTTTGGCCCCTCAGATGGCTTTAAAAGACTTACGTGGTGGTGTCCTCAGTGCCAGCCTGAGATACTGGCAGGGGATGAGGAACCTTCCCCAGTCAATAAGTGATCTTGATTCCTATGTTCTCCATTCTTGGAGGGTGTCTATGTGGTCTCTGAACCACACTTTCAGATGTTCTGAGAAGGTCTTTGTGGTTTCTTTGAGGTTGTTGAAGCTTGGGGATGACATGTTTGCAGAGTTCAGTGCTCAACAGAGGTTACAGGAGTTGCTGCAGCACTTTGTGCCTCTATGCAAGAAGGAAAATAATTCATCTGTCTTTCTTTTTAGTCACAATGACAAAAATGTAAAAAGTTGGCTGGTTCTGAGGTTTCCTGGTTCCCCTCTTCAGACTGTGATAGTGTCAAGCAAGTGATTACTGTGGCCTGAAATGACCCTTACCCCTTGACTCCTGTATGGGCGCAATGGCTTGTGGTAGAGATGACCATAAAGGAGGATATCTCCCTGTCAAAACACCTTGATTAATTCTGTATTAGATAATCCTGCCTCTGCTTGGAGCTCAGTACCCGAGTGCTGCAATTAAGGATAGCTAAAAGTGAAAGGCTGTTCTCTCTGTCAACTCCTACAGGATCAGCTGCCTCCTCCCAAGGGAAGAAAATAAACTCTGTCTCTATATAGGCAGTAGCTGTTGTTGGCCCCTCTATGTATCTTAGTCTGTTTTAACAATAGACTGTTGACTGACAAATAACAACGGGGTGATGTTCACTATCTCTCTTCTGGTAGCTCTTGGTTAAAAATTGGGGCATGTGGGGAAACTCCTGTGTTTGGTGGTGCCCTTTGAAGGCCACTTTGCTCAGCTGTGTTTGGGTGGCTATGTAGGAACTCTTCCTTCATGCATGGATTGCAAGGTAGATTACAGATCAACAGGGAATGCTGGAGCTAAAGGCCTTCCCAAGCAGGTTCTTCACAACCTCTCTTCTGTGAACTGAGATGCCTTTGAGTTGGCTGCAGTTTATGGGATTGATGAATAATCCAATTAGTGGGGATACAGAGATGCTGGGACTTGGAGCAACCTGGTTTGGTGTCTCTGCCCAGGACTATGTTGTTGGAGCTAGACGATCTTTAATGTCCCTTCCAACCCAAACTCTTCTATGAAACAGGTTGAAGGAGCTGGGGTTGTTCAGCCTGGAGAAGACAAAGCTCAGGGGGAACCTCAGAGTAGCTTCTCAGTACCTGAAGGGGGCTACAGAAAGGCTGGGGTAGGACTTTTTAATAGGGTCCAGGATGGCAGGACTGGGAGTAATGGATGCAAATTGGAAGAGGGGAGATTCTGGCTGGAGATAGGCTCTTTCCTGTGAGGGTGGTGAGACACTGGAGCAGGTTGCCCAAAGAGGATGTGGATGCCCCCTCCCTGGAGGTGTTTAGGGCCAGGTTGAATGAGGCACTGGGTAACCTGGTGTAGTGGGAGGTGTCCCTGCCCATGGCAAGGGAATTGGAACTAGGTGATCTTTGGGGTCCTTTCCACCCCAAACCATTTCATGATTCTATGGGTGTACTATGGCGTGATAGCAAAGTCCTGGCAATGAAATAGAAGATTTTTAGTGCAGTTTTAAAACAACCAAAAATCTCAGCAGAGCAGGCCCCCAAAATCTGAGTCTTGAATGCTGTGGGGAGCTGGCTGAGCTCTCCCAGCGAGCCAAATCCACTGACTGGAGTCAGCTTCACAGAATGGTTTGGGTTGGAAGGGGCCTTAAAGATCATCTCGTTCCAATCACTCTGCCATAGACAGGGACACCTCCCACTAGAGCAGGTTGCTCAGTGCCTTGTCCAGCCTGGCCTTAAACACCTCCAGGGATTGAGGGGGCATCCGCAACCTTCAGACCCCAAGTGCCACAGGGGACAGGGGCAGAACATGACACAAAACAGGGTAAAAGCCTGCAGGCCTGGCCCTCCTCGCACCTGAGGCTGCTGGGCTTTTCACCGGGCCTGATGGAAGGGGAGCCCTGCAGCAGTGCCGGCAGCCCACCGCCTCCTCCTTTCCCTTCCCGCTTGGCTGGCGTGTGGCGACGGGCGCCGCTGTCCAATCAGCGGCAGCAACCTGCCGTCACACCAGCCGCGCCGCCTTTCTATTGGCTGGCGCTCCCCTGGTGCGAGCGCCTCTCGGCCAATAAGCGGCCCCTCCGCCTCACCGAGCGATGAGGCGAGACAGCTGATTGGGCGGAGGGCGGAGCGGGGGCGGACCTAGGGCTCCGGTTAAGCGGCGGGCGGGGGGACGGTGGCGACGGCGGGAGCTGGGGGGAAATGTACGCGGCCCCTATGGAGCTGCTGAAAAAATGGCTGGGTCACCCCGAGGACATCTACAACCTGCTGCGCTTCAAGATGGGCGGCTACCGGACCGTCATGCCGCGGATAGACCCGGTGAGTGAGGCGGAGGGTGATGGTAGAGGAGGGGGATGCACTTCGCTGCCTCCGTTCCCCGGGAGGACGGGGTGATGCCGCGGTGGTGTGGGAGGAGGAAGTTGGGGATGGCATCTCCCAGCGTTGCCATGGGAGAGAGAATGTCGCACCGGTTCTACTGGTGAGCTGCACCGAGTGGGCTTCTTGCGCATTCAGCGGTCCCGGTGCTTGCCGAGCATCCCACCGACTGCTGCTTTTCCATTCAGCTTAGTGGGTCTGGCCTCGTGCTGCATTATCGGTGCCCTGCGTGCGTCGCCCTGTCTCTTTAGTGATGCCCGGTCCCGGTGCTTCCTGGGCATTGCACGTCTGAGTGCTTTATGTTTCCCGTGCATCGCACCGGCCCTGGGCATCGCATCATCGCCGGTGCTTTCCGGGTATGGAACCGCCCCCCGTTATCGCACATCCCTGGTGCTTTGCGGGCATCGGACCGGCCACGGACATAGCACCATCCTCGGTGCTTTGCGTGCGCGGTTTCAGGCATCGCACCGCTTTATGCTGCCGGGGCATCGTACCGGTGAGAGTTTTCGGTGCGCAGCCCCAGTTCCCGCACGCCCACGGTGCTTCACGTCGGCCCCGGCGCTGGTGCCCGCACGGCCACAGTTCTTCCCGTGGGCGGACCCGATGTCCCGTAAGCCCCCAGTGCTTCCCATGCGCGGTCCCGGTACCTCGCGGTACCCCGACGGCGCGGCGCGGGTTAAGGGGGCGGGCGGCCGGTGGGGGCGGAGCGGCCGCAGCCCCCCGCCGCCGCCGCCGCGCCCCATGGCGGCCAGCACCAAAGCCGTGTCCCTCTTCAAGCGGACCCTGGCCCTCTCGCCGCCGCGGGGTCCTCCCCGGGCGTTGGGGCGGCTGCGGGGTGGCGGTGGCCGGAGGGGACAGCAGCAGCGGGACAGGGAG
>VZTY01029592.1:128450-244762 GCA_013400935.1 Turnix velox
ATGCCTCCTCCCCCCCGGTCCCGCCGCCGGCCACCCTTCTCCTCCAGCCGCCCTCCCCGTTCTGCCCGCAGGACTCGCTGGGACGCGGTCTCCGGACCTGCTACCGGTACCTCAACCAGACCAGCCGTAGCTTTGCCGCCGTTATCCAGGCCCTGGATGGGGAGCTGCGGTGAGTGAGGAGGGGGGACAAGTGGCTTGGGGTGGTGGGGGAATGGTCTGCTCAACTCCTCCGGAGGTGGTGGGTGAAATGGCACCCCAACGTTGGGATTCCTCAAAAGGAGGTGGATAGTGCTTTGCTACCCTCCCCTAAAGGTCGTAAGTCCCTACAAGTTGGGGGGTGCAGTGGCCTCCTGGCATCAGGAAGTCTGAGGGGGTGGTGGGTGCAGTGGTTCTCCAGTTCCAGTGTTCCCCATGAGGTGGTGGGTGCAGTGCATCCGTTCCCCCTATCAGGACTCCTCTGGAGTGGTAGGGGTGAGGACTTCCCAACTTTGAAGCTACTCAGGAGGTGATGGGTGCAATGGACCCCTAATGCCAAAGTTCCCCTTGAGGTCATGAGTGTGAGGGACCCCCAGCGCCAGGGGTCCCCGTGAGGTGGTGGGTGCAATGTGCCCCCCACAAGAGGTCCTTGTGATCTTACCAAGATTAGGAGTCTGCAGGAAATGGTGGGTCTCCTCAACGCTGAGGCAGTGGGGTCAATGACTCCCCAGCACTGGGCATCCCCGTGAGGTCACAGTATCACTGCTCCCTTGGCACTGATGTTCTCCGTGAGGTGATGGGTGCAGTGCTCCCCCCCCATCAGCAGTGGGGTTCCTCAGGAGACAGAGTAGGTGCAGTGCTGCGCCCAAAACTGGGGGTCTTCTACAGTGGTAGGTGAAATGTCTCCCTATGCTTGGACATCCTCAGGTGGTGGTGAACGCAATTACCCCTCACCCCCCCGCCCACGACCCTGGTGCTTTTTAGGTGGTGGTGGATGCATTGTTCCAATTCCCAAGGCTGGAAGTCCTCAAGAGGTATTGGATGCAGTCGCCCCCCCCTCCGCTCCCCCCATCATTGGGGGTCCATGCAGTGGCCCTATATGAGAAACTTCCTTTTCCTGCCCTCCCCCTATATAGCAGATCCCTGGGATGCTGGGATGTGTGACAATCCATGCGTGGTTCATCCCCAGCCTGAGACAGCTTTACGTGGAGATTTTCACGTCCCAGCTGGCTGGGCGTGCGTGATGCATCCACCCCTCTCTGCTGGGTTCCACCTCCTTGGCCAGCAGATGGTTAAACGTGGCCTTCCTGGCCATGTGCTCTTTGTGACACCCTGGGAATGTGTCCTGGCAGTACCAATTGCTCGTGCTGGCCTTCAGCGAGCAATCAGTGAGAGTCTGGACCCTGCTGGATAGTATGTTTGGAAGCAGCCACCTTAAAAACTGGGAAATAATCGCAAGGGGTTTGCTGTGCCCTCATTTTATTTTGTGCAAATGTCACTGACCCACGCAGGGTGGTGACAGGTGCCAAGTTCAGTGCCCTGTGCATGTTTGTATGATTTATATATTACATTCGTATAATCAGTTGTTTCCATATTATATTCATCTAGAAGTAACTGGTTTCAAAATTCTGGTTAATTTTTTTTTCTGTCCAGATTAGAGGTTCCTGTAAATGCCACCAAACACCTCTAATGCTGCAGCTATGGCTCCACTGAGCCATTACTGGTTCCAACCTGAACACTGGAGTTTCTGTTGGGTTTCTGAGCCCCACGTGTGGCATTTTGGATGGTGCCATTGTCTGGCATTTTTGAACGTCTGCAGCCTGTTTTACAGGAAATGCAAAGAAATCCTGCGGTGGTTTGGCCGGGGTTGTGTGGAAAGGCAGGTCTGGGGCCAACAATAATTATTTTCATTTCATGCTTGGCATATTAGCTAATGTAGAAATTAAGGAAATCTCCTTAATTAAGGAAAAACAAAGAAGGCAAATCAATAAAACACCTTGAAAACTTTTAGCAAGAGATGTGCCAGATGTAATCTTCCCACAATTATCTTTATTGTCTGTCTTTTCTGCTCTTTAATCTTGCCCATTGCAGCTTGCTGGGATCAGGGAAGGCTTCTTGCCCTCAAGGCACACTGAAACTTCTGCCAGGCATCCTAAAAATGCTGGTGCCGGATCTTTGCAACCTTCTTGGATTAGGAAAAAAATTCACTTTCAAAGTTCCACTCAAGAGTTTTGGGATAAAAGTGGGAAAAGCAGACTAGGTATAATATAGGAATAAACAGAACAAACTTAGCCAGGAAATTAATTTGTCTGTGTCATGACAAAGAAGTGTTTTCATTGATTTTTAATGTTACTCAAGGGTTAAGGTGAAACCTGATGGTTACTGACTGCTTTGTATGCACCTCTTCTTGCTGGGTGGAGGAGCTCCTGGTGTAGGATTCAAGCCCTAGGTTTGTGTGTTCTGTGGTCCCCTTTCTGTCACAAATTTTGCCACTTGTTTGGAATGAAAATCTCTTTGTTTGAACATTGTGGAAATGCAGCCTCTTGCTGCCTGGCTCACATCCCTGCTCCCAAGGCTTTTCATGCATCTTCCAAAGCACTTGTGGATGAATGCTTGGAGTGATTCTATCCAGGCTGGTGCACAGGAAGTTGAACTAAAATGTTTCTAGTCTTCCTGCTTATGCTTTTTGGCACCTGTAAACCATGTGTTTTGCTGGTCAAGGTCCTGTCTTACCTCTGTGTTTTTTTTGGAAGATGAAAGTCTCCAAGCTGCAGCTTCAACAGCAGCTGACCCAATGTCATAGCCCTTTGGTAGTGGAGTTCATAACAGGAGATCATAACTCCTGTCCTTATGGTGGAGAAGAGGGATGCTTCTGCCAGCCCCATGGTCCTGACTGTCCCCAAGACCCTTCAGGATCAGTTCTTTCAGATTCAGCTGGTTTGTGAAGAGGATTGGCATTGTGCATGTGGTGGCAAGGAGAAAGGTGACCTCCTCACCTGGGAAGGGGGAAGCTGCACTTAGGACAGGGCTGGAGCTTAAGCCTGAGATGAAGCTGTGCATAGAATCATGGAATGGCTTAGGTTGGAAGGGACTTCAAATATCATTTTGTTCCAATCCCCTGCCTTTGTCAGGGACACCTCCCACTAGACCTCCAAGCCCCATCCAGCCTGGCCTTGAGCACCTCCAGGGATGGGGGCTTGCGCTATGGAAGTGAATGCTTCCACCTGAGTGAAGAAAGGTAATGCCAGAGTGTCCTCCTCTCAGCATTGTAGTGTGTGTTCATTGATGAAGAGTGTGTAGCTTTAGTTGGCCACTGTCATCCCTGTGGTTCTTGGGTTGGAGCCCAGTGGGCCAGTGATGTCTAGGAACCCCACAGAGAAATGAGGAGCTGCAGGCAGACCATGCTCTTTATGTGGTTGTTCTGTCATCTTACATTTCAGAGAATAATGGAGTAGTTTGGGTTGGAAGGGACCTTTAAAGGCCACCTAATTCAACCTCCTCTGCCATAAGCAGGAACATTTTCAACTAGATCAGGTTGCTCAGAGCCCCAGTCAACCTGACCTGGAATGTCTTCAGGGCATTCTCTGGGCACCCTGGGCCAAGGTTTCACCACTATAAAAAAAAGTCTTCCATCACCACATTCAATCTGTGATGGGAGTTGGGGATGCAGTTAATATTGGAATGCAGAAGCGAGGTTAATAAGTGTTTTAAGCTGGAGTTATCACTAGTTCTTCTCTTGACGTGGTGTAGATACAAGATGTGCTTCTAGGGTAGTGTTTCACTTTCTGCTTCAGCTTTCTTGTTTGAGAAGGTCCCTGCTGAAAGGGAGTAGGAGTCCTGGGCACTTGCATCTTGATGGATGAGCATTTGCATCCCAATTGAGGGAGAAAAAGTCATCCACGCAAAGGAATTGGGAGGACAAGAGCAAGATGCTCGTGAGCACTCGGATGCATTCTTTAAGGAAGCACTAAAACCCCTTCAATTAAGAAAAAAGGCCGCGTTTAAGAGTGTTGGCTCCAAAAGCCACTCAATTTTCCCTGGAGGCTTAGTCATCGCCTGCATGTTGTAGTCCTGGGAGAGTCCCTCCTTTGCCTGGTAATTAGTGTTTAAGCTGTTCGAGCTTGTTTCCATTTGTTAAGCAATTAATAAATGCATCATCTAATAAATGCATCATCTCCTTGAAGTATCGCTCAGCTCATTTAGAGCTTGGGGATTATTTTCTGTAAATCCTGGAGTCAGAGGCAGTATTTCTCACTCTCAGGACTTTTATTTTTCCCATCAGCTGTGGAAATGTGGAGCCTGGATGGGGAAGTGGCTTCCCAACAACTTTCCACTGGGGTGCTGAGACACATCTGATTCATTGAGATATAAAATCCAAGGAGTTTAATTTCTGGTTTTTGCTCCTAATTTTTTCTCTTACACAGAAAGAGACCTCCCCAAACAGGCTGAAAGAGTACTGTGTGCAGAGAAGGGGAAGTAGTGAGAAAGAAGCACCCGATTTTTTTCCTCCCTTCTGTATTTTGCATTTGCTTTTTCCAGTAGCAGATCTGGAGCTCTGTCCTGGGACCTGATGAGTTTTGGTCAGGAAGCTGGCATTGTGCCTGCAGGGTTGGATTTCATCCGCATTGCCCTGCCCTTCTGAGGGGAGTTTTACAGGCTCATTCCTTCTCTGATGGACATCTGAGCCAAAAACCTTATTTTACGTTCCTGCACTGTGATGGAAAGCCACTGTTCCCATATGAGGTCTGGGGAATCTGGTATCTTGGAATCCTGGATCTAGTAGAAGGTGTGCCTGCTCATTGCAAGGGGTTTGGACTAAATGGCTTTTAAAAGTTCTTCTGACCCAAACAATTCTATGGTTCAATAGTGGAGGGACTGGACATGGGCAGCTTTTGACCAAAGCTGGTTTCCAGACTGTAGGATACAGATCTTCAAAAGGGATCCGGTGTGTATCATGTAGAGCTGAAAGTACCTTTGTGTAGTTAATCAAAGTTGTTTGTTCCACCTCACAAGCAATCCCAAGTAAGGGGTGGTTCTTTTTTCTCCCTCCCCTCCAGACATGCCGTCTGCATATTCTACCTAGTTCTCCGTGCCCTGGACACTGTAGAGGATGACATGTCCATCAGCTTAGACGTGAAGGTCCCGATGCTGCATGAGTTTCACTCCTATCTCTATCAACCTGAGTGGAGATACATGGAGAGCAAGGAGAAGGACCGCCAGGTGCTTGAAGACTTCCCCACGGTAAGGTGTCCACCTCGTTGTTTCAGCCACCTTTGTATGGATGGTTGTTCCTCCCCTTTACGCCTGTTAAGCTCATTTGGTGCCTGGAGAGCCTGTGGCTCTTTGGAAGAGGTCCATCAGCTGCTTATGGGGCTAGATGGCAGAGCTGATGTGAGAAACTCAAACATTGTGCAACTCCCTACATGAGCCAGAGGTAACTCCTGCAAGCTCTAAATAGTGGCTTTTTGCATCCCTTACTATAATGGTAACCAGCTGTCTCCTTGTGGAGAGGAACTGGGATATGATGCCCAACACTTCATGGCCTGGATTGGTTGTCCTGTGACTCCTAACAGATAGAATCATAGAATAGTTCGGGTTGGAAGGGACCTTAAAGATTGAGTTCCAACCCCCCTGCTATAGGCAGGGACACCTCCCACTACATCAGGCTGCTCAGTGCCTTGTTCAGTCTGGCCTTAAACACCTCCAAAAAGGGGGTGTCCACAATCTCTCTGGGCAACCTGTTCCACTGTTTCACCACCCTCACTGTAAAGAATTTCTTACATCTAGCCTGAGAAGAGAAATGCTAGGCTGTAGTCTGCCTTGTGGATGGCCAAAGTCTGCAACGGTTCTTCAGGATCTACAGGCAAGAGTCTGTCTGCAGATATTTGACATGAATATTACATAAAAGGCATTCTATTTCATAAGAACATTTTCTTAATGCTTTAAGGATCCTTCTGAAAGGAAACTACAGGGAGTCTGCATCTCCAAACACAAGCTGAAGCTGTTACAATCATGGAGTTGTCTAGGTTTGAACGGGCCTTTAAGATCATTGAATCCAACCATCAACCCAATTTGAACCCACTTGAACCATGGCCCTCAGCAGCACCATGTCTGTCCATCTGTTTAATATCTCCAGGGGTAGTGACCCCACCACTTCCCTGGGCAGTCTGTTGATGACCTGTGCTTGATAACCCTTTTGGTGAAGAAATTTTTTCCAATCATAATGTATTGAGTCGAAAGAGACTTTAAAAGGCCATCTAGTCCAACCCTCCTGCAGTGAGCAGAGACATCTTGCACTAGGGCTTTGGGGGAGATTCTGCCCCTCTGCTCTGTTCTGGGGAGACCCTCCCCTGCAGGGCTGCCTCCAGCTCTGAGGCCTCAGCACAGGAGAGACATGGAGCTGTTGGAATGGAGACAGAAGAGGTTGCAGATATGCTGTGAGGGGGGTGGTGAGAGAGTTGGGGGACTTAGCCTGGAGAAGAGAAGGCTGCAGGAAGACCTTATAGAAGCCTACCTGAAGGAAACTACAAGAAATCTGGGCAAAATCTGTTTGCAAAAACATGTAATGAGAGGATGAGGGGCAGTGGTTTTGAACTAGAGCAGGGCAGGTTTAAGATTAGGAGTTAGGGAAAAGTTCTTCACCATGAGGCTGGTGAGACACTGGAACAGGTTGCCAAGAGAGATTGTGGAGGCTCCATCCCCAGAGACACTCAAGGCCAGGCTTGATGAGGCTCTTGAGCAACCTGATCTAGTGCAAGATGTTTCTGATGACTGCAGGGGAGTGAGACAGTTATCCTATAAAGGTACTTTGCAACTAAATATATTCTATGGGTGGTGAAACACTGGAACAGGTTGCCCAGAGAGGTTGCGGATGCCCCCTCTCTGGTGGTGTCCAAGACCAGGCTGGACAAGGCACTGAGCAGCCTGATCTAGTGGGAGGTGTCCCTGCCTATGGCAGGGGAGTTGGAACTCTATGATCTTTAAGGTCCCTTCCAACCCAAACTATTCTATGATTCTATGCAGAATAAGGATTTCATGCTTTTTCCATTACTTGATGTTGTTACAGTTGTGCAAATTCTGCCCTGTGGAGCCAGAGCTGTAGGGAGGTATCAGGAGAACAGAGCACCAGAAACCTCTCTGTGGCCTTTTCCTGTGGTTGATGTGATGGAGTACTCATAAATTACATAAAAACCCAAACTATGTGCACCAAGTGTAGCTAGGTTGTTTTTTTTTTCCCTGCAGCTAACAGATGGTCTTAGTCCAAGGCCACAGAACCTTCCTGAATATATCACTGTCAGAGATGGTTCCCTTCAGACCAAGACCAGGCTGAGCTTGTGCTTTAAGGGCCTTGAAACAACTCTGTGGGAGTTGTCCTCCCTTTCCAGACAGAGTAGGATAGAAGTCCAGTAAACAGTCTTTTTTCCTGAATTCTTAATAAATGTTGAGCTCTGCTATTTTTGCCTGACTCTTTCTTCTTTTTTTGTTTCCCCCTGGCGGTGGTTTGTGCTACAGATTTCCATGGAGTTCAGGAACTTGTCAAAGGTCTACCAGGAGGTGATTTCAGATATTTGCCACAAAATGGGTGTGGGGATGGCAGAGTTCTTGGAGAAGAAGGTTGACTCTCAGCATGAGTGGGATAGGGTAAGTTAACCTGAACAGAGGGTCTACCTTGTCTTTGGGGGAAGAGGAAACAGCATCTCTATGGGAAGAAGGCTCAGGTTTTTGAGGAAAGCTGTGTGGGCTTGGGAAGATTTTGAGAGACTGGCGCTTCTGTTGGTAGCAGCAGAATGGAGTGGATTATTAGTGTTTTGGGTGTTCCATCATCATAGCAGCTGTTCCCCTGTGGGCATTTGGTTCAGCTGCTGGAGGCAGAGTGGCATCTTGGTAGGACATCCTTGGGGAGATGTTTGCTGGAGGTGGGAAAGCTGATACATCCCAGGGTTGTGAGAAGAATTAATTCTGAGCATCATTTTTGTAAAACTCACTGTGGCAAACTGGCAGCTGTTTCTAACTTCTCCTTTTATCTTGTTTTTATTTTGTCCCTTCCCCTTTTGCTATTTCTCAGTATTGTCACTATGTTGCTGGGTTGGTTGGGATTGGCCTTTCCCGTCTCTTCGCTGCATCAGAGCTAGAAGATCCTATCGTTGGACAGGACACAGAGCTGGCCAACTCCATGGGCCTCTTCCTGCAGAAAACCAACATCATCCGTGACTATCTGGAAGATCAGATGGAGGGAAGGGAGTTCTGGCCCAAAGAGGTGAGGGAAATAAATTCTTTACTGGGAAGAAATTCTTTATTGTGAGGGAGATGTCTCCTTGTCTCAAGTTGTCCAAGAAGCTGTGGATGCCCCATCCTTGGAGGTGTTCAATGCCAGGTTGACAGTGCTTTGAGCTATCTCAACTTTGAACTGCTGCCAAGATCAGCACTTTCTGTGCCTGGCAGATGCTTGTCCGCTCTTTTGGAGGCCCTCCAAAATTTTTTCTCCTCCTTTACCACATGGCTTACTTGTCTCATAGAGCATTTCTTGATGTCAGACTGATTTGTGAGGCTTCTTTTCTTTCCAATGTCAAGAGAAGATGTGAAGATGAGTCACATCCTTCTTCATCGCAATCCCTTTTGTATATGCAGAAGCCACTATCCTTGCAGCTTGCCCATTCTTTTTTCTTAGCCTAGTAAGCCCCAGTCCTTCAAGGCTTTCACAGGTCTCTGGAGGTTCTTGCTGCTCTCCTAGACCTCAGACATCAATAAGAGCCTCTCTTATGTGCCTTCCAACTTGCATGTCTTTATCTTGATGTTTAGGTTTGGAGCAGATATGCAAAGAAGCTCTCAGATCTTGCCAAACCAGAGAACATTGATATGGCTGTGCAGTGTCTGAACGAGCTCATCACCAATGCCCTCCATCATGTCCCTGATGTCATCACATACTTATCTCGCCTAAAAAACCAAAGTGTTTTCAACTTCTGCGCTATCCCCCAGGTGAGTTAGGCTTTCAGGTGATACTTCATCATCAGCAGCCTGGTTGATGAGAAGTTGAAGGTGTGAGTGGTTATATATTGTGTCTGTATCAACCTGTCTTATTCTCCATCTCTTTCTTCTTTCCTGGTACCTGCTGTTTCTGATGTTAGTGAGATCATGGCTCCAATCCTGAGTGCTTTGCCATCAATGTCACTTGGGCCAGGATTGCTCATGCCTCTTGGTGTTTCTCCTTAGGTGATGGCCATTGCCACACTGGCTGCCTGCTATAACAACAAGCAGGTGTTCAGGGGTGTCGTGAAGATCCGGAAGGGACAAGCTGTCACTCTGATGATGGATGCCACAAACATACAAGCTGTCAAAGCCATCATGTACCAGTATGTGGAAGAGGTAAGTTGAGCTGTTTGCTTTTGAGTGATTTCTGGCTGTTGCCATCATCCTTCCTGGTATGAAGTTAGGAAGACCTGTGAATCTGTTAATCCTTTCTGTGAGTCTCTTAATCAGGTCAGTGGTGGCATGGTGACCCTGATCTGATCCAACGTTGGATGTTTGGTCTGTGCCTGTACTGGGAAGCAGAGACCAAGGTCCTACCATCGTTCTGGTGGAGAACCACAGGGTCAGCTGTCATAGCACAGGACTTCCCTTGGCTTGAGCATGCCCAGAGGACCTTTTCTGCAACACACTTTGGAACACACTGCATCATCTCACCATGGGCTGCTCACTTGCAATACAATCATAGAATCACCTAAATTGGATGGCCTTTCAGTTCATCAAGTCTGACCATCAACCCAGCTCTGATAAGAGCCATCCCTAAACCATATCTCTAAGCAATGTGTTTGTCCTCTTAAATACCTCCAGGGAGGATTGTGGCTTGTGCAACTGTACCTAAAACTCAAGTGCACAAGTACTGCAAAGACCATTGGGTTTGTAGACAATGGAAAGAAAACCCCAAAGACCATGAAGTTTCTGATGAAGATGACCAGTTCCTGGCAGTCACACCAGCTGCTGGTCACAGTGGTTTGGAGTGGGCTGCAGCACACTGGCAGCAAGTGAGGATTGCTGAGCAGGAAGCTCTGGTGCCGGCAACACTGCTTGGGGTTGAGGGATTGGATTATGTCTGGGGCTCCTGTCCCATCATGGGGTGCCCTCAAGAGGCTGCTTGGCTTAATGCACTTCTCGAGGGAAATGGGCCCTGGCCCCATACAGACATCCTTGCTCCACCGGTCCACTGAGCTTGCTCTTGAGGACACGGCTGGCCATAAGGCTTCCTCTTCCATGTACTGGTCCCATTTGTCTCGTAGAATCATATTACACGTTGAACTGGGACCTTCAATGGGCATAAAACCACTGCCCCTCATTCTATCACTCCATGCCCACTTCAAGTAGTGGTAGGCTGCTATAAAGTTTCCCCAGAGCTTTCTCCTGACTGAACAACTCCAGCTCTCTCAGCTTGTCTCCCCAGCCTCGGGTGGGAACCATTAACCTCTCTCTCCTCCCCCAGATCTACCAGAAGATCCCAAGCACGGACCCATCATCCAACAAGACACAACAGATCATTGCCTCCATCCGCGCCATGAGCTTGCCTGGTGGTCCCATGGCATCACGCCACCACTACTCCCCCATCTACCTGTCATGTGCCATGCTCCTGGCTGCTCTGAGCTGGCAGTACCTGAGCACCATCTCCAAGGCCACTGAGGATTATGTCCAGGCGGGCGAGAACTGACGGGCAGTGGAAGTGGCAGGGGTGGAAAGAGATGGTTGGCGGATGGGCAGCAGAGGCAGAAGGCTCCTTGTCCCCTGCCAGTGGGGATGGCCAGGCACAGCAGGGCACCACTGGGCTGGTGATGAGGATGGGATGCCAGTGAGCTGCAGCCCCTAGGCAATGGTGTGGCTTTTCCAGACTCCACTCGTCGCCACTCCTTGCCATCTGCTTGGGTGGTTACAAAAGCTAATCGGAGTCTTACTGTTTGAGGTTGAGTAATTTTTTTTCCTTTTTTCCTGTTGGACAGTTGACCTGAAGCTTTTTTTTTGGGGTGTTTATTTCATTAGGATGATTTTCAATAGAAACTGCAGTTGCCTCTTTTCTTTTCCGAGATTCAAGGCACCTTTCCAGAGCTGAGCAAAACCCGGACTTTGCCTCCCTCTTTTAGGCAGCCTCTTCCCTCATCCCTTCTTGGTGCCTATTCTGCACTGGAAGGATGTTGCTTTACTTTGGAGAGGAACACGCTTCCTTAATCCAAGGAAAAAGGTTCTGGGCCACCTTCTGGCCCAGGCTGGTCAACCTCCTGCACTCTGGAAAGGGACAGAGGCAACCTTTGAAGTTTCTGTTGTGCTGAAGGAGACTGCTAGGCTTGAAACAAGCCCTTTTAATGTTAATTAATTTTAGAGGTGGGATGCTCCTGTCCACTTTGATGTGCCCCCAGGTGAAAGTCATCTACTGCAGTTCCCTCCCCTTTAGCAGGTGGCACCTTGCACTTCCAAATCTTTGCGTTTTAGCAGCTGGGGAGGTGGCTAGAGTGAAGAAGGACCTGCCTGTCTGTCCCTGAGTTGATATCCCCCATGCCTGACCTCACTGCAGGGTCTAGGCCCCACGACCACTTCTTCAGCATAGAGAATGTGTCCCTGGCAGAGTTAGGTAGGATTTGCACTGTCCCTCATGGGGTACTTTTTTTAGGGTGCTGTTGGTGCATTGGTGATCCCTTTGATGAACTGGGAATGTTGAGCCACCAAGGGAGAACCAAAGGTGGGCAGCCCAGTCCCACTTGGCTCTAGCTTGGAATGATGCTTTGGGTTAGACTGGAGCTGGAAGATGTCAGGAAACAACCCTCTGGAGGCAAATCCTCTTCCTAGGGTAGATTTTTGTTTTCTGGGTCACTCCCCACCTCTCCCCTCAAATGCTGCTTTGCCTTTGTGAAGGGAAGGACAGCTGCTGTTCCAGTACAGGACAGAGCTGTCTCCTGGGTGTAGTTTGGTGGCCTTGGCAAGGCCAAGCCCCTGTAGCCAGACTGTCACTCAGAAAGACCCCTACTCCACAGGTACCCATGTAGATAGTTTTAAGCTCTTGTTCACAAGAAATGTGCGGTAGCTCTCTTTGTGCAGCTTCCTGTCTTGTTAAAATAAAGTTTTCATTGAGAAGAAAAGAGTGGTAATTTTTTTTTCGAGCTGTTTTGTCTCTTACATGGGTAAATAATTTCCCAGGAGGCCACAAGTTGCAAGTTCCCAGATCAATTCTCAGTTTGTTGCTGCTGCTCCTAAGCATCACAGTAAAGCCTTGTGTGCCAGACCCAAATGCCAAATTCCAGCCAGGATGAGGGACAGCTTGGGGTCAACAAACTAAATTTTAATGACCTTGCCCAGCAGGCAGTGGGAGTGGTGGCTCAGCCCTGCACTGAAGGCATCACTCCAGTGATTTGGCACATCCTCCCTGCCAGCATTCAGAGGTGCTGGGGATAGTCGAGGCTGCACTCTGGTTGATGCTGAAGCATGTTCTCCATCACATGGAGCAGGCAATGCCCTGGAACTCCTCAGAAGTCACACAGTCACCAGGATGATCAGAAGAAGAGGGAGCTGGATTTGCACAGACAAAAGGGTCGTGCTTAGCTTTCACCATGCAGGAGAATCACAGAGTTGCTTGGATTGGGAGGGACCTTTGACATCAACCTAACTCTGACAAGAACCATCCCTAAACTGTATCTCTAAGCTCTGTTTGCCCATCTCTTAAATACCTCCAGTGATGGTTCCTCAACCACTGCCCTGGGCAGCCTCTTCCAATGCTTGCTAACCCTTTAGGTGTGAAACTTTCTCCCATGGTGCACCTCAAGGCAATTTCTTCTTGCCCTATTACCTGTCTCTTGGAGAAAAGCCTGAGTCCCCCATCTACATCCTCCTTTCAGTGAGTTGTGGCGAACAAGTCTCCACTCGGCCTCCTTTTTCTGCAGCCTAAGTATCATAGAATAGTTCAGGTTGGAAGGGACCTTAAAGATCATCAAGTTCCAACCCTCCTGCCATAGGCAGGGACACCTCCCACGAGATCAGGCCTTGTCCAGCCTGACCTTAAATATCTCCAGTGAGGGGGCATCCACAGCCTCTCTGGGCAGCATGTTCCAGTGTTTCACTACCCTCACCATAAAAAATTTCTTTCTTATATCTAGCCTGAATCTACCCCCTTCAACTTTACACCCATTATTTCTAGTCCTCCCATCACATATCTTATTAAACAGTCCTACTACCCCTGCCTCTCTGTAGGCACCCCTCAGGTATTGATAAGCTACTATGAGGTCCTCCCTGAGCCGTCTCAGCAAGCTGAACAACCCCAACTCCCTCAGCCACTTCTCACAAGACCTGTGCTCTAGCCCGTTCACAGCTCCATTGCCCTTCTTTGAATCTACTCCAGCACTTATAAAAAATTCTTGAAGTGAAGAGCTCAAAACTGGACCCAGCACTCAAGGTGGGGCCTCACCCATGCCCAGTACAGTCCTGCTGGCCATGCAGTTCCTCACAAGGCCAGGTTGCTGTTGACCTTGTCCAGCTTGGCTCATATTAGCTCTCCAATTGCTCTGCTCTGCAAGGCTGCATGGGCTTGTTGTGGCCCAAGTGCAGGACACATCGATTCAGCCTATCCAAAATACCCACAGGCAAATAAGCTGAGGTGGTTTCAAGTCAAGAAGAAGTAACAACCAAGGGTCAGGAAACAAGACACTGGAGAAATCATTTATTGGCACAGTTGTTCCAACTATGTACACCACAGCTCTTGTCTCACTGGTGTCCAAGTCAGCACAGGGAAGGGGCTATCATACAGTGCAAGGGAGAGCTGGCCTCAAGCATTTCATGCCTCTGCTTGGCCATACATTTTGTGCTTTAAAATTAAAAACAAAAAGAGAAGCTCTTTTGCTATATTAGTGTTGGAAAAATCACACGATTCATCCTCCACACAGCTATTACACCTCTCCTCCCCCTCACCAGTAACAAGGAGGGTTTTTTTTCCCGTAACATCTGTGGCTCCAAAAAAAACCAACCCCAAAAAGTTGTGTGCAATTTAGCAAGAGACCTCCAGGCACTGTCACGAGTTCCTGTCTGCAATCACAGGGAACACCCCTCACCTCTGCTCAGCTTTGGATGCAGGACCTTGACCATGGCATGACCCACCAAGCCATCCAACCACTCCTGATGACCAGTAAGTTGGCTCTTCTTTAGATCCTTGCATGATATTTTGATCAAATGCTCATGGAGCTCTGGCCAGGCCCTCCCTGAGGATCCATAACCCCAGACTACAGCAGAAAAATCAACAACAATAAAAAATCCCAAAATAAAAAAAGCTGAGCAACAAGTGGTTTAAAACAGCAGTTGAAGGGATGGAGCAGAGCAAACAACACACAAAGGACTTGTTGGGGAAAGGAAGGAACCTCAATGCAGCCAGAGCCAACTCCACATCAAGTATTTCCACATTAAAAGGTCCAAGTTTAACCAGTCGAAGGCACATACCAACTTACCCTGCTTGTTTTGGGTGCCAACAGTCAGAATAACCCCAAGGGTGGGGAAATCACACCTGGCCATGGGTTCCCAGAACAGCCCATAACCACTGCCCCACCAAGTCCCTCATCCCAGCACAAAGCTACTGCTTTCTACCTTTCCAGTAACTGTGCAAGATAGGTCTAGAGGTCTAGGCTAACCTCAAATACCACAAAGCAAGAGGCCAGTGAGCCCTCCAACAGTCCTTTGAGGAAGGAACGCCCTGTAGCTGCGACCCACCATGAACAGAGGGTTTGAGGAGAGTAGTCCTACCTCCAGCTCCACCAGAAAATTAAAAATAAAAAATAAAATTTGCAATAATAATAAAAAAAAAAAAGATAAACGCTTTAATAAAGTAACTTCAACTATAGCCTCTTAAAAGGAATTGGGGGAGGGGAGCTCTGCACCCAACCTGCTATCTGTTAAAAGCTTTTGTGGGATTATTTGTGGATTGATCATAAGGGGTTAGACCTTCTTCCAGTACTGCTCCGGCTTGGGGATGCCAGCTACAATCTCAGACTCGATGCCACAGTGGTCCTCTCCTCTGAGGATCTTGAAGAAGCCTGGAAAGACAACAATGAGCAAAAGTCAACCTCCCCATGGTGCTAAGAAAGGGGCTCCCTATGGGGAGAGGGGTCCCCCTCGGCAGACCCCTCCACACCACAGGCAGTATTCCTGGGGGTGGCCTCACCATTGTCACCCCAGTCAGTGTTCCAGGAGTTGGCAGCCAGCCAGTAAGGAGTGCCATCTTCCACTCCCCAACCCAGGATGCGGATGGCATGGCCTCCAACCTGATCACCGGACACATGCTGGTAGACACCTGCAAGAACAAGCAACATGGTCAATGGGTGCTGCATCTCCTCCCACTCCAGGCCAACACTGGCTTGTGAGACATTCCATATCATAGTCTGGAGACCAGCCAAGAAGGTTATTGTTTTGGTTAAAATGGAAACCTGAAGCTCAGTGTAGAGTCTGGAGGAAACCAAGCATCAGCTCAGCATGGAGGACACCCAGAGAGACTGGAGAGACTCAGCAAGGGTCCCAAAGGTGGCACATCCCAAGCAGTTCATAGTATATGTTGAGTTGGAAAGGACCTTTAAAGGTTATCTGAATGTCTCCAGGGATGGGACCTCCACCAACTCTTTGGACAGCCTGTTCCAGTGCCTCACCACTAGGGTGGTGAGGAACTTCATCCTGATGTCCAATCTAAACATGCCCTGCTCTAGTTTAAGACCATTCCCCCTTGTCCTATTGATACATGCACTTCAGAACAGGGAATTGGGATCCATAGCAGGAAAGTCACCTGCCAGGATTTCATCCAAAATCCTAGCTGTTATGGAGGGAGGAATGACCACACTGGGCTTCTCTGCCACAGTCCCAAGCACCTACTCTCTCATCCCCTGAGATAAATCAATGGATATAGGTGATATCTGCCCATGTTCATGCAACACCATGTACCTGAATGTGAACTTGAGGTTGTCTGATGGGAGACAGACCCTCTCACTCTCTACAACTATATGAAAGGAGGATGTTGCAGGGGGATTTCAGGGTCTTCTCTCAAGGATTAGGTGACAGGACAAACAGCCTCAAATTGCACAAGAGGAGGTTTAGGATGGTTAATAGGAAAAAAAATTCTTCACTGAATGGGTTATCAAGCATTGGAACAGACTGCCCAGGAAAGTGGTGGAATCACCATCTCTGGAAGTATTTAAAAGATAAGCAGACACGGAGCTGAGGGACATGGTTTAGTAGTGGTTTTAGCAGTGTTACGTTGATGGTTGGACTTGATCTGAAAAGTCCCACCCTGGGCCATTCCACTTGGGCATATGGAGCCACAAAAGACAGGCCCTACAAATGAAGTAGGAAACGGTGCTCCCTACACCCTCAGTGCTGATGCTCACCAGACTTGTACATCAGGAAGTCCTCATAGACAATAAAGGCTCCTTCCACTGGCCCATTCTTGTAGATCTCAGCCATGATTTCCTTCTCACTGCGAGGGACACCATAGGATGTGATGCCTAGAGAGAAAGTTCCACCATCAGTATGGCATTGGTAGGCCACAGTTCTTGGGAGACAGTTTGCTTGGTATGGCCCTGGAAGAGGTCTTCTCCACTTCTAGGTTAAATTCAAAGCCAGCTGCTCTAGAGACATTGCCACAGACAGGCAGGGAAAAAGGGCTCCAGGTATCCCTCTCCCAGAAGAAAAGAGTTAACCTGAGGCCTATTCTGCTCCCAAAAACCTATTCCAGACAGCCACAGAGGGAAGTTTTCCCTTTGTATATTATTATAAAGCTACTCAAATTATTCAAGGCTAAGACAAGCCTCCAAGAAGCAGCACAGGTCTCACTGAGGTTAATGGCCAGCTATCGTCAAGGAGTATGACAGAGGTGCCTTCGACACCAGACTTCCATAGGGCTCAGCATCATGCTCCTCAACACAGGGATCACAGATCCCTCATCTCAGCTGAGTCTCAGCAACACAACCTGTGCATCTATCAGGCTTGTGTTTGCTCCAGGACCACCAACCCTGAATGACACAGACAATGACCACAATGAAACAGCTTAGGAAGAAGTCCAACCCTGCCAAGCTATCACAAGGAGCAGCTCTGGAGCTGCTGAGGCCATCAAGCAGTATCAGAAGTCACCTACTTACCGTAGTGCTTGTCCTCCTTGTAGGAGGGTGAGTAGCCAGCTTCACAGTGACGGCTGCATCTGGGGGTTTCTCCCCCCTCCCCAGAGCATGGTGGCCGGGAGCCGTTGACATGGTGCTCACAGGGTGGGATGGAGTAGGGACGGCAGCCTGTTAAGCAAGAGATGGCATGAACTTGCTGTCCCCAAGCCCCCTTATCCCCATCAGCCATGCTGGAGAAGGTCTCATGAAAGGGCAAGGCCCTTCTGACCTAGAAACCCCACAGATTAGTGGGGGGTGTGCAATAGACAACACTGCCAGATGAGCATCTTCCAGAGGGTCTCCCCTCTGGACCCAATTCCCACTGCCTCCCTCTTGACAAGGTGACAGACAAGACGGAAACCAAGAATGAACTCATGGCCATCCTAGGAGGAGACAGAGCTTTCCAGACTGGAAAACCCCTTTAAAGTTACTTTTTGAGGAGGAAACATGTCAGGAAGACTCCTCCCTTCACCTAAAGTATATTGAACAGTCCCCAACCCAGCAACAACAAAAAACCCTCACTTCCTAATTAATTTCTCCTATGGAAGCTGGAGCCTTATGGTGGTGTTCAGTCTGGCTACTGTGCTCCCTTCCTCGATAGATTTTTTACCACCAGGAAGTACTGCTTGAGAACACTTATCCCAAAGGGGTGACCAGAAGGGACCACAGAAGCAGCCAGTTGGAGTAGCAGAGGTATTTGAGCCCAAATGAGGAAGCAGCCATAAAGATGCAAAAGGACCCTGAAGGACATGAAGCTATAACTGAGTAGAGATGCTCCTCTTTGCTTTCACATAGGTATCTGCCATGACTTACCCACATGGGAATTGTAGAGACCTCCAGACACAAGGCCTCTCTCTGTCCAGTATCTCCAGGCACCAGAGGGATAACCACCATTGCACCTGGAGAAAAAGGCAGCAGTTTTACCTCCAGCCTGCTTAGAGCCACTCCCTTTGGGGTAAACAGAGACAGCCTGGGATGTCTGCAGGGACATCCTGCACTGACCCTTTCTAAGTTTATCCCAGCCTTCTCCAGAATTTCCAGACCAAAGTCTCAGGGCAAGAAGGAGCAAAGAACATCCCCAACTCCAAATCCCAAAGCAGTGATGCCTCCTTACCAGGTCCTTGGTCAGTCTCTGCCACCAGGAGCAGAAGCTACACAACCTGGAGACCTAACTCCCCACCTTCCTCTCAACAACTGCAAAAGCCAAAAGGCCTGAAAACCAAGGCTTTGGAGCTACTAAGAGATCATTCTTTTGGCTTAGGATCTGCCAACTGTGCCTGGGAAAGCATCACCCTGTGCTTGTCCTCCCTCCATCACTATCATCCTGCTAAAGGCAGCACTTGACCCTGAGAGGCTTACAGTCCACGCGGTCACCTTTGCCTTCCCACCTAACTCCAGCACAAAGCTACTGGTTTGGGGCCTCCTGGTCATCAGGGAGACTGAAGATGCTGGTGTCTTCAGCACCGTCTTCCCAGATTGTGTCCCTGCTCCCCCCACTCACCATTCAATTGCATGAGAACCAAAAGTAGCTCACCCCATGCCACACTCGAAGCCACAGCATGACAGCAAGTCCTCCGCTGAGACCTCCACGCTCACCTTGGCATTTGTGTGAACACAGATTCTGTCTGAAATTGCTTCTACGGCACCAAAAGCCTGTGAACAGCCCCCCAAAACCCAAAGAAAGACCATGAGAACTAGTCCCCTCCAACTCAAACTATTCTATGATTTTGTGATTCTATGCTCAAAGGACAGATTCTGTGTTATGGGTAATGCTGCCCTTATTCATGTTGGTTACGGTTGCCAGAATCCTTGTTAAGAGGGCAGGATTATTAATTAACAGCTGGTTAGTTAATGGTATGGAAGATGAGAGCATTGTCTTTGGTTGCACAGAAGCCCCAGGCCAGATTCTGGCAGAAGAACTCCACCAGCACCTTATCTGCAGAGATTGGGTGGTGAGACACTGGAACAGGTTGACCAGAGAGGCTGTGGATGCCCCCTCCCTGGAGGTGTTTAAGGCCAGGCTGGATGAGGCATTGGGCAACCTGGTCTAGTGGGAGGTGTCCCAGCCCATGGCAGGATGGTTGGAAGTGTAGCAAGCATCAGCTTGGCTGGGAGGAGCCCATCAAGAAGCCTGGAAACAAGGTCCCCTATGTCCCTCAATTTACAAAGATCAGTAGCAAACTCAAAACACCTTCTGGTGGGACTGACATGATCTTAAACCAACTGTCCATGCTCTTACCCAGCAAGAGCCACAAGAGCCCTGGTCTCTTATCTCATTGATGGTGGGACAGTTAGGCCACTGTGTTCGTGAGTCAAAATTATCAGGCAGCTCCATATCTGCAGCAAAATCCACCCTGCAAGCAAGAAAAGCAAAGTTCAGTTATAAAACACCAGTGCAACAGGACTGGGATTCCCCAGCCTCCTCTGAAGATAACCTGGAGAACAAGTGCTCTTGGTTTCTTGCTTACTAAAAACAAACACTTCTGATATCTTCACACCAGGTCAGCAGCTCCTCTGGTATTTTAAATTTCAAGGAGTACAAATCACACAACTGGTCAAGCATCTGTCAAGACAAAGGACGGACGCTCCCCCCCTCCCTGCATCATGCTTAATTCCATACAAAATATCCAGCAAGGGGAAACCCAACAGTTTTCCTCACCCACACTAGCCACACCAGGAACATCCACACAAGCTTTTACAAGGCTGCCATAATCTCCTGCAGGCACTCACCTCTCAGGTAGCTTAGGTCCACCTAGGAAGGTGCCACAGAGTCTCTTTACATAGCCCATGTCAGCATTGAGGAAATTGTGCCCTGCCTGGGAAAAGAAATGGGACATGACTCTTCACAGACAGTGAGTACTTTGCTAGGACCAGCCTGGTGCTCCAGATCTCTCTCAAACCCAACTAGTGTCTGATACTTGCTATAAAACCCAGGGACCAAGAGCCAAGCTACCTCTAGACAAAGAATACAGTCCTTTTCTGGATCAGTCTATCATGACCAGTAAGTGAAAGTCCAGCTTTAGGCTTTGACCACAGGAGCCTGACTAAGGAGGATTTGGCCATGTCGCCAGTACAGCATGACACATGCTGGTTGTTTCCAGCTTCCAACAGAGTTTCCTGCTCTTAGCATCTACTCTACTCAACAAATTCATAAGTGCTCTCTCCCATGAGGAGAAGCTGCACCATCACCATAACTGCAGGAATCCCTGACTGCATCAACTCACTTGGAGAGCTGGGGACCAAAGCTGGTTTAATAGAATCACCAGGGTGAGACTCCCAAAACTTAGCTACCAAGTCCCACAAAGAGACTGTTGAGCAATGCACCCAAAAACACACCCCAACCCTCAACCCCATACTCACCTTCCAGGTGGTGTTGAGCTTGTTTATGTGATTGACCAAGTCGGTGGAGAGTGGAGGGTAGTAAGGAACACTGCGAGCATTTACGAAGGCCACCAGGACACACAAGATGGCCACAGGGGTCCACATCTTGGCTGGAGAACTGGACACTCCCCCTACAACCAGATTTAGGTATTAGAAGGCTTCCATGGCACACTTGGATTGTGAATGGGGGCTTGTCAGAAGAATCACTGCAGCAACACGTGAGAGGATGAAACAGGTGGCTGCACCAAGTCCCTCCTGATCCTTATTTACCCAAAGGTCAGGAGAGATGGCAAAGGAGATTAATAACCCCCACCTCCTGCAGTCAGAAGAAAACAGACAAGGCAACCCTGTTTGTTGACCACCGCAGGACTAGCAGCAGCAGGAAAATACCTTTTTGAAACAGATTCAAAGGACTTGGAGCCTGTATTTACTTCCACAAAATTGTCAATAAGGATTAGGAGAAGGAGTAAGTGACACCCCACCTCCATGGCAAACTGCAGCCCAGGGGATCTGCTAGCCCTCACCTCTGTGCAGGGTGTTTCTCTTTGAAGATATCACTCCAAATCACATCTCTTCTGGGCTTTCCAGCCTCATTTTTGCCCTGGACACCCTGATGTGGGTCACAGCCCTGGAATAATGACCTCTGCCCATGCGCAAGGCCCACATGCATCTGAGCTGCCACCAGGGCTTTTAATGAGGCAGGTTGTGAAACATTCCTTAACACAGAGCACCAAGGAAGTCCCAATTTAGGGACTGGAGAGGAAGGGAAAATCCAGGACCACAGCCTCTCTTGAGGGAGCACAAACATCATCCAATCCAAAGATGCCCCAGGGCCTGGTGGTTTCTCTGCTCTCCTGCAACCTAGTTCACATCAAATTGCCCAACTACAATTTAACCCTCAATGCCAGCAGCCACCATTTGTTCTGTATCCCCATGCCCGAGTCAGATGGGTGACACTGGCTCAGGCTGCCCAAAGAAATTGTGGTTGCCACACCCCTGGAGTTGTGTAAAGCCAGGTATGAGCAACCTGGTTTGCTAGGAGGTGCTCCTGCCAATAGCAGGGTGTGGAACCAGATAATCGTTTATTCTATCAGCATCCTCCTCATTTTCCTCCAAGTCCTCCCAGCTCCCCTTCTACCAAACTTACATCCATCCCAAGCCTGGTAAGCAATCCAAAACTTTAGACAATCCAGGGCAGTCCAAACAACAGTGATACTTAAGCTTTCATTCTTACTCATCTCAATGATCAGAGCATGTAATCACCTTTGCAAGCCTGGGCTTTAAACCCTTCTGGCCAAATACACCCAACCAGATGGACAGGCAGTTTCTGCCAGCAGCAATCCAGCCTCATGGCAGCAGAGTTTGTCAGGCAGGGAATGGGAATTGGGATATGCCTTTCCATACAGGCTGCTTCCACCTACTCAAAGCCAAGTTTAGCCTTTCCAGAGAAAGAAAACCCAGCAGGAGTGTCCTACTTTCTGCCAGCTACAATCCCAGGCAGCTGCAGCCAACTGTATAACGGGGCTTTTTTTCTTACTGCCTCCTCCTTCCCCCGTTTATTTATTTGTCTTCCTATCCTGTGCCTCCAGTGGGATGCTCAGCCCAAAAGCCAGTTGAATTCCACCAACACATAGAATCACAGAATGTGTCGAGTAGGAGGGGACTTTCAAAGATCATTCAGTCCAACAGCTTGGCATTGAGCAGTGACATCCTGTACTTAATCAAGCTGCTCAGAGCCTCATCAAGCCTGGCCCTGAATGCCTCCAAGCATGGGGTCTCCACCACCCCTCTGGGCAACATCTTCCAGCATCTCACCACCCTCATGGTGAATTACTTCCTAATGTCTCCTCTAACCCTACTCTGCTCTAGTTTAAAACCACTGCCCCTCATCCTATTGCTCCATGCCCTTGCAGACAGTCCCTCCCCAACCTTCCTATACTACCCCTGCCTTCAGGTACTTGTAGGGGTACATGTGTCCTTCCACCTTGAAATATCACCTTTTTAAAGGTTTTTCATGGGTATTTACTCTCTTAGGAGTTTTTTGCAGACAAAGGACATGGTGGCATTGATGGCATCCCTACAATGCTTACACAGCAGGAAGGAGGCAACGCCCAGAAATACAAATACACTGTTCTTAGGTTAATGTGCTTTCAATGCTTCATGACCCTCCAGCATGGCCACAGCAACTTGGACAGGGCTTTGAGCAACCCGGTCTATTAGAAGGTGTCATAGAATGGTTTGGGTTGGAAGAGACATCAAAGATCATCCAGCTCCAACTCTCTGCCATAGGTCACCTCTCCCTAGATCAGGTTACTCTAAGCCACATCCAACCTGGCCTCAAACCCCCGCAGTGATGGGGTAGCCACATCTTCTCTGAACAACCTGAGCCAATGTCCCTGCAGGGGGGTTAGAACACAGGCAGGGCACTGGAATAAGATAATCTTGAAGGTCCCTTCCAACTCATTCCATGGCTTTATAAAGCCTACAGGCCACAAATCTTTTCTAATGAAAAATCTTATTAAAAAACCACAAATAAACCACAAAATAAACCCCTCCTGTACTTCCTGCAGTCGAAGTACTCTACTAGGAGAGTGGTTAGGTCCTGGAACAGGCTGCCGAGGGAGGTTGCCCCATCCTTGGAGGTGTTCAAGGCCAGGTTGGACAGGGCCCTGGGCAACCTGATCTAGTAAATGTGTTTGTTTGGTGGCCCTGCTAGGCAGGGGGGTTGGAACTACATGATCCTTGAGGTCCCTTCCAACCCGGGTCATTCTGTGATTCTGTGACTTTGTTTCCTGCTGCAGCAAAAGGAAGGAGCTCTGAGACCAGAAGCCACCTGATACACATTTGTTCTCAGCAGGATCCCTACGGATTTGCTAATGGATGGAAAACTGCCCAATAATGCCTCTCTCATTGACCTGGCCGTTCGCACAGCGCTCTTCACAGATGGACAAGAGAGATCTCATATCCTCTGGTTACTGCTCTGGCTGTGCTCTTCAGGCAACATGAAACCAAAGTGAAAAATGATCCCAGGCACTTTCCCCTCTGACAGACGCTCCCATTTTAAGCTCTGCTGCACTGCACCAGTCTCACAAGGTGACTGGAGACCAACAAGCCCAGCAGAAGACACCACCCAGTGCAACCCAAATATCTGGAAGCCAGCAGCTTATATAACCAAAAGAGACTCTTACAAATCTCCCATGGGCACAAAATCTCCCCAGGGGCTATGGGAGAGTAGAGGGGGTTCAGCCTGGAGAAGGCTCGGGGGAGACCTCAGAGCCCCTCTCAATCCCTAAAGGGGAAGAACTCTAGAACAGGGAGGGGGAACCACAGAACAAGAGGGAACATTTTTAAAGTGAAAGAGAGCATGTTTAAATTGGATATTGGGAAAAAAAAATCTCAAATGTGAGCATGGAACTTGCTGCCCAGGGTAAGGTGTGGCTGCCCCACCCAGGGAGGAGTTTAAGACCAGACTGGATGGGACTTCGAGGAACCTGGTGTGGTTGAAGTTGCGCTCGCGGCAGCAGAGTGTTGGACTAGATGGCCTTTAAAGCTCCCTTCCCACCCAAACTATGCCCTCAAGTCTCCTACAGACACAAAGTTTGGGGGAAGCCGATATTCTCAGTTTCATGGCACAGACTGTTGCAAGTTCTGGGTACAGAAGAAATAGGAAACCCCTGATCTCACGTGATTTCTTCCTCCCTAACTGCTCCAGGCATTAGCAATCACTCTGGGCACAGAAAATCTAGATGAAGTGAGCTGGCAGGGACCCACAAGATAAATTCCCACCACCAGCAAGTCACATGCAGCCAGAGACACACTGACCCCAGGGCAAGGTAGTGAGTGAGCAAAAGCTGATGGTTACCACATCACCCCTTTTCTTTCTCCCCACAGATAGTAGCCACGAGACACTCCCTACTGCAGCATTATCTCTTCACCCACCACCCCTATCTCTTCCCTGCATGCCCTCCCCCCAGAAACCCCATGGCCGCTTTATAATTGACAAGAATTGCAACATCAAAACCCAAAGTTGAATACAACAGCTGCACCCAATAGATAACATGCTCTTCTTCCTGCAGGAGGCCAGAAGAGTTTCTCAAGCAACCCCAGGAGATCCCATCCTTTTGCACCTCCCCCAGGTCCCTCGAGGTGTTCAACACCTCCAGGACAACTCCAGCAAAGGTTGTTTTCACAGCTAACATCCTACCACAGCTGGAAAACAGTGGCTAAGCTTGGCGCTTCTTGAGACACAGCAGTTTCATCCTGGCCAACTCAGCAGATGGCAAGAGGGTGTCTGGAGCTTGCAAAGAGCCCTCTCACAAGCTGTTTTACCTCCTTTTTGGGTTGCTGACCTGGGATCTGAGGATAAATCGCCTGCTTTGCTATCAACAGTAATTAGTAATGCAATTTCATAGAATGTTTTAGGTAGAAAGAGACCTTAAATTCATCTAGATCAAACTCCCTTACCAAAGGAGGGGGGAGAGGGGGTACCTCCCACTAGATCAGGTTGCTTGATTCCTTGAAAGATGAGCAAGAAAGAATTCTAGACAGCTGCTACTCTCACAATTCACCGAATTGGTTGGTTGCTTAAAAAAGAGGAAATCTGGGTTCCCCGAGACCCTGCTCTCAGCCAGAGAGGATGAAGCACTGAGGCCAAAGGTTCTCCAATGCAGCTGTAGCATGTAAAGGAGAAGAGGAGAGATGGCTGCAGCTAGTGCTGCACCACCCACCTGCAGTTACTCAGTACTGCAAGCAGGAAGCCAGGGAGGAGGAAATACCACCCAGGTCGCCTTATCCATCCCTCCTCATGAGGAGATCTTGGAGCCAGAGATGGCTCCCTAGCAGCTTTCCCCAGTTTTGACTGTTTGGACATCATGCCAGAGATCAGCACGGTCCCACAACTTCCACCCCAGCAGCCAATGGAGACACATGGTCTGCATGACATCAAACCCCTCTGCAGTCTTACCATGAAGGTTCCCTCCACACCACCACCAGAAATCAAAGCCCACAAGTTCCATTTGGTGGACACAGGCACAGGGTGCCCAGAGAGGTGGTGGAGGTCCCATCCCTGGAGGCATTCAAAGCTAGCCTTGATGAGGCATTGAGCAATCTCATAGCCTTTAAAGGTCCTTTCCAATTCAACTGATTCTATGATTCTCTAACTTAATCAGACTACAGAGTCATTAAAACCCTCAAAACAGGATTTCCCAAGCCCACCTCACATGACTCAGCTTTGGTAGGTCTAGCCAGCAGATAAGTTCCAGCCCTGGAGCATCTCACTGTCTGGAACAAAGCCCTCCAGGCACAGACTAAGCCATCCACACACCCTTCTCCAAAGGTTTGAAGAAGATAAAAGCAGTCCCGCCCTCACAGGTACATCCCCCCCACCCTTCAAGGGCCAGAGGTCCTCAGGCAAAGCTCAAGTCATGTGCCCTCCTCCTGCAAACTGCCCTTTACCCAAGAGCTTTGTCCTTTGTTCTGGCTGCCAAGGCTTGCTTCCTGACTCTAAGCCACAATAAAGCCCATGTTTAAACAAATCGAAGATCCAGCACAGCCTGCTGCACCCGTCCATTTAGCTTGGGCACCCCGAACTCGTGGCCTGGTGACTTCATTATGAACATTACTGCATTCCCAAGGCTTGTTTTTTTTAAAGAGTTGAAAGTTTAAAAATCTCCACAAGCCAACCTTCCCTGCACCCGTTCCTTGCCAGGAAAGCCAAACCACATAGAAAATTCTCACGTAGTTAAAGATGTCCAAGGGGTTGGACCAGAGGACCTTCAAAGCCCCTCCCAACACATTCTCGTGATTCTATGAAATTAAATGCAGCGTCCCTACATCTTCCATGCAGAGAAACCACAAGATTCCTCCCAAGTGGGGCTGCACTGATTTCTGGTTTACTTTTCCTTCTGCATTTACAAACCAGTCTTGCACAAGACCTTGGCTACCGCAGAAGCTACACCACGCTACAGAAATTCCTCTCCATCTCCCCCAGTTTCACAACCTGGAGGGAAACACCAAGGTGGGAGCAATCTTTGCTGCATCATGACGGCCCCCCGGAGTGTGATATACAGATGACAGATATAAACATGCATATTATGCGCCAGAAGGATGCCCGGCAGCTTTTATCCAGCTCCATGCCAGGGTCTCACGCTCAGCAGAGCATCATGGGATGTTCCCAGAAGCTCTTCCAGCGGGTGCCAAATCCACCTACTTACCGTCCTTACCGTCAGCTGACGAGAAATGAATGAGTTTGGGGTTGGTTTTTTTTTTTTTCTTGTTGTTTTTTTTTTCATATTCGCGATGAAAACAACCCCACTCACAGGAAGTTTCGCTGTTTTTTTGGGGCGCACCGAGGGATAACAGCATCCAACTCCCCCGCAACAAACCCTGCCAGCAGCATCCTTCCTGGACTGGCTACACCCAAAAGACACCCCAAAAACCGCCGCTGGAAAAAGTGAGGGAGACGTTGACGGTGTCTCATCCTCTCCCCTCTCCCCCCTCCTCCCAACACGGGTGTACCCCCCGTCCCACACCTGGCATCTCCTGTCCTTACCCGTTCCTGCCGCAGCAACTACACCCAACACCCGNCACCATGACAGCATCCTGCCGGCTCCCCGCCCCCGGTCCGCCTCAGCCCGCCCCGTCTTTGCCTCCAGCCTGCCTGAAAAATACGGTTTCCCTTCCGCGGCTACTTCCATCCCTCTTCGTTTCTACCTCCGTGCTGCCTGCATCCCACTTCCATCCCATCCCTCTTGATTCTCACCTTCAGCCCGCCCGCTTCCCTTCTCCACCTGCTCCCATCCCTCTTTATTCCCTCCTTCAACCCACCAGCTTCTCTCTTCATCCCTCTTGATATAGAATCATAGAATGGTTTGGGTTGGAAGGGACCTTCAAGATCATCAAGTTCCAATCCCCCTGCCATGGACAGTGACAGCTCCCACTGGAATCATAGAGTCATAGAGTGGTTTTAGTTGGAAGGGACCTTCAAGGTCATCTAGTTCCCTCCTCCACCCTGCCTCTGGCCTGCCGGCTTCTTTTCCACTTGCCTCCATCCTTCTTAATTCCGGCCTCCATCCTGCCAGCATCCCACCTCCACCCCTCTTGATTCCTTCTCCCAGCATGTCTCCACCCCACCTGTATCCGGCCCCCAGCCCTCCAAATCCAACTTGATACCCTCCTCCATTCCACCTGCATTCCACCTCCATCCCATCTGCCTTGATTCCCTCCTCCAGCCTGCCTGCTTTCCTCCCGATCCTTCTTGATTTCCATCTTGAAGCCTGGTTGCTTCACTCTGGTTTTATTTATCTTATTTGGTGATTAAAATAATCGTAATAAAAAAGGAAATAAGTAATTTATAATCTGCCTCACCTCCCTCTGATTCCCACCAGACATCTTAGCTCTGCCCATTACTGCCTGATTTTGTAATTTTCCACATTACCTTTGAAGTTTTCTTGACATATAAATACAGGAAAAAGAGCACAATTTTTCTATGATCTGGTTCAGAAATTCTCCATGCTGGCAACTACATGGTGTGTGGTGCTGAGGAGCTGTATTCAGGACATCAGTGATGTTAATTTTTCCCCCATAATTTGTTCTAGTTTCTTCTTAAAATCATAGAATAGTTTGGGTTGGAAGGGACCTTAAAGATCATCCAACCCCCTGCCAATTACCGTCCAAATAGATTTTTGCCTAGAACTTGCATTATTGAAACCTATGCAGGTCTATAAAATAACTTTTAGTCTGTTTTGGGGCATTATGGACCCCATCCTTTGGGGTGCCCCACATCTTCTGCTTCTTGCCCCAAGGAGGAGCAGCTGCCTGTTTTTCTGCAAATACTTTTCAGTTTTTTTAAAGAACTGAAAATATGAACTAAGACCTTACACAGCCTTATGATCCTCTTTGAGGAAGTGTTGAAATTGCCCTTACACTTTTCCAGTTTTGGCTGAACACATGTTAATATTTGAGACAAGCTGCTGTATCTACAAAGCATACTGGGGCCAGGAAAGCTTCCCCCTTAGAGATGTTCTCCATGGATATCATAAAACCCTTGTGTGCCCAAACCAAGCATAAAACAATCCCCTTTTTAGCTTTGGAGGGATGTTTTTCAGTGCATGTGAGAAACAAATGGTGTTCAGGCTATGACAAGCTTCAACCTTTGGAGCAAAATTCCCCCCCTTAGAATGAGATGAAGAGAACAGCAAGGAGCTCTCAGCCAACCTTCTCTTATTGATTCTGCCCCTATAGTCTACTCTGGTGAGACTTCACCTGGAGTACTGCATCCAGCTCTGGAGCCCTCAGCACAAGAAGGACATGAGCCTGTTGGAGAGGATCTAGAGGAAGTTGTGAGGATGATCAGAAGGCTGGAGTGCCTCTGCTATGAGAACAGGCTGAGAGAGTTGAGTGGAAAAGGCTCCAGGGAGACAATTTAGCAGTCCACCAGTACTTGAAGAGGCCTACAAGAAAGCTGGAAGGGGACTGTTTGCCAGGGCATAGAGCAATAGGATGAAGGGCAATGGTTTTAAACTAGAGCAGGGCAGGTTTGGATTAAACATTAGGAAGAAATTCTTCACTGTGATGGTGGTATGTCACTAGCACAGGTTTCTCAGAGAGGTGTGGAGACCACATCCCTGGAGATGTTCAAGGCCAGGCTCAAAGAGGCTCTGAGCAACCTGATCGAGTGCTATGAAGACAGGCTGAAGGAGTTGGGGTTGTTCAGCCTGGAGAAGAGAAGGCTCAGAGGGGACCTCATAGTAACTTATCAATACCTGAGGGGGTCCTACAGAAAGGCAGCGGAAGGAATTTTTAACATAATATGGGATGGGAGGACTAGAAACAATGGATATAAATTGGAGGGGGATAGATTTAGACTGGACATAAGAAAGAAAGAAATTCTTTACAGTGAGGGTGGTGAAACACTGGAACAGGTTGCCCAGAGAGGTTGTGGATGCCCCCTCTCTGGAGGTGTTCAAGACTAGGCTGGACAGGGCACTGGGCAGCCTGGTCTAGAGGGAGGTGTCGAGGGGTTGGAACTCGATGATCTTTAAGGTCCCTTCCAACCGAAACGATTCTATGATTCTATGTCCCAGCTCACTAGATGGCCTTTGAAAGACCCTCTGATTCTGTTTCTATAGCTTGCTTAATCACTGCTGATTGACTCCTGGTGTCCCTGCTTCAACTTTAGACAGCAAGTAGCTCCTAGTGCAGCTACTAAGTCCAGGGAGAAAAAAGTTTCTATGCATTTCCAGCCCCCCAAAAAAGGTAATCCTCAATAAATTGAATTTGTTGGTTTTTTTCCTCAACTACAGGGTTAAAAATCATTATTTCTTGGGACAAGGGTATGAGACAGCATTTTATTTAATAAGAAAGTAGCTTGATAGATTTTTTCAAATTCACCTTCATCCGTCACTATTCAAACGCTAAAATTTTCCTTCCCAAATGTCACATAATTTGTTCTTTCAGGTCTTTGATACTCTTGATGTCTTCTCCTTTCTTCATGTTTTCATTCTTCAGTTAATGTCCCTCTTCAACCATCATGTTTCATCCTAAAAATCCAACACCATTCTTCTTGATGGCAATTTTCCTCTTCCTAGCTATCTTGTCACAGGGCATAAAACCATCTAATCACCAAAATTTTGCAGGCTATCCACCATGAGCTCTTTAGGAAAGGAATCAAATAAATGGAATTAATGAAATAAAACCACATTTTTGCCCCAAGAGATGTTATTTGAAGGCTGTGTACCAGCATTTATTGCTTTAAACTAATGATTAGCCACCCTAGATTGGTAAGATGTATCATTTTAGACAATACTGCTGGGACTTTCCTCTGTAAAACAGAAATCTTTGTCTAAGCTATTCCAAAAGGTATATCAGATATATATCTTGTACCCAAATTGGAAAATTAGGTTATTTGAATGTGAGTTATATCTGTATCCCTAACAGTCATTTCTTGCTCCTGTAGGATTTGCAGTGCCCTCACCAGTGATGGAGCATCTCTCATGACTTGTTGGTAGAGTTTTGTTTGGGATAATCATAATTATTACAGCTGAAACAGCTAGTAAAGTAAGTAACTTGCCCAGGGCAACAGGAAAGCTTTCAGTAAAATTTTATAAAGTCGTAAGCCTACCTAATAAATCCTGACCGCAAGGATTAATCACTGATGTAATTCTCACTTCTCCATGGTGTCTGGGACATCGTGTGGGTTCCAAATCCTCAGTCTCTGAGCTTTCAACAATCAGAGCTGCAGCTGTAGCACATGGCTTTAACAATACATCAAAATATGCCTGTTGGTTGATTCTGCTGGATTTAAGCCCTTCCAGGAGTAGCTGCATGTTTTTTGATGAGATTTTTCTGTCCATGCAGAGAATGAGCTTTGCTGCCCATGAAGGCCAACCAACCTCATGCTGGGCTGCATCCCCAACAGTATGGGCAGGGGGGCAAAAGGAGGGATTCTGCCCCTCTGCTCCGCTCTGGGGAGACCTTCCTGCAGGGCTGCCTCCAGCTCTGGGGCCTCAGCACAGGAAAGACACAGCTGTTGAAGCAGAGACAGAAGAGGCTTTGGAGATGCTATGATGGCTGGAGTCCCTCAGCTGTGAGAGGAACTGAGAGAGTTGAGGAGATTCAGCATGGAGAAGAGAAAGGCTTCAGGGAGAACTTTGAGCCTCTTCCAGTACCTAAAAGGGGCTCTATGAAAGCCAGAGTGGGATTCTGAAAAAGAGAGGGGATCCATAGGATAAGCGTGAACAACTTTAAACTGAAAGAGGTGAGATTCAGATCATATATTAGGAGAAAAATTTTCACAGTGAAGGTAAGGTGGTCAGCCCCTCAGCTAGGTTGCCCGGAGAAGCTGTGGCTGCCCCATCCCTGGAGGGATTCAAGGCCAAGCTGCACAGTGCTTAGAGCAGTCTGGTCTGGTGGGAAGTTTCCCTGCCCCAGGCAGGGAGTTCGGAACCAGATGATTTCTGAGATCTCATACAATCCAAACCATTCTATGACTGTGATTGGCCAAGAGTCTGGCCAGCCTGCCCTGGCTGCTGCCTGAACAATGGATTTACATGCTCCTATTGTGATAACAAATAGATAACAAATAATGCCATGTGTATTACCATGGAAAGGAGTTACTCTGAGGGCAGAGTGTGGCTTTGCAATCCTCTTCCTTTCCACTTTGCTAGTTTTATCCATATCTAGCTCTGCCTCTGTGCAGGAGGCAGCAACACCTGCCTGTGCCATACTGACATCAGCAGATCTAAATGTGAAGACTGAGTCTGGATTTCCATTCATGGATGGAAACTAGGGGGTCTTGGTGTCCTCCAGCCCCTTTTGCCCCTCAGTCTGACCTACCTGCAGTAAGCAGGGTCATCTTGCACTTTATCAGGTTTTTCAGAACCTCATCAAGCATGGTTTTGAATGCTCCATCACACCTCTGGGCAGCCTGTACCAGTGTCATTTCTAATCTAAACCTGCCCTGTTCTAGTGTAAAATCATTGCCCCCTCATCCTATTGCTCCATCCCCTGGCAAACAGTCCCTTCCCAGCTTTCTTATAGGCCCTCCTGAAGAGACTGAAGGCCCCTTCTAGATCTGAAGCATCCTGCAGCATCATGTCTCCTGTTCCCTGTGAATCCTTGCAAACAGGGAACTCCAATTATGCAAACCCACAAAATCTTGTGACTCAGCCCAACTCATGAGGAAATGGGTGACTTTGCCAAGAGTTGACTCCGGAATGGGTGACATCAGCAAAGCACTTCTTCCCACTGTAATTGAGATAGCTGGAATCTGGATCTGGGTGAGAAGAGAGATGGTGAGGACAGAGTCTGCTGACCTGGGATGGATTTGGTGAGGCAATGGCAGGTGTATTGCTCTCTCCTTTAAAAAAATCAGAGAATCATAGAAATGGACCTTAAAGACTATCTAACTCCAACTCTCCTGTCAGGGTGAAATTGCCATCCCTGGAGGTATTTAAAAGACATGTAGATATGGCATTGAGGGACATGGTTTAGTGGTGATTTTGTCAATGCTGGTTTAATGGTTAAACTTCATGATGTTAAATGTTCTTTCCAACTTAAATTATTCTATGGTCCAGATACAAACTTTACTGCTCTATTATTATTCAGTGTGGCCAAACCTCTCTTGTCAGCTCTCCTGGCCACTTTTGGCCATGGTATACTTTGAGACAGAGATGGAGTGTGCTTAGCAGTCCAGAGCTGATTTTTTTCATCCATGACTCTACCTGATTTTTTAATTCATGGGAACTTCTTCCATCTACTCTGTTCTCCATAGAAGGAGCTTCTACTTGAGATCTTTGGGATGGGCCAGCTCCCTGGTACTGTCACCCCCTCAACTTGTGGCTTGGTGGGACATCAGTGGTTCTAGATAGATGATGTTTCTCTTGGGAAACACCTCACCTTCAGGGAATCTCTTCCATATGCTTTCCATCTGATGCTCTGGGGCTGACACTCTGGTGGAGATGCTATGTCCTTGTTTCCTGTTGTGGTACACACTTGACTTTGGCCTTGCACCTACCATACCCCAACCTCCATGAAATTCAACAGCAGTGGTAAGTGCTGCTTTCCCTGGGAGCCTGATCCTAACCTCCTGTCTCCATCACAGAGTCATAGAGTTGGAAGTGACCTTCAAAGGACATCGAGTCTGACCCCTCTGCAGTGAGCAAGGACACCTTGCCCTAGATCAGATTGCTCAGAACCTTGTCAAGCCTGGCCTGAAATGTCTCCAGGAATGGAAGGGAGTGTCTCAAAAAATGTCTCCATTATTTGGTGACCTTTTGCTTTTGAGCTGCCTAGATGAAATCTCAAGTTTCTCTCTCCTGGTTTGTGATGGAAAGCAGAAGCTGACTTCCACTCTGTGGTCACCCCATGCTGCTCAGATGACAGGTTTGCATAATAAAAGCCAAAAATGAGGACAGCTCTTGTGCTTCACAAAGAAACTTTCAGCTGGCCTCTGAGGAGGAAATCCACTGGAAAGAGGAAGTGAGAGAGAAGCAGAGGCACTGACACACCACAAAACTTTGCATCCAGAGCATTTTTCTGTGGGTGCTGAACAGAGGGATGGAGGAAGAAAAAACCCCTCCTGTGTGTACTTTCCTCTTCTGTGGGACCAGTGCCATCAAAAGAAACTCACCTTAGAATTATAAAATGGTCCAGGTTGGAAGGGACCTTGTAGATCATCAAGTTCAGCCATCAACCTAACCCTGACAAGAACCAACACTAAACCACATCTCTAAGCTCTTTGTCTGCCTGTCTCTTAAATCCCTCCAGCGATGATATCTCAAGCACTTCCCTGAGGAAGTATCATCTTGACTTTACAGGAAAAAGTGGGCATGAATTTTTTGGAGAGTGTTTAACAGTTTTGCTTTTCTCTTCAGGCTTAGAGGTTGACCATGGCCAAGACAAGATCCTAAGAAAGGTGGGTACCTGGGCTTTTGGCTGATGGGTCTTGCTCCTACATTCAAGTCAGTCTTCCCTCATGGGGTTGGGAAGATGATTTTCCAAAGTGACTGGTCAAGGAACAGGGCTGTATTTGTCCTTATCTGTTCAAAGGGACCCACAGACTCTTATCTGTGTCACTAAATTAATCTCCATCTCTTGATCTCTTCTGTTCACAGCATTGAGGGGATTATTTAGGCCAAAAATACTCATTCTGCATTGGGTTTGGGTTTGAGAGATGATGCAGGGGTACAGGTTGTGTCTTGTATGTGCAGAATTCAAGTTCAGGGGTGTATCTGTTTATCTACAGAGTCATTATCAATGTTCATTTTGCAGAAGGGAAATTGAGGCACAAAGAATTAATCCCATGGTGAGCTCAGATGGAGAAACCAAAGGTCCTGGCCCATGGAGAGCCCTGCTGCTACTACGTGGCCATGCTGCCTGCCCTCTTTGCCTGCCTGCAAAGCTAGAAGGGTTATTGACTTCTGGAAGGAAGGGAAACCTCCCAAGATTGCTTGAAAATGGGTGGGTTTGGTGGTCGAGTGAAAGGTTATCTCATCAGGCACCGTGCCAGGCTCCTGGTGACGTATGCAAGTCTGTCACAAGCTGCCAGCCACCCGGGATTCATTTTCTCCTGGTAACCCTGTTTTTCCCTGTTCTTTGCTTTTGTTTATACATGAGCCTCGGGGGGAAATGGAAATAGGAGGACAACTGGTGGAACTGGAAATTAGGGTCATTTATAAGGAGCTGGGGCAGGAAGGGCAAAGTGCTGGGAAAGTTTTCTGAGGGTCAATGGCAAGGGGTGATGGAATGGGTGAGACGAATGCCTAGGAGCCAGTCTGGGTCTGTTTTGGATATGGAGGGAACTGGAAACACTTTTTATTTAATTTTTATCAAAATAAATCCGAGGAAACAGGGAGTTTCTCACGGGCAGAAGGGACACGCTTCGACATCCACCCCAGCAACATCCCACTCGGGACTTCTGAGTTAACAGGATGAGGCCGGACCGAAGAGGAAACCGGTCTAGCTCAGGCTGTACTAGGTTTTTAATGCCATCTCGTGGTCGGAGAAGGTTTTACGAAGGGGCGTATGTGGAGGAAGATTTGCTTGGCCGGGTGGAAAACTGCAGAATCATCCAGCTGCTACTGCTGCTTCCTCGAGCATCACCAAAGCTGGCCGTGGCCCCATCACTTTATACAGATCTCATTTATGGTAATTTCTACGGCCTTATCTCAGGCCTGTTTGAAAACCGACATCCAGAATACCTCCAGGGAGCTGGGACATCTCACCCAATCTAATTTTTTGGGGAAATGTCCCTCAGGAGGAAGGTTCACCTCACTTCCTCACGCCTCAGCCTTCTTCAGATGTGGTTATCACCCTCTATCTCCACCAAGCAAGCTCAGGTAGAATGGCTTGGGTTGGAAGGGAACTTAAAGATCAGTCCAACCTCCCTGCCATGGGCAGGGACAAAGGCAAAGGTGAGGAAAATCAGGAGGTGAGGAGATAATGGAGCTGCAGCATTTTAATCTGTGGTCTGCAGGAGAGATTGAATCACATTCCAGCCCGATGACACTATTCTCAGCTGCTCAGGCTGGAAACAAACTCTTTTCACAACATTTAAAAAGTGTTAACCCTCAGAGAAATTGAAGGGAGCATTTAGTGATTGCTTCATAATGGCAAAGGCAGATAGCCACATCAGAGACTGAAATGCAAGGAGTTCCTGCAGAGGGAATGAATGGGAAGCTGAGCACCATCAAATCTCCACAGCACAAGGGGATGGAGCTTCTGTTGCTGCAAGCCTGGTTGCCCAACAGGAGTCCATGACCTGGGGTGTCTGGGCAGCAGAAATCTCTCAGGAAACTTGCTCAACATCTCCTGCTGCCAACAGAGATTTGAGCCAGTATCTCCTGGTTGGTGCAAGCAGGGCTTCCATCTGGGGATAGGTTTTGCAAAGGGATGCAAAAGCGTGAGGAGTAAAAAGCAGTCACATGCTGTGATTTCTCACTGTGTGGGAGTCTTGGAGAGGTTTCACATGTTATTTTCCCCTGGTTTTATTGCCTCAACGGGGCCTGGAGGCATCAAAATTTTTTTAGTTTGCTTAAATGTGCCATTCTTGCTTTCATCAGAGAGACTTCCCATTTTAGGCTGACTATCCCTATGGTTTCTCAGAAAAAAAAATGTTTTGGGGTATTTCTTAGGGAGAAGACATCTGGTACCAGCTCATCCTGGAGATCTCCAGTTGGGTTGTAAAGGCTTAGGAAGCAAGCAGATCTCCAGCACAAGGAGAATAAGCCCAGTTGGCCATGCAAGTAGAATCATAGAATTGGAAGGGACCTTCTAAGGTCATCTAGTCCAAACCCTCCTGCAGTAAGCAGGGTCATCTTAGACATCTTACACTGTAACAGGATGCTCAGAGCTTCATCAAGCCTGGCCTTGAGTGCCTCCAGGGATGAGGCCTCCACCACCTCTATGGACAGCCTGTGCTAATGTCTCATTACCCTTCTAATTAACTTCTTCCTAATGTTTGATCTAAACCTGCCCTGCTCTAGTTTAAAATCATTGCCCATCATCCTATCACTCCATGCCTTTGCAAACAGTCCCTTTGCAGCTTTCCAGTAGGCAGCTTCAGGTATTGGTTGGCTGCTATAAGGTCTCCCTGGATCCTTCTCCTGTCCAGGCTGAACAACCCCAACCCTCTCAGCCTGTCCTCATAGGAGAGGTGCTCTACCCTCCGACCATTCTTGTGACCTCTTCTGAACCCTCTCCAACAGGTCCATGCTCTTTTTCTGTAGAGAATGAGCAATTCAGCAAGCAATCAGCAACTGTCCAGCTTTACAATGGAATTGTCCCAAGAGAGATGTGAGAGCATCTTGAAGCAGCCTCATCAGGACTGAGGTTTCTACAGATTTTCTCCCATGGCTGATTTCCAAGGCCCTCCTCCCCCAGCTGCCTCCCCAAGTGCTTTCCAACCAGCTAAATTGTTCTGTTAAATATAGCAGGAGGAAGGCAGCAGGTTCAGTTTGGGAAGAGTAGATGGACCTGGCTCAGATACAGGAAGTGTGCTTCATACTCATTGCTATGGAGTCATGTGCATGTACTTAAACTAAGACCTAAGTGTATAAATATGCTGTTCTGGGACTTTTGAGAAGTTTTGGAGGGAAGTTTTGGAGGGGAAGTTGGCTGCTGGATATTTTTCTTAGTTGAGGAGTTAGTGAATCAGCTAGATTGAAATGAATCTTCAGGGCCATGAAGCTGATCAGAGGATGGGAACTCCTCTGCTGTAAGAGGTGGTTGAGAGAGTGGAGGGTTTTCAGCCTGGAGAAGACTCCAGGGAGGCCTTAGAGCACCTTGCAATTCCTAAAGGGGCTCCAGAAATGCTAGAGAGGGATTCTGGATCAGTGCGGGGAGCCAAGGATGAGGGGTAATGGCTTCAAATTGAAAGAAAGGAGATTTAGGTCAGATATTATCAAGAAATTTTTTGCTGTGAGGGCGGTGAGTTCCTGTCCCAGGTTGTCCAGAGAAGCTGTGGCTGTCCCATCCCTGGAGGGGTTCATGGCCAGTTTGGATGGGGCTTGGAGCAACCCGGATTGGTGGGAATTGTCCCTACCCAGGGTAGGGGTGTGGAATTGGATGATCTTTAAGATCCATTCCAGCCAAAAAACATTCTACAATTCCTGAACTGGGGTCAGGGAGGAAGATATGCCAACACACAACTCTTGTGCACAGTCCTGTTGATATCTCCAGTTGTGCCTGTGCAGTGAGGGCCAAGAGGTTGTCCCTAAGTCCTCTTTCCCATCCTGGGGAATCACTTGGCTGCAGGAGGTTCCTGGGATGGAGAGCTTGTGAGATAGGAAAAGAGGTGGTGTCAGTACCTAGCTGTTGGCCAGAGAATGGACATCAGCATTGAAGGGCTTACAGAACACCATGGGGTAATCCCAGAAGGATCTTGTTGCATGCTTCCAGTGCAGAGAGCATCCACAACTGCTCTAAGAACTTCTAGTTGGTAGATACTGTGGCAAGGGATAGCCCTGTGTCATATTGAATCAGGTACTGTGAGGTCCTCACCCTGAGCTGACACCCACCCAAGGCAACGAACACCAAAAGAGAGGGGCATCTCTCTTGAAAATCGCTGTGTCAAGGCTTGGCCCTTCTAACATTGTCTCCCCATGACCTCAATCATCTTTCCAAGGTGAGCAGAGGATGATTAAATGATTTCTCTCACTCCAGAAAGGCTGCTGGTACCTGCTGGAAAAGTCCAGACCAATGCTTATGCCAGAAGACACATAAACATCTCAGATTAACAGCCTTCTCCTTCCCCTCTGAATGAGACTTTTTCCTGCTTACCTCTGCATCGCTAGGGTAGACCTTTGTGGAGATATTCTGATAGTCCAGTGCTGCCATTTCCTCTCAGCAAGGTTTCATTCCATGTGGGGTCACCACCACCACCTTCTCCCAATCAGGCTCAAGCAATCCCCTGGGATGCTCAGGGCTATCACTGGGAGGACATTGGCCAAAGGAGGAGGAAACATTTTGACAGGAGCCGATGGTCCAGGAGACAGAGAGGCTGGAGGGTGCTGGGTGAGGAAGAAAAACAGGATGGTTTTGGCAGATAAGGAAAGGACCCTGGAAGAGGAATATAGGGGAATAATGGAGAGTAGGAGGGAAATGAAGATCATGGCTTTTCCTACAGGAGACATTGTGCCGCCTGAGGAAGCTGTGGAGACAAAGGCAGCTCAGAAAAAAACTTTCTTGTTGTGTTAGGAAACAGATCTCAGCCTCATGGCAAGGTGGGAACTGGGGATGGTCCACCAAGTCTGTCTGCAGGGATTTGTCACACACCCACTGAGACATACATGGCCAGGAGCATCCATGCTTGAGGGCAGCTGTTAATTAGCCTGTTGTGAAGCCCTGCTAATTAATCTGTCTGTGGCACATTATAAGAAAGAAATACTTTACAGTGAAGGTAGTGAAACACTGGAACAGGTTGCCCAGAGAGATTGTGGATGCCCCCTCTCTGGAGGTGTTTAAGGCCAGGCTGGACAAGGCACTGAGTGACCTGATCTAGTGGGAGGTGTCCTGTCCATGGCAGGGGGATTTGAGCTAGATGACCTTGAAGGTCTCTTCCAACCCAAATTATTCTATGATTCTATGTTTTCCATCATGGTGAGACCCAGTTACTGCCTTGTGCATAGGCAGCCCTAGACAGGGAGTGCTCTTGGCAACATGACTTGATGTGAACCCAATATCTTACTATCTTGCTGGAATGAAAACAGAGACCTCGTGTCCATATTCCAGGTCTGTTCTGCCTCAGATTTCCCTTTATGGGTGTCCTGGTGTTTCATCCTGCTCTGGTAGAACATGCTGTGTTTCCTGACTGATTTCTGAAGACATCACCACTTCCCTGCAGGTCACTTAGGCAAATATCTCCTGGCATCATCTTTGAGTAGGTTTCACCTGCAAATCTTGGCCTTTTGCACAGTTCCTCAAAGAAAAATACTTTCTTCTACAGGTGTAGAAGATGGATAAAATTCCAATCCAACTATCTATCATTCATCCCAATTATGGCTGTATCCTTTGGTGTAACTCTTCCCAAACACAGGGGACTGTGATGGAGGGACTACCTAACCTGATGGTCCTACAGAGTAATTTCTCTACCCACAGGCTCCTGGGACTGTCTCAGATCTGAGACCTCTTCACTGCAGGAGACTTTGATAGGTATGTATTGATGGCTGAGGGTTTGTTTAGCTTGATGCTCACAGGTTAGCATTTAAAGAAAGGACCTAGTCGAAAAGGGAGATGAACAGGGGTCCATGTGATGTGTCAGAGTCTGGGCTGTTCACCCTGAAAGGGTGGAGAAGATGTTTTTTCTGAATGGAAACTTGTCCCTGCTTCACTGCCTGGGTCAGTTATCTCTGCTGCTATTTCAGTCATCAGGAAAACAGCTGAACCTGTGCCAGATGTTGTGGTGGCAGGGGCCAGATGGAAGCAGGGTGATGGAGAAGGATGGGGAGATGAGAGGTGGAGCCAGAGGAGAAAACCATGAGCCTTTGCCAAAGTGCCAGCTGGTGCAGAAGATAGTGGGGGTCCCCTAGAGATGAGGCGGGCCCTGGGGTGGGCTTGTGGTGGCTGAGCTAAGTGGGATGAGTGACAGGCTGCTGATAAGAGCTGCGAAGCAGTAGCCAAACTCCCACGGTCTTTTGAAGAGCCCTGGGGACTAGTGGAGAGGAGAGGCAGCCTGGGGGCTCACCTCAGGGACACCCCAATGGGTGGCTTTGAGCTGTCTTGGCTGGCTGCCTGACCTCCATTCAATCCATCTTCTCCAGGGATGGAACATGGGGAGGCAAACAGTTTCACCCCTCCTGCCACCCCCAGGGAAGAATATTTCAATAAAATAAAATAAAATATATTTTTTCAACAATTTTAATATTTTGATACAGTGCATGAAGGAATTTTCCTGCTGAATGCTTCTGCTTTTCAGTACACACGGAGGGGGAGGGGGGGAAATCAGACTCACAGGATATTTCTCGGGGAGATTTTAATCCTGTCAAAAATCACTTTCTGCATTATGGATGTCTCTTACAGCCCATGTCCTAGGATACCCTTTGCTACTGTAAAATATTATAAATATAATATTCTAAGTTATTTCTTGAAAATCTAATAAATGTGTTTTTTATACCTCCTTTAGCTTTCTGAAGGAAATCTTTTGTGCAGCAGGATCTCAGTGATCCTGCTCTGGCAGGAGGTTGGATTAGATAATCTCCAGAGGTCCCTTCCAACCCCTTTCATTCTATGATGTTCTGAAAGCAGCCAACCTAGGTATCCTTGGCTGGAGTATGAAGTAGATCACAGATCTCCTTAGATTGCATCCAACCTCAGTTGCTCCATGTTTCCTTTACTTATTCAGCACTTACCTCTGGGAGAGAGAGTTGTCTTTGCTCCCATCTTACAGATGGGTAAACTGAGGCAGGAAAGCTTGCAAAGCTGTTCAGAGGCAAGAGTGATGACCACCTTTCCATGTGCGTTGTCTAATGCTGTAGGAAAAACCCTGTCCTGAAGCTGAATGGTTGCAAAACCTGAAATAAGGTTGTTTCCCACAAGGAAACCTTTACTGAACCACTGTTTGTTGGCTTGGGCATGCTCATCCCAGACAAAAAAAAAAAACAAAACACCACAGATTTTTGATTCAGAATTTCTATCTCTGTCTGGAACATTTTTGAATGGTGCATGCTCTGGAATATTCTGCCCAAAGAGGGGACAGAGATCCTATCTCTGGAGGCATTCAAGGCTAGACTTGATGAACAACCTGATCTAGTACAGGACTGACTTCTTCTCTGCTTGCTGACTAGCTTTGGAAGACTTCTGGATGCAGCCTTTCAATTGCCTGGATAGTGAAAGGACAAACTGAGAAGAGTCTTCTGTTTTCAAGAGCTGCACAGCATCAACAGATAAGGCAATGTCCAAAAAAACTGAGTCACCTTCTCCTCCCCCACTCCACAAGGTGATATTTGTTTGCTTTATAACACCACCTTCCTTCACAAACTTCATTTATTGCTCTAAGGATGACCATTGCCCCCATGAGAGCATTAGTTCTGCAAACAGACTCATCCATAAGAAATCTACTTGCCTCTGACCCACATCGATATCACAGAAGTCTTCATACATATTTTGAGGTTCAGTTTTAGGTCAGGATGGTCCATCTGGCAGCTTGAGGACTGGCAATGGCTGGTGAGAGGGTTCTGCCTTTCTCTGAAGCCATTTTGAAGGATTTTACCATGTAACTCTGGTGAATGACTGGGCTGTGGTGGGGGACTGATAACTAGATTATCTCGAGCCATAATTTCTTCTGCCTACACCCAGCAGGATCTGGGTTTATCACTCCCTCTGTCAGCTCAGTAAGTGGAAGGGACCCTCTTCCAGCCTGTGCTGAACCCACCACAGTCAGTCAACCCCAGGGTTAATGAACTGTGCTTGAAGACCATCATCTCCCAGCAGATATCATCTCCCTGAGGAACAAACAGCCTGGGAGTGACCATGCTGACTGTGAAACCTCCCATCAATCACAGAATCTCAGCTGCCAGCTCCCAGAAGTAATCACATCACAAACATTTTTCCCCTGTCATGGACTTCCATGCATTTTCTACTCATGTGCTCAGTGTCAGGAGATGTCTGGTGCTCATACAGGGCTGCCCTTTGACTGTGGACCATACGTTAAAAGATTGTTTTGTCTTCCAGTTCCATCCTTGAAAAAAACAGCCTGGAGAGTCTGCAATGTAATTAGCAGATAAAACTGAAACTTTCATCCTTGGGGAGAAAAAGTTGTTCACATGCCAGCAAGGGGGACCTCAGCTTCACCTCTGCCTTCAGAGATGGCACATTTGGGCAATTACCTCTCCATGACCCCAAGGTAACATCGCCAAAGTAAAACCAGGGCAGTGCATTTTTGGGCTTTCATAGACTCATAGAATGTGTTGAGTTGGAAGGGAGCTTTAAAGGCCATCTAGTCCAACCCCCTGCAGTGAGCAGGGACATCTTGCACTAGATCAAATTGCTCAGAGCCTTATTAAGCCTGGCCTAGAACATCTCCAGGAATGGGGTTCTCCATCACCTCTTTGGACAATCTTTCCTTGTGCTTTCCTTGTAAGCACCTGGGTTTTCCTTGCATCAGTTTGTCAGAAATTATTTAATCTTTTTCATCCCAGGAACAACATTTTATTTGAGATATCTTCTTTGATGAGCTGCTGTTGACCAAGCAGCAAGCCAAAGCTTGTGAGGAAAAATATTAATGGCATATTTATGACATGTTTGAACTTGCTAACTCTGCAATAAATCTAGTGATTTCCAGAACAAACACAGAAACCCTCTGAAATGACGCCTGTGTCCTCCACTACTTGGTCTGTAGACCTGAGATTCACTGTGATTGCAAGTGCTGCCGACTCCAGGCCTCTAATTAGAAGCCTCACTGAGTCATGTAGCTCTCTAAAGCCAGATGCATTGACCAGATGCAGGTTTGGTTTGGTGTCCACAGCTCCTGTACCTACACAAACCTTGTTGTCTCATGGTGCACCATGCAAATGCAATCATGTCCTTCAGGCTGGGGATGGACTGGCAGGCTTGAAGAGCTATGTCTTTTTTGTTTACTTTACCTTCTATTGGTAAAGACCTAGAAATCCAGATTTCAGGTTCTGCTCTGCAAAACTGGATTGTGAGGCAAGATCTTAACTTCCCAGGGCTTGATAAAAGTGACCACTTCAAAAACCTAGCAGCATGCAGTTGACCACCCATGGTGACTGTGTCCCAGTTTTTTACAGTATTAATATTTTCCTGCTGGCTAGAGTTTCCTTCCCCCAGATCATACCCCTTGGTGTCTTGCTATCCCTGCAGAAAACCCCTTCATTAGTATGAACACCCATATGAATTAGGAGATGTGTTTTCGGGAAGAGCATTTTTGGATCTTGCCCAAGGACTTTAGGACTGTCTCCACTAGTCCAGGAGCCCATAGGTCTGACACAACTGCTTTGCCAGCTCATTCCTCCACAGTCTCAGTTTTTCTCCCTTTCTGATAGAGGGGGATGGATGAAGGATGGAGTGAGTGTTCATGCCCATACACCTTCCCCTGTCTTTCTCATTGACCTCTACAGCCCCTTACCCTCTTCTCAGTGACGCTGAGCTCACTGATGGAAAAAATGTTGTCACACATATCTCACTTCCACTGTGTGGGAGTTACTGATAGGGACACAAAGATCTGGACAATAAAGCCTCCTGACAGCTTTCATGTCTCTCCCAGGCTTTGGGAACCTGGTCCTGGAGGAAGGGCTGGAAGTTTGTAGGGCCTGGGGACAGGTCCTGAAAGTGACAAACCCAGGGAGTGGGATGGAGAAGTAAAAGTGTTCCTTTACCCCTTGCTAACTAGGATGCAAAACCTTTCTCCAAATTTAGTGTTGCTTGAAGTGTCTTCAAACCAAGAGCCACAAACTTTTGGCTGAAGGTGGCTTTGTCAGTGTGATATGGAGCAGCCTGTCAGCTGCTGGTTGCCATGTTTGTTTTGGAGAATCCCCACCAGCTAGTGCTCCCAGTGGGGAGGAGGGGGGGCTGCATTGCTCCTGCATTGCTGTTCTTCCGCTTGGGGGCTACCAAAAGAGCCCACAGCACTTTGCCAGGAGGGTGAAGTCATTTATTTATGCCTAGGGAAAAAAAAGTACTTTATTACATAGCCTCTGAGACATTAGGGCTGAGCAAGTGCCAAGCTTTCTTTTTGACGTGGATAGACAAGGTCAGCACAGGGCAATCCCAATGGTTGCATGGATTTATTTGCACGAAATTGATTTATTAATGTAAAAAGGAATGCCAAAATTGTGCTGTCAGAAGATAATTTGACTGACAGAATTGTCTCCATGGTGGTAGGTCACCCTGGGCTCCCTTTGCTATCTGCAGTGATAAGAAAACTCTTGTAAGACATCATTTCTTGCTGCACAGGGCTGGTTTCTCCAGCCCCCAAGAATGGTGTGGAGGCCAAGAAGATGGAGAGTTTTTCTTCATAGATGTTCAAATCATTTATGCGAGACAACAGCTTGGGATGAGAGGGGCTCTTCTGAAACAGGGCATAAGTGCAAATGAGTCCCTGAAAGTGACCCTGATTTTATATCACTCCCAGTTTCCTCATTGTAATTACAAGTGAGAATGATCTTTACAGGGCTTTTTATCAAGCAAAAAAAAAAAAAAAAGAAAAATAAGTGATAGGGATTTTCCAGACAGAAAAAGAACCACTAATTGTTTATATTTGTTTATATGTTGTCCCTGTCTCAAAAAATCTTTTGTTTTCCTCTACACACTAATTTCTAAAATGTGGAGTGTGAGCATTGAGGTGGGAGAATAAAAATAATATTAATTGCACCATAAATAATATTATATAAAAATATTTTTAAAACTCTGGTGTAGGGAATGATTTCTCTCCTTGGGCAGCAGCTCCCATGTCTAATTAGCCTTTTACCTCTAAAGGGCTGTGCTGTAGAAGCTATAAAGCACAGTTTGGTTATAGATGTAGCCAAAAATAGCTCATTCTTTTCTAATGAAACCGCTTTTAGGGAGTGGGTGTTAAAAAAAAGGGGTGGAATTTGGTATTACTGCTATTCTATGCAGAATTAAGGTTTTCTATTTGAAATTGGGAAAAACTTGCAAAAAACATTAAGGTAAGGGTCAGTGTTCCATCTCAATATAATTTCCATGTTAAATTTGGAAGTACTTGAAGGGACCTGTAATAAAGCTGAGAAGGGACTGTTTGCAGGCGCTTGCAGTGATAGGATGAGGAGCAATGGTTTAAAACTAGATCAGGGCAGGTTCAGATGAGACATTAGGGTGGAGTTCCTACCCATGACGGTGATGAGGCAGTGGGCCAGTTTACCCAGAGGGGTGGTGGAGGCCCTGTCCATGGAGACATTTAAGGCCAGGCTTGATGAGGCTCTGAGCAACCTGATGTAGTGCAAGCTGTCCCTGCTCAATCTAGGGGAGTTTGGCCTTTGAATGTTCCTTCCAACTCAAAACATTCTGTGATTTGATCTCAGCCCTACTTGACACCACTCACAATGGGAGGATCTTTAAAACTTTCCAGATGACCACATGGAATTTTTCTAGGTTGCATGTCCAGGATGTGAGAGGTTAAACTCTCCCAGGTCTTAGCAGGAGCTAAGACAGGCATCACCATTGACAGTATTGCCCTTGACTCTGGCTGGGCTGCAGCACAGAAGCACTTACTTCTTCTCTGCACAGCAGCTGATAGCTGGCTCCATCCTGCTGGGAGCAATTTCTCTCCACATGTCTTGCCAACAAGAACAGAAACACACACACGCTCACTTCCATGTGCACATGCAAGTGTGTATCCTTCTCACTAGGATCACATTCGGGGGCTCTCCACCTCCTTTCCCTTCCAGCTCCCAGCAGCTGGTCCTGGAGATGTCATTCTGCCTCTGATAAGGTGCAGAGGCGGCTGTGAAGGGAAGGTTCCCAGTCGCTCCTGGCGCCAGGCAGGGTAGAGGCAGACACATCTAACCCTTGCCTCCTCTGTCAGTGGCCAAAAACAGATGACATCAACCCCTTGTCCTTTCTTCCTCCTCCCCCCTGGCCTCTAGCATCCCTATCAGCCACACAGAGAGTCGTGCATGGAGGAGGGAGGAGGAAGAGGGAAGGTGGAGGGGGAGGAGGTGGAAAAAAAAAAAGAGAGAAGATGATGGTTGTTGGAGCTTGAAGTTGGTTACTTTGGCAAAAGGACAAAGTTCTGCAAAACTTCACTGAACAGACTTCAAAAAGGTGGAAAAACAGGAGGATTGTTTCTGGCAGGTCTCCTTATCAAGAAGAGCCTTATCTGCTCTATGGTTCTGATGGCTCATGTGAGCTGGAGTGGCTGCTAACCTCTGGCTGAGCTTTCTGAAGCCCCTGAGGATCCTGACTGTCACTCAATGGAGAGGAAAACTATCCAGGAGAGGGGACTGCATGGAGGCATTGCATCCCCTGTTTCTGGCCTGCAGAGAAAGAGGATCAAGGATAGGTGTATCCCCAGCCTAGGAGCATGGAGGAGCCCAGTCCCTCAATGATTTAATTCATGGTGGTAGGAGGAGCAGGAGAATCCCTGCTCAGAGTCCAGAGGGAGATGAGACAAATCTCCACCACGTGTCAATTGGCCCAGCTGAGTCACTGATTTTGCTGGTTTCCCTCTGTTTCCTCCAGTACAAGACTTATCCCTCTGGTGTAGATAGTGGAGTGGGTTTAGGTTCGTCAGGTGTGTGCGCTGGAGGTTTTGCTGTCCAAAGAATCTTTTGGGCTGTGGTTTTGGCCACCTCCTTGCTTTTATGTCCTGGATATCATGATAGGTGGTTTCCAGGGGTGAACCTTCTAGCTTTTCTACCAAAGAGACCTTCATATTCCTTCGTGTCCTCAGAAATCTTACTCTTGACCTCACCTCCTTTCCCAGACATGCTCCTGGAGTCCTGCTTAAGAACACTTCATGGTGCGCAATTCCCCTTCTTTCTAAGCATCACATTCAACAACATATAGTCCCCAGTGAGGTGCTGCTGTAAAAAAAACCTGGCCTTGGCCCATTACCATTTGTAATTCCACTCAGTAGATTAGCAGATGCAGGCAGGGAGACAGTGGTTCCCCTCATAAGATCTTGATATGTGATCTGAAATGCAAGAGTATTCTCTCTCACCTCCCAAAACACTTTCCTTCACCTTGCCTTCCCCTTCCCTTTCTTTTCCCTTCCCACTGCCCATGAGAGAGGGATTTCTCCATCTCACCCACTTTTACCTCACCTCAGAGGTGGAGAACCTGAGTCATCCACCCAGAAGTTCCCACTTGTTGTTATAGGTGAGGAAGCAAACCATATCTGCTATGCTCTATTCTGTACAGAGCAAGAGACAGAGGTTGATAAAGTCTGTGACAGAGATGATATGAAGTGTGGCCTAGAAGAAAGATTTCATAACTGCTTGGACAAGCCCAGTAGATCCCTCTTTTGCTGCCACCCTGGAAGGGCTAAGGTATTCCCTTGTGCCACATCTGACAGCCTTGTGCAAGTGTTTTGGGTACTGCAGTGTATCTTGAGTGGCTCTGAATGTGTATAAGTGCATGAAAACCCATGCATGTCCATCTTGGAGGGAAACATGGCTGTACTCTGGAAGGATATATAAACCAAACAGATTTATTGGTGGTGGAAAACCCGAGCTGAAGGTGAAGGCACAGAGGTGTCCAAGAGCAGATGGTGTTGCTGTTGCAGGGTCACTGGGCTGGTCTTACTGGGGTACTGAGGTCCATCACAGCATGGCCACTCTCACCGGCAGCAGCGCAGGCGGCCGTTGCCACAGGTCCCTTCCCAGCGCTCCATGTGGAAGCAAAGCCTCCGGCAGTGCCCACGGTTGCTTCTGCACTGCTGACTGTCTGAAAGGCCACTTGCTGCAGGGGAAAAGGGGATGAGAAGACCTTCTTAAGGGACTTGGAAACTCACCTGGAGCCCTGCTGGTATCACTCACTGGCCGAGCAATGAAAGCCTTGTTGTTGGCAACAGGGAAATTCATCTGACTTCATGGTGAAGGTCAGATGTGCTCAACAGAAGCATCTCTCTCCAGTAAGCACCTGGAATCTCTTAAGAACCAGCCAGGGCAGGATGGCCAACTTAGTGAGACATCTCTCTCCAGCAGGCATCTGGAGTCTCTTAAGAGCCAGCCTGGGCAGGATGACCAGCTTTGTGTTGTCCAGTTTAGGTGAGATGAGTCAAGTGATGTTGCCCTGGGGCAACATCAAAAGTCAGAGCAGTGTCTTTTTGGAGCAGGTGTTTTATCTATTGATTTGTTGGGGATTCTTTTTTTGTGGTTTTATTCATTTTGGGTGGTTCTGATTTTTTTTTTAAAATTCTTTCTGTTTTGATAAAAACATTAAGTGCTGTTTCTCTTTACATGCAGCAGGAACACCAAATCTGGTATGCCTTGAGGGATACACTGATGGGTACCAGCTATCAGGGGAGTGAGCAAACTCTTCTCTCCCCTCCCTTTATCCCCAGGTCTTAAGTTAACTAAAGGAGAGAATAATCAAGTTAGGTAAGTAAATGCCCTCTTCTTGGTTATCAGACTTGGTTTTTTTCCTAGTACTGTAGCCCTGGTAACACCAGAGTGACCTTGTTCCTAACATATATATAAGCAAACAGTGAGAAAGTCCAATCAAAGAAAATTTTTCCATTAAACAAGATGCCAGAAGAAAACAGGGAGAGAGACAAAAAACCACCCAAAAACTAGCAGTCTTTCCCCTACCAATTTCTTCCTATGAAGGATGCTATTTGATTTCATAGAATCATTGAATCATAGAATGGCTTGGGTTGAAAGGGACTTCGAAGATGATCTCATTCCAAACCCCCTTCCATGGGCAGGGAACACCTCCCACTAGACCAAAGCCCTTTCCAACTTGGCCTTGAACCCCTCCAGGGATGGGGCATTAAATGGGATTCTCCTTGTTTTGTGGAGGATGAGACTCATATCCTAGTCAGGAGCAAAGCTCAGGCTCCTCTCTCAAGCTCAGCATTTCTGTATGGATTTTAAGGGGATGGAGAGGAGGAGCCATACATTTTGTGAACTGGAGAAACCTGCATCCAGGAACTTCCTGGAGACCATTTCAGAAGAATTGGAAACAAGAGTGAAATTAATCTTGATTTGACTTGGTTTGACTTGAAGGCCCTGACTTGTCCTTCCCTATTCTCCACAATCCTGCAGAAACCCCTATGAGTGTTTTGTCCTTACCGGGAGCATCCTGGAAGAGGAGAATGACAATGACAGCAAAAAGCATCTGGAGGATCCGCATAGGTGGATGTTGGTGGAGGTTCTACCACGAGGAGGAGTAAAGGGCTGTAAAGAGAAGGAGAAGAAGGAAATCCCAGATTTATAGTGCCCAGGGAGGGTTGTGTAATGCTCCTGGAGTGGGGAGAACTTTATCAATCTCAGATGCATTTCAACATGACAGCAAACAGTTGCACTGGGATGTTCCCACTCTTGAACACATCCTGTTACAAAGGAAAAAAAAAAACAGTCTAAAAGACTTATAAAAAAGAAAAAAGAGAAAAGGAAGGAAGGGTTTTGTCCACAAACTGCACTGAGCATTGGGGAGTCTGCTACTGCTTGCTGCTGGAGACAGGACATTGGGGCTGACCCAAAATGGCTCTTCTTGCTCATGTAGTCTCAAGCATGTGTTGTTAAAATCCTGTCCAAGTGTCTGCAGTATCAAAGATTATTTTTTATTATTATTATTTCCAGGTCCCAATCTCAGTGTTTAGCACTGACAAAATTGATTATGAGGAAATCCAGAGTATCCTCCTCAGCGGTCCCCAGCACACAAAATTGGCTTTAAAATTCTGGGATCCTTAAAAAAAAAGTCAAAGGTCTGTTTGTATTTCCCAACTTCCTGGCTGCAAAGGGACTGTTTTCCAACGTTTTGTTTACAACTGCCAAGAAAAATGTCAGTTTTGCATCTTACTCATTCATGTACTTATTGAATGGGAAAGCTAGGATTCCTCCATGTGATTAACAGGAGCAGAAGAGTTAGGGAAGCTTGTGTCTTACAGCTCTCCCAATAATGCTGCCAGCATCCCTGGTTTGTCCTTGTTCTCCAGGTCCCTTCCAGGAAATCAGTAGAATAGGACGTTTCAACTTGGGAAAACAAGTTAAAGCAAATAACAAGCAGAAATTGTCCCCAGCCAGCAACAAATACAAGAGGAAATAGAAACCTTATAAAGGCTTCTTTTTGGAGTAGAAATCCCAACATAATCAAATCCTCACAAGGGGACATCACCTAGTCTTCCCTTCTTCCTTTAGAAGTCACCTTGATGACTTGTTATTTGCTGACTGGGGAACAAGTAGAGATAGCAAATGTAAAACTGGTGGCCTTCATGCTGCTTGAACAGAACAAGGATCACCTTTATCAAACAGTGCAGATAAGGGGCCCTTTACCAGTGGGACTTTGGATCACAGGGCACCAAGCATTTAAACAGGGTGTCATGTGAACTGGACGCACACAGCCTGGGGTAAGAAAATGGGTTTGTGACCCTGTCTAAGGAAGAAAAAGGTTGCAAGGATATGTGTTGAGCATCTCTAGAGGTGCTGGCACTTTGGGTATCTGGTGGTACTGACTGGTGCATTTGGAGGGAGACTGTAACCCACCAAGCACCTTTGAGAATGAACATTTCTAATGTGAGAGATGGAATTGGGCATGAAATGGCAGAAATGAAACTAGAGCTCTTGAGCTACAACCTGAGCAGGAAGGATCATGTGGATGCTGCAAAGAAGGGGCAATGAAGTTGGTGAGGGGTCTAAAGAACAAAACATTCTGAGGAGCTGCTAATGGAGCTGGTGGTGTCCAGATGGAAGGAAGCAGAGTAGATACCTTCTTGCTCTCTACAACTCCCTCAAAGGAGGGTGTAGCCAAGGGATGTTGGTCCTTTCTTCCAAGGAACAGGTGATAGAACCAGAGGAAATGGTCTCAAGTTGCATCAGAAGAGGGTTAGACAGGATATGAGGGAAATTTTGTACATTAAAAGGGCTATATAGCATTGCAACAGGCTGCTCAGGGTAACGGTTGAAGCACATCCCCGAAGGTATTTAGGAGATGGGCAGGTATATAGATTAGGGACTTGGTTTAGTGATGATTCTTGTTAGAGTTGGGTTGATGGCTGTACTCGATGATCTGAAAGTTCCCTTCTGACCAAGGCGATGTTTGTTCATCAAAGAGTCCAGCTCTTAATATGTGACCTGATGGTCCTGAACATGCGTGTGTAGGCAGCTTGATGCACTCTAGAGAGGAGGTGTAGCACATAGCCAGAGCACCACATGGCTACAGCATTTCCAATGATGAATGGCAAAAGGCCATCCTTTAGCTCAGCTGCTCTCCTTTGGTGGGAGCAGCATCGTCTCAGTGAATGAGCTGTGTCTGGAGCTGTTTGAATGCTGCAGGCACCGAAGAGGCAGGCAGTTTCAGGTTGCGTCCTCCATGAAGTCCTGCTCTGCAGCTGCTATCCATGGGTCAAGTTGTAGAACGTGCCTTGGGAAAGTGAGACAAAACCAGACAATATTGATGCAAACCAGATTTCTCCCAGAAATCAAGGACAGGAAGTCTCTGCCCCCTGAGCAATTACTCTGACGACAGATGGACTTGCTCCCTCCAGCATGGTCCTTATGCCTTGCTGGCCTCAGCCTCTGGTGGATCTACTGGGGCTAGTGCATCAGTGTCCCACCCTTCTCTGCTCCCCAGCTTGCCTCCAGATGTATTTCGCTCAGATCCTACCAAGTACAGAGGCTGGTCTGTGCTCAGTGACAGGACACATAGAAATTAGCTCTTGGACACCTCAGAGGTTTTGACGCTGGAGAGGGGTCAAGCCAATCCTTATCCACTCTATGGCTCTTGATGGAAAGGCTGACTCCCCTGACTTCATCTGCTTCAGTGCTTGTGATACACAGCTCAACTTTTCTCCTACTCTCAGGCTACTTTCTGGTCTGGGTAGAGAAGTTTTCTATGGTGATATCCTTCAGCAGGGAGTTTCATAGATGTGCAGCTGTCTACATAAAGGAACATGTTTGTTTTAAATGTCTTCAATCAGTTTCCCAATAGTTCTTGTGCACAAGACTGTGAACATGAGACCCCATTCACCCTCAGCACGTATCTGAAGACTGTTCTGGTCCTTTAGACTCCTGCCATTTCCCCTCTAAACCATCTCCAGATGTGCTTTGTAAGAGATGCTTCTGGACTCAGCCTCTATCCAGAAGGATCTGTTGTGCCCCCTGTCCACTCTCCAGGTGCATTGCAAGCTCAGGAGAGATGTTTGTGGAAAATTCCAAAGCTCTACATATGCTCAGGCATCTGGTGGAACTACATATCCCTTAAAATATGGAGGTCTTTTGAGATGTCCAAGCATGCACTGAAGTTTGTGGAGATCATGTGAGTCACTTAATCTAGCATCTGTTAGCATTTAGGCTGTTCTGGTATGCCTGTGACACCAGGTTGGAAGGTGTGATACTAGATCTATGTATACTAGATACTAGATACTATGATCTGCTGCTGAGGCAGCAGAAGATCAGGGCCCAATATGCTGGACATCTCAAAACATCTCGTATCTGGTGTTACACAGGCAGCTAGACATGGTGCCTGTCTTCTCCTCCACCATAGTATCATAGAATCACCTTGATTGGAAGGGACTTTTCAAATCATTGAGTCCATCCATCAACTCGACTCTGACAAGAGCATCACTGAACCATATCTCTAACCATTATGCCTACCCTTCTCTTAAATACCTCCAGGAATGCTTCACCAGGGAAACCCACTGTGCTCTGGGTCTCACAGCCTGGTGCAGCTTATTTGCTGTCCTAGTGGAGAAAGATTTCATATTATGCAATTTGAATATGCAAATTTCTCCTTTCTCCCTATTTTTTTTGTTGTAAAATGCTGGGTTTTGACTCACATCAAATGGACACAGCACACTTCATTTCTGCACAGCTGAGCATTCCCCACCAGTTCCATGGTCACATTCAGATGACTGTTACAGATCGTTCCTGGCATGTGACCAGCTCTGAACTGTGCCAAAGAACAGTCTGACAAAGTGCTAGCTTGCTGATAGCTCATGTGGGTATCTGCTAACGTCTGAGCCTGAGCCTGGACCTCACACAGCTTGATTTACTTGATGTTGATAGAGCTACTGAACCCATATCCATCTTCCTAGCATGCCCCCAGGGCTGGGCTGTAGTAGAGTGATGATGTCCTCTACTCAACAGGAGATGGAGGAGCACCAACACAACAGGGCTGAACACAACCCCATTTCTCCTGCATGGAGGTGAAGGATAAAGCCCTTCATATGTGCTGGTGGATGCAATAGTTCCTGTGGGATGACTGAGAATGTATGGAATTACTTGCTTCTAAGGGACTTTGTGAAGGCTGTGAAATTTCAGCTTCCCCAAGCAGGTGCCAATCTGACCATCATTCTGCTCCTGATTACACAGCTCCATTACAGTGACGTTTGTAGGGTGGAAGTGGAGGATTTCACCTCCCTCTGTCTCTCTCTGCCAAACAAATACTGGCATGTTGCCTGGGAACAGCAAACAGATTCCAGTGGGGATGTTCATGCCATGCTTTGATGAACTGTGTCTCCAGTTATTCATGAGGCTTGTGCTGACTGAAGATAGGGCTGAAAACACCCCAAATATACTTTCCAAGATATCTGCATGGTTTCTGTGTCTCCTTAGGAGCTTTATTATAGGTCTATTAGTGAATACTTAAGATTCCCTATTTTGTAGTGTTCTAAGCTCCATCAGATATAGGCAACTGCAGCTAATATCTCAGACAAGGCTTTCCCACAAAAATCCTCTTCTTCCATGAAGGCTAAAACTTACTGCCTTTTTGGAGTAGACTGCTTGTCTGATTTAAATTATCATCAGCCTGTGTTTCCTAAGGGATGGTAGATTTCACCTTCTAATTTCTTCTGCTCTTCTGGCTTCTCCCTTAGCTTGCCTGACTCTCCCCTCAACTTCCAAATGGAATCCTGCAGGAAAAAGTTTGAATTCAAATTAACTCCATTGACTACATATGGGTCTACACTCTGAGAAGTGGTTCCAGTTGGGCAGGACTGCTGGTCACAGGTGGCAAAGTCCTCAGACAAGGGGTGACACCAGAGACAGCTTTCGTGAGGATCTCAAATAAGTAAATTTTAAAAAATTTGAACATAAAGGCCTGGAAAATGCTGTTTGACCACTCCTAGAGGATGAATGAAAACACAAAGGTGAACAGCTCAGTGCTGAGGGGATGGACAAGATCACTCAGCCAGAGGAGTAACCTTCCTCCTTTCCAGGATTACTGGATGCACCAACCTGGGGGTAATTAATTGGTGCAGCATTCCCTATCATGGTCTTACAGCAAAGCATCTCACACTGCTGTTTAAGCCTTTCCTCACAAGCTATGCTGGTGGTTGGATACTCTGCCCCACATGAGTTAATGGGTCAAGAGACCACATCAAGAAAGAGTTATGTAGGTATTATGGATGGGAGGCTCCACCTTCCACCATGTCCTCAGTGCTCTCTCACTCCTCTCTCTGTGTCAGACTGGGCATCTGTAAATGAAGTCTTATTCATCAGGCAGAAATCATAATGGATTTTTTTGACTTTTTTTTTCTTTAATGGATTGTGTTTTGTTGTTGGGTTTTTTTTAGGTTTATTTCCAATCAGATCAACAAGCAAGGGAACACTCAACTGGGAGAAACTGGGGCCATGTCTTTCAGCAGCAGCCAACACTGACATTACTGTCAGAGGGACAATGTTGCCCATGAACTGTCTGATATTTCCATTTTTCTTGGTTGAAATCTGGCCAGGAAAAAGGTACAAAATGCAAAAGGGGAAGAAGGCCCAACAAGGAGATGAACAAGATGAGATGCATGCACCCATGTTCCATTTTCTTTGGTAAACAGGCCATAAACATGGTGGATAGGAGTCCCCCACATAAGAGACACAAATCATGAATGCTCTGGACAAACAAGAGAGATAAACTGTTTGATTTGGAAAGGTGCCTTGATTTAAAACCCTGCCTGTGCTGTGCTCATACATCAGCATGTGTAGGAGAGTTGAGCTGGATATGGGGAGGATTTATGGCTCAGGATTCATAGAAAGTATTGAGTTGGAAAGGACCTTTAAAGGTTGTCTAGTTCAGCCACCCGGGACATCTTGCACTGGATCAGTTTGCTCAGAGCCTCATCAAGCCTGGCCTTGAATGTCTCCACTGTCTCTCTGGGCAACCTGTCCCAGTATGTCACCACCCTTATGGTGGAGAACTTCTTCTTCATGTCTAATCTAAACCTGCCCTGCTCTTATTTAAAACCATTGCCCCTCATTGTTTTTCTTCATGCCCTGGCAAACAGTCCCTTCCCAGCTTTCCTCTAGGCCTCTTCAGGTACTGGATGGCCACTATGAGGTCTCCCTTCAGTCTTATCTTCTCCAGGCTGAACAGCCCCAGTTCTCTCAGCCTGTCTTCATAGGAGAGGCTCTCCAGCCCTCAGATCTTCTTTGTGGCCTTCCTCTGGACTATCTCCAACAGGTATGTGTTGTTCTTGAAGGATTCATCCCTGTCTTTGTACTCAGCAGTGGTTCCCAAGCTGAAAGCCATCTGTGGGTAATCAGGTTCTCCTGATGGTTCATCCAAGTGCAGCAGACCTCCAGGGGAGCACTGCTGTCTCTCTGAATGTCTTCATGTCCTGAACTGTGTTATAATGACCCGAGGAGAATAGCTGGGCTGCTCACAGGAGAATAGATGAATTAATTGCTGGACCTCTAGTGATGGGTCCTGACACTGCTGAGGTCAATGGGAATTTCCTGTTTGATTCATCACAGCAAGAATTTTGCCTCCTGAGGAGGACTTTTCCCTGTCTCCAAACACAAGCTCAGCTAGTTGGCATAACTCTCTCATTACATCATTGTTTTCTTGCTTTCACATAAATTATTGACCCCGGGAGAAATATTTTACCTGGAAAGGGAGACCAAGAGCTAACTGGCAGAGGCAGGGGTACGTCAGAATTGCCTGTTGAAAGAACACAGAAGGGCTGAGAGCAGATCAGGACAGCTGGTGGCTTTAGGCTAATGAAGCTCATATGCAGAAAGACATTCATTTGGTGCAAACAGCCTAATTGCTTCGGGATTATCACTGGCTGATTATAGAGGAAAGAAGTAGCACCAGAAAAGCAGTCTGTGGATGAGGAGAACAGCCTGTCAAGGAAAGCATTACACAACTTTCAGATCCATTCCCCAGTGTGTTTAAAACAAGCAAACTTCCTCAGACTGGAAGAGGGGAGATTTTGATTAGCTATCAGGAAGAAATATTTAACTGATGGGAGATACCCCAGTCTGTGGCAGAGGGGATGATCTTTAAGGTCCCTTCAAACCTAAGCCATTCGGTGATTCTGTAACAACCCTGAGCTCTTCCTTTACTGCATTGTGGAAGGATGAACCTGGAACAAATCTACTGGGTTTTGCATTTTCTGGTCTATGTTTTGGCCGATGGACAGCACACTTCTTCTATAAATCCTATAGGCAAAGGGGTCTGTAGGAATATGGAGATCCCTGCTCCTTTTCTGTGCCTTATTTCTCTGACCAACCCTTCCCAGAACTGGTAAGAACCTGGTACAGCACAGAAAAGAAGAGTAAATATTGGCAAGGGGGAGACTTGCCTGAGAAACACAGACCGTGTTTGCCATTATGTCAAAACAGATAGCTTTTGCACCAAAAATTGATGGAAAAAGGCTGCCCAATTGCAACTGATTTCTCTGGGAAGGGAAATAAAGAGTTGCCCTGGGAAGGGAAATAAAGAGTTGCCCTGGGAAGGTGTGGGCAACATTCACTCCTGTTTACTGGAGGAGAGAGAGAGCATCCCATCACCAGCAGCATTTCTGAGCACCAGCAGGAGTCATGGACGGGCAATTGCTGTTCTGTTAAACTTCAGGTTTATTGCTTTCAGGTAAAGGGAAAGGCAATTTTTAACCTGTATGTGACAGGTAGCAACCAGATGCCAAAAGGGGTAATACATAGTCTGGGTGGCCCCAGTTTCTTCTTGTCACAGGGTTTCCTATAAAGTCACAGCAAAAATGTTCACAAGTCCACAAGAGACTCTACAGCCATGTTCTACCAGGAGAGCAACAGCCACAGAGAAGCAAAATATCTCCTTCCTATGTAGTGGAGTCCACATTTCTTCATGAGCTGCTTTTTCCACTCTTGGAAATCTTCACCTCTTTGTGGTAGCAGGTGAAAAACTTTTGCAACAGAGAATGATAGGTTCAAAGCAGTAGCTGGTCAGATATTCACCAGAAATGCAGTTTCCAATTCGACACCAGCCCCCTTCATGGTTACAGGTGTCTGGTCCATGAGCATCTCCTGTACAAAGAAGCAGCAAGCTGGTGGATCAAATTCATGGAATGGGTAAAATCACAGAATAATTTAATTTGGAAAAGACCTTAAAGATCACCCAGTTCCAAACACCCTGCCCAGGGCAGGGACACCTCCCACCTTATCAGGTTGCCCTAAGCCCCATCCAACCTAACCCTGAACACCTCCAGGGACAGGGCAGCCACAACCTCTCTGGGCAACCTGGACCAGGGTCTCACCTCCTTCACAGTGAAAATCTTACTCTTGATAGCCGATTTACATCTTCCCTCTTCCACTCTGAAGCCATTATTCCTCATCCTATATCTACAAGCCCACATAAAAAGTCCCTTTCCAGCTTCCTTACAGAACCCTTCAGGTCCTGGTGGGCCTCTGAAAGTTCTCCTTGGGGCTTTCTCTTCTCCAGGCTGAGCCCCTCCAACTCTCTCAGCACACCCTACCCCCCCAACAGCAGAGGGGCTCCAGCCCTTGCAGTATCTCCAGGGTCTCCTCTGGCCCCTCTCCAACAGCTTCGTGTATTTCCTGCGCTGAGGCTCCAAACCTAGAGAGACAGCCCTGCAGGGGGTCTCCCAAGAGTGGAGCAGAGGAGCAGAATCCCCCTTCTCTCACTCTGCTGCCAAGCCAGTGCAGCAGGAGCCCATGGAGCCCAAGAGTGCACAGCTGCAAAGAGCACAAGCAGGATCCCTGCCTCAAAGGGCAGCTTCAGACATCTGTTTAAAAAACCCAAGTTGCAGGAGCCAGCCTCACTCAAGGAACATTTCATCAAGCTGTTGTTTGTTCAGGATGTTGGCAACGAGGGTGCACAGGAGGTCGTAGCAGTTGTTCTTGCCATATCAAGGAAGTGTCTGCAGCCTGAGAAAAGGCAGAAACCTTTTCCCAGAGCACAGAACAACTTCTCTAGGGCTTCTCCAACCTGTTTGCTCCTAGAAAGCTCCCAGAAACCCTTGTTTTTCACAGCTTCTTCCTTACTCATTGTTTCATTACCCCCAAGAGTTTAAACCATACATTTTGCCAAAGCAAAGCACAAATATATCATCTACAAACTTGAGGGCACCTTTCCCCCTTGGTACCTATTATATTTTCATCTGACTACACAAAAAGAAAAGATTATTCTTGCTCCCAGATACCACTAGTTACCACCCTCGACCTTCCTGGTCTTACCATGTCTGAAGAGGGAGATGAGGATTAAAATGAAGCAAAGGATCCCCATTGCTTTGGTCCTGATGGAAAGTCACAGGGCTGAGCATGTGAATTTGCAAAAGCCTCCGGGTGTTGCTGGCAAGCTGGATGGCATCCTGGGAGAGGGAGGGACGGAGAGAGGGAGTAGGCAGCAGGAGTTCATTATATCCCAGCCTTGGGAGTAACGTTTGCTGCTGTGAAAACCCCTCCTTGTCGTTCCGACCCAGTGCCGTGGCTGTAAACAATGTTGTCTTGGTTCATGTTGGCTGGTAATTGGCTTCCGCATTTTTCTGGACTGCTGTATTGCCAGGCGGACAGTGGGAAAAGAAGTTCCGNGTAACGTTTGCTGCTGTGAAAACCCCTCCTTGTCGTTCCGACCCAGTGCCGTGGCTGTAAACAATGTTGTCTTGGTTCATGTTGCCTCTCCCCAGCAGCTGGCATTTTTCTGGACTGATGTATTGCCAGGAGGTCAGTGGAAAAAGAAGTTCAGGGAGATCCTCTGTCCTTCACTCGGAAGATGATAACTGGGAAGGTGACAATCCTCTTTCTCCAAGGAAGAGACCAGTATGGAGTGATTCATATTTTATTGGAGTTCCTGTGAATAGTTTGTCTGTCTGAAACTTGGGTATGGTTTATTGGGGTTTTTTTTTTTCCTCCTCACAAAAAGGCTATTCCAGCTTCGGCTTGTGAGGAATTTGGGAGGCTTCATTCCCTAACATGATGAGCACACAGCATTGGTGGAGGAGGTTTAGCTCAGCAATGCACCCTTTTGTGGTTTTTATGTGATAAAAATGCTTTAAAAATCAGCCTGTGATATTCTGGCTACCCTTGCTAAGGCTGTTGTTCCTGCCTGGCCCTGCTGTTTGCTGTCCTTCAGCTGTGTTAATATTCACACTGCTAGTGCGAATGCATCCTAAACTGGAGAGATGAGGTTAAAAATTCCCTTCTCCTTAAAAAAAAAAATTCGGATCAGATGCCATGCAAGCATGGAAATCTCAATTCATGTCAGACTTTTTTTAGTGGTGCCCAGTGCCAGGACAAGAGGGAACTGGCACAAACCTGAACATGGGAAGTTACACCTCAACATGGGAGATTCTACTCAAAAATGAGAAGGAACTCCTTTGCTGTGAAAGTGGCAGAGCCCTGGCACAAGCTGCCCAGAGAGGTGGTGGAGTCTCCGTCTTTGGAGACATTGAAACTCTGCCTGGACATATTCCTGTGTGACCTGCTGTCAGTGACCCTGCTCTGGCAGGGAGTTGAATGAAATGATCTCCAGAGGCCACTTACTACCTTGAGAGAGTGACAGTGTCAGACAGTATGTTCTGGAAGCCCAGCACAATACACTGGGTTGCCTCAAGTGGCATCAATGTCCAGCTGTGGGCAACCGAGTCCTGTTCTAAACCAAATAGAGGTAAAAGATTTTTTTCTTTCTCTAGCCTCAGATGGATACTCTGTTCAAAGGCTGATCTAGAACAGTCAAATGCTGGAGTATCCCTTATTTTCCTCTTCCAAGTGTTATTGTCATTACTCCATTACTCCACGGTCACCTGCTGGACCAGAAATAGGTCCAACCACCCCCCTCTGAGTGGGATTGTTCCTTTGGTTCTACTGTAAGGAGAGGGTCTGGGACCTTTACACTGCTGTTTGATCATTGTAGTGTTTGGACTTGCCCCTCTGGACTATGGGGTGGGCAAACCTGCAAGGCAGGTCTGGCAAAAGGGTTGTAAGCTAAGGACCATTTTGTGCTACAGACTCAGGAACAGCAGTCTCAGCAGCCTGCTGCAGTCTGATAATAATTTGTGGATGAGCCTATTCAGGTTTTACACAGGACTGGATTTTTCCACTTCCTCAGCACAGACTGTTTTTTAAAAAAATATATATATTGCTTTCTCAACATGTTTCCACTATAACAGAGGGGTTTGGATTTGATTTGTCTCCATAGCCCACTCCCAAGCATCACTGCTCCCCTCTCTTCATGCTCTTAGTGCCTTGTAACTGATGACAAAGCTTGGCTGATCCCATGCATCACTGTGTGCCATATCCTCATCTGTGTTTTGTGAGGATGAGATGTACCTTCTCTTGAATGTGTAGCAGGATCATTTGCTGCTCCTTGATATCTCATTATCATGATCTTATGATGAGTGTAGTGATGAGACTGAAAGGCACACAGTAGGTGAAGACTCTCTGCATGCTGCCCCACATCCTGATGCATTCATTAAGGATCGTAGAATGGTTTGGGTTGGAAGGGTGCTCAAAGAACATCCAGATCCTGCTATGGACAGGGATATCTTCCATGAGGCCAAGTTGCTCAAAGCCTCATCCAACCTGTCCTTGAACACCTTCAGGGATGGGGCAGCCACAGCTTCTCTGGGAAAGCTGGGCCAGGGTCTCACCATCCTCACAGAAAATAATTTCTTCCTAATATCTCATCTAAATATCCCCCTTTTACACTTATTTAGAATGAAGGAAAAAAGTGTTAGATCAAGGTCATGTCACCTTGTCAACATGTTCAAATGTTGTCTGACTAAGAGTGAGATCAGTCTGTGATCAGTGAGGGATGAGCACAGTGGTGTCCCCAGTGGGTTCCCCTGTGTCAACCAGAAGAGCAGTTCAGGATAACTATAAAGATTGTCAACTCACTGACAGGAACAAGGCATTTGCATTCACTCAGGCCAGAGGAAAGGATATCTCATCTGTCGAGAAATGGGATAATGGAAGGTTTCTGCCTCAAGGGCCTTCCTGTTCTGCATGGGTAAGTTTTTAAATCTTCGCATCCAAGGAAAGCAGCAAAGCTTGTGCTCCAAGTCTCATTTTTTAGATGGCTGGGAGATGTATCTCACCCCTCCTCATGTTCCTCTGCAAAGATGTCCAGCTACTCAGCCTTCAACTGGAGAAACTAGAAAGACAGCAGACATGAGTGGGAGCTGCTGAGTAAATGGAGATGATGCTCAGAAGCAAACACATTTTTGTCTATATTTTGAATGAAACTTCTGCAAATATTAAATTTTAATGTACCACAAAGGGAAACACAGACTGCATGAAATGGTTTTAAATAGGTAGTTTTAGACAGATTTGCCCAAAAATCTCTTCATAAAGACTTTCCATAGGTGGTACTGAATCCCAAGTACATGCAGTTTGTTGATAGAAATAAGGAGATGAGAAAGAGCAGTTGTCTGACATCCTGCTTTGGATAATGGGACTTGAATTATGCAGACATGCCCTGACCGTGCTAACTGTCCTCATTTCCATCACATTGTCTTTCCTTCTATTAGAAAGTCAAGGAAAGAAGGAGGAAAGGAAGAGAGAGAAGGGAGGGAGCCGTGGTTAAGATCATGAGGGGGTGGAGATTTCCAAGGTTTTTTCAGCAGTTTCTGTGAATTTCTGTATATAGGTGTAGTAGAGAGAAATTCTGCCCCTCTCCATACATACACAACTGTTAGACCTGTTTATTTAGAATTTATTGCCCTTGTTATGCGAAGAAACATGTCACTTCTAGTTAATTATACATTTCAAATGTTGATAAAACCAGACATTGTCTCTATGGCATTGGGAAGAAAACTGGTTTGTTTTCCTTTCCATGGATTTCTGTGCTTTTCTTCAATTACACTTATGTGCAGCACTTCCATTCACCTTTAGGGCAAAGTCCCACCTGTTCGTGATGACACTTGATTTCTGGGGGCACACAGTGGCCCCCCTTGCCATGACAAGTATGGAAGTTTGATGTCGTGTCTGCAATGAAGAGGATCTTATGTCAAAACAGAAACCATTACATCACCATCTGAACCGACTCATAGGTGGAAAGCATCATGGTTACTGTCTCTCCAAAAGCAAAGACAGGAAGCAGCTCTACAGTGGTCATCAGAGCAGCTCTCTGAAAGGAGGAGTTTCTGACTCACCAACTTGGAAAAGAACACCTGAAGAAGGGATATCAGGGAAGTATGAAGAATGTGAAAGCAGAATGACTACATACATTGGCAGTACAAAGGTGGGTGGTACTGAATTATGAGAGAAATTATTTTAAGAAAAAAAGGAATTTCCAGTCTAAGAGGGAAATATCTATTAAAGACATTTAAATACAAAGATGCCTAGATCTAAACATCCTGAGATGAAAATTCATAAAAGCCAGGACAATATATAAGGAAATACAGAGTGGAGGTCCCATCTCTCAAGACATCCAAGGCTGGTCTTGACAAGGCTCTGAGCAGCCTGATCTAGTGCAGGATGTCCCTGCTCACTGCAGAGGGTTTGGACTCAATGACCTTTGAAGGTCCCTTCCAACTCAACTCATTCTGTGATTCTGTGAAATGTAATTATGTGTTTCTGGTGTTCATTAATAGTAGTTTTTCACACACAGAGTAACTGTATAGAAACATCCATTTCTAACCATGTAGGTTAGATGAACCTTAGATCAAATTATTACAGTTGACTATAAAGTGCATATTGACTTACTGATACACATTGATTGTTGAAGAGCTTCAAAAAAAGCAAATTCAGAACAGATCAGATTGATTTACAGGGAAGAGGTCATGTGGCACCCATTAAACTCAGCAGTGTAGGTGCAGCCAGCAGTCCCCCAGTGGGTGATTATGGGAAGATATATCAAGAAAGGCGCACTCTGTGAGGGTTTTTATCTTATTTCCTCGGGCATTAGTTGTGTTGAAGATAGGACATTGTGCTCTGTGATATTTGACCATCCCAAAATGGCAGTGCTGATGTTAGTAAGAAAACAGACAGGTCTGTCTTTGCAGGTGAGAGGAGATGGCCAGGGCTATTTGGAGACAAAGAGAGTAAGAATATGTTTTCTTCCCGTCCAAATGTCCCACACGTACCTATGCAGCAGGTTTTCCGATTCCAAGAGCAAGTTCCAAAAGCGGCAAATGGCCGTGGACAGGATTTTGACTGGAAGCAGAAACCATGGTATCCAAGACAACGCAAGGTGTCTCTGGGCAAGCTGAGACCTACAAGGAAGAATGGAATTCTCACTGGTGCATTCCTCATGGTCTTCCTCCTGCTGAAACTCTGTGAATCCCAATTAGGGGTCTGATACAGTTAACCCCAAAGCCCAAGGCAGCTGTTTCAAAAGCTTTGAGAAACTTTAAGGAAACTCACAGGACTCCAAGGAAGGTCTTAGTAAAAGCAGAGAAAAAATGCAGCTGTTGATGGCAAATTTCTGAACATATTCTAGGCATAAATGTTGCAGCTGTTAGGGCTGGGGCAACATTTGTGTGCTTCTAAGTTCTGGGACTGCAATGTGACAGGCTAGTTATGCCAAAGGAAAGCATGCTGATCATAGATCCTGAGATGTACCTATGACTTGAAAAAATCAAAAGCTAGAATCTGGCCCTGTTAACAGCGACAAGAGGTGTGCCCAGTTCTTTCCTTCTCTGAAAGACTTACTGCAAGGTGGGGGATTTCATTAGACATCAAGAGAAGCTGGGCTAAAAGCACAATGAGTAAATGAGTCTGCAGCAGAAGGGATGGGGAAGAGGAACCAGAATAATTAGAAAGCTTAAGTAAACTTCTCTGGCATAGCTCAATTTGAGTATTACAGGGGAATACCTCTGCTACTCTTTTACTATACAAAAAGGAGACTATTTATGATCCCAAGATAGGAAGAGGCAGATAATTTCCAAGGCATCATCTCCAAAAAGAGTCATAAAGAGCTAACATCTGGTAGTGACCTTTGTGAGGAGGTTCTGGTTTCATTTCTGGTCACCACAGGATATTTTTCACTTCTGCTTCTAGACTGAGAAACAAGGAACAGCTCTAATCAAAACAGCTGAAGAGACTTCTACTCCAGTAGACCCCAAAATGTGTCTTGCTCCTTACCTGGAACAGCCTGAAGGAGGAAAAAAGCCATGAGGCAAGAGAAGAACTTCATGGTGGAAGATCTCAGCTGCAGTGTGGAGATGGGGCCACAAAAACAGAACCTTTGAGCAGGGCAGGAAGGAGGACTCTGGCACTTATGAGGCTGTAGGAACAGACCTGTCCAGGGGATCTTGGCAGTAATGAGTGTGGAATGAGCACAGCTTGACCGCTGCACACAGCTAAACCTGAACAATGCCACAGGGTCAGAGAAGCAACCACTGAGGTAAGACTACCTCTCTACCCAGCCACTGAGAAGTCTGCTTCTCAATACCAGCCTACCCAGACAGCTTCCTTGCTTGTTAATTTCAGAGATGAAGGTGATTGGTAATGGACCCCTGGGAGAAAATTAGCCATAGTTTTGGTGTGAGAGAAAGTGCCTGGAAATGCCAGAAAATGGCAATGAGTATAGCAGAAGGTCTCTCAATCTGAATGCATCTACTGGACTTTTGCAGAGAGCTGGTTTGGTTTCATAATGGGTTTAAGTAAACCTGTGTGGAAATTGCCAGAAAGCCTCTCCAGAGCTGAGTCAGTCCCATGGCTTCCCACACCTCTCACTTCTTCAAATGCATGGAAGATACCTCAAGAACAAGGTGTTACAGCAGTCTGGAATAAACCGGTTTGTTCTCAGGCTGCCAAGACTTCACTTCCACAGAACATGCTGTATTATTAATACTGTCATTTTTCAACTGGAAAAATAAAATATTACTCTCTCAGAAGTGATCACCCTCTGAGGGTACCTGCACCTTTTTTCTGAAGTAATAGTTCAGCACCAGAGCGCTCGTGCTGTTCTCCCCAACAGGATCAAATGCTTTAAGGATGTTCATAAAATAGAAAGAAGTATTTGTCTACTCTTAAGAAGGAAATGATTTATCACTTTCCTGGCCAGTCTGACAAATCAAAAGGACTTTTTTTTTCCCTCAAAGCGTCTTCTACAAAACAAAACAGATTTATTTGTCAATGGGGGAGATGCTGATTACTTATTGATTTCTCTTGGGACTCAGTGTTGCATCTCAGGATGTAGACCAGGTTCATACACTAGGTGGAAGTTATCAGAGTTTGCAGATATCACAAACAGCACCCTCAGTTTTCTAGGTGTACTAAGAAGAGAGGGCAAGTCAGGTTCATTCTCTGGTTTCCATTCCAATCTTTCCATACATTGTTTGAATTATGCTACAAGGTCAAATTCAACAGGTCTTTGTGCAACCTGGTTTAGTAGGAGGTGTCCCTACCATGGCAGAGAGGTTGAAGCTGGGTGATCTTCGAGGTCTCTTCCAGCCCAAACTATTCTGTGATTCTATGATTCACACTGAAATGAGGGTGAGTGGCACAGATTCTCCTTCAGAGCAGAAGAAACTGGTGCCACTTCCTGGAGCCTGTTTCTGTCTGTGATATTTATTGGTGTTGTTCTGACCCAGTGGCCTTGATATCAACAATATAAACCTCCCCCTAAGGCCAAGTGCATTGTTCTCTGCCTTGTTGGTTTCTTTGTTAGCTTTTAACTTCAAATTCTCAGGCACTGTGTAGTCTCCGGGACTGCAGCAGGAGACCTGTTTATGTCCATTTTCAGACACTCCAGAGAAAATGATGGAACAAAGAACTTGGACAAACAAATTTCAGCTGGCTCAGGTTCTCACTGAAGCCAAGTGGACCACCCTGGCTCTCAGACAGGACCTGACATTGTACTTTGACAGACTGGAGCAGGAATCCATCTTCCTAATTCGGATTTCTAGTTTGATCTAATTTATAATTTGATTGCAGTTGCAGTGCTCCTCTAACTAGCTGAAAACCTGATTTCATTTATGACACTGTGAAGAGCTGCAAAGAGATACTGGGCAGTAAAAGGTGTGTTCTGCTGATAAATTTGAACATTTTAGTCTTCCATCAAACAGTTATCATACAGACAACAAAATATTCTGCTTAAAAACAAAAAAAGGAGCACACTGAAAAGGCAGGCATCCAGAAATATCTCCTGCATCTCTTCAAGACTCTTCATGGCCCTAGTTTTGTATCAGACATTTAATACATAAATACAGCTCTGTTTGGAGATACCTGTTTTAAATGTTCTGTTCTTTGAGCTGATGACCAGCCTCTAATGGGATTTGTTTGTCTGAACATAATATCATGAATAATAGAATCATAGAAGTGCCCAGGTTGGAAGGGCCCTTTCAGATTATCAAATTCAGCTATCAACCCAACTCTGACAAGAATCATCCCTAACCATGTCTTTAAGCTCTATATCTGCCTGTCTTTTCAATCCCTCGAGGGATGGTGCCTCAAACACTTTCCTGGGCAGTCTGTTCCAGTGCTTCATAACCCTGATGTCATAGATTTCCTACAGAGCCCAAGATACCATACGGGTCAAAATTCTCTGGGATACTCAGATGCTTCTGAAGGGGCAAATACAAATCAGGTAGCATATCCCTTAACCCAACAGTGAGAGCTGGCATTGTGAGGTGGTCAGTGAGGATCGGGCAGCCAATAAATATCTATCTAAGGTTGTGCTTGAAGAAAACTGTGGGTTGATGGGGAGTAAAATCTAACACAGACCAGTGGAACTATGGAGAAAGAACTGTGTTTCCACGAAGCTTTACTTCTAGTCTTGAGTCGGGACGAAGAGCTCATTCATGCACATCTGAAGTCTGGATTTTCAGTTTATGGCTCTCATGAGCGGGTTCATGGCGCCCTCTTGTGGGAGGACGCTCAGGCGGAGAAAGGGACAGTAAAGTCCTTCTTGCTGGCAGGGTTTCCTCAGATGGGGAGGTATAGAATCATAGAATTTCCTTGGTTGGAAGGGGATCTTCAGATCATCGAGTTCAACCATCAACCAAACTCTGACAAGAACCATCAATAAATCATATCTTTATATCTTCCCATCTTGTATATGTCTTCAGTAATGGTGCCTCAGCTGCTGCCCTGGACAGCCTGTTCCAAGGCTTAACAACACTTTCCGTGTGTAAAATTTTTTCCTAATATCCACTTTAAACTTGAGGCTGTTTACTCTTGTCCTATGAAGGGAAGCTTCATCCCATATCTGATACCTTTTCCCATGACAACCTTGTACTAAACACACATGAGAAAAGGGCTAGGCAGCCGGAGTTGGCAATGAACCTTGCCTGGTGGACCTTGACATTGCATTGGATATTTTTTTATGTCTTTGTAATGACAGCAGAGGGTGTTCTGAAGAAGAAAGGAAATGGGCAACCTGACATGATCATAGGAACAAATGAGAGGCTGGGCCAGTGGCTCAATGGACAAAACACCTGACTATGGACCAAGAGACTGCAGGTTTGACTCCTGCCTGGTTTGCTCTGAAACCATGTGGCTATTATAGATGTGACAAGGGACAGCTGCCTTTATGAGGTCCTTCCCTTTCCAAGCTTTTTTGTCCAACTCTCTGGTAACAGATTAGTCAGAGCAGTGTTTTGTGACATTGTTTTGCATCAAAGCTGGGAGCACACCATCTGCTTCAATAGTCACCACCCCTGAAGTCCGTTTTGACTTGGCATGCTGGACTTGCTCCTGCAATTTCTGAGTATCCATTCTCTTCATAAGCCCTGGATAGATCTTTCTGTCCTCCTGCACACCAGTGTGTGAAAGCTACCTGAAGCTTCTTTAGTAACTGTGGGCAAGGAGTGGAAAATGGTATGGGACATTGGGGTTGAATGGCTGTGATCAAGAGCTGGAAGTGCAAATGGTGGTTAATTGGTCCTAGTGCTCCCCAGAGGTCAATGCTCAATCTGATGCTATTGAACACCTTTCTTGAGTAGTAATAATAAATTCATAGAGTCAAAGAACGTGTTGAATTGAAAGGGATTTTTGCAGGTCATCTGGTCCAATTTCCCTGCAGCAAGCAGGGACATCTTGCACTAGGTAAATTTCCTCAGAATCCCATCAATCCTGGCCTTCAATGTTGCAAGGATGGAGCCTCCACCACCTCTCTGGGTAACCTCTTTTGATGTCTCCTCTTTTGATGTAGGTCCATGCTACACTGGGATCATGAGGCTGAGTGTCTGAGTCACACCTGAGTCACAATTGTGTAATATCAGACGCAGAGTCCAGAACTGCAAGGCATCAATGAACAGCAGCAAGACCAAAGTGAGTCTCAAAGGTGGCTAGGTACCAGACCACATGAGATGCCAAAACAGCTTGAGAGCAATGGGCCTGTCTACCCAACATTGTGGCAGTTCAGGAGGAATCTTCATCCTGCTATGCAATTTGCTGTGCTATGGGCCTCAGCTCTGCCCTTTTTCTGGTGTCCATGTCCACTGTAAGGTTGAATGATCTCTTTCCAATTTAAAGGCAAGAGGATAATTCAGCAATTTTTCCATGCAGGAGGCCAGGGACAACAGAGAGGAGAAGGAAGGTCCTCATGAAGGGAACAGAATGTGCTTTCTCCAGCTAAAAGTATCGAGCCAGGCAGGAGTCGAACCTGCAATCTCCTGATCCATAGTCAGGCGCGTTGTCCATTGCGCCACTGGCCCTAGACCCTCACCATCTCTGTGATGCTGTCACTTTGCCTGGGTCATTAGTTCTGTAGAATATCCCCTGAACCCATGACTAAGACCCCAAAGAACATCAAGTGTAACATCAAGTAGTCAGGAATGTCATCTTGACTGTCAAACAGTAATCGCCGTCCTCTTGTCTCTCTGGTCCATCTGCTTTGCTTCGCCTTGGGATTCACATAGGCATTTTGTCTCCATGTCCTGCTACAGTGACACCTCTGGGAGACCTCATCAGAGATCAAACCATAGTCTGCCCTTGGTAAATCCATGTTTTCAGTCATTATCACATGAGCATGGCTTTCAGGAGTATTTACTCCAGATTGACCCTGAGGTGAGCTGACCACATTGAAGCTCCCCATATCCTTCTTCTTACTCTTCCTGATAAAACTTCTCATGTTGTTCATCAGAAACCTGTCCCTATTTCCATAATCCTGCACTGACTAATTGCCCTTGATCTCTTCTGGAAAACCCCTGGACCGACTGTACCACCTCATGTTGTTACCCTTCCAGACAAATGTTACATTAGGGTAATTCCAGGTCCTTCAAGATTGTCTGAGTATGCAGTTGTGAAGCTTCTTACACTTTACTAAAGAAGACTTCACTTCCTTCAGCTTCCTGATGAGACAAACTGACAGACGTGTCCCTCAGTTGGCCTTCACACTAATCATGACCTATAATCAGGTCAACTGGACTTGTTTGAAAAAAAAATCTCCAGGAGGCAGGTTTTCCTCACAGTTGCTCCTGAGATGGTCCTCCCTACAGCTGAGCTGGCTGATGTGCCTTGCCCTTCAACCAGGGCAGACCTCCAGAAAAGCAGGAGCAATAGAGAAGGCAGCCAGCAATACCTCAAGTATGACCCCAGTGTGATTTGAACACACAACCTTCTGATCTGGAGTCAGACGCGCTACCTTTGCGCCATAGGGTCAGGATAGATTGGAGCAACTCCCTGGCACAGACCACAGCTTGAGTGGTGGGGATGTCCTCTCCATGAGCACCACCTCAGCAGAGGGAAGAGGAAAAAAGCCATCCCTTTAGGAGAGGATCCACAGCACAATGACCAGGCTGGAGGGTGAAAGCCCAGGAGGGATGTGGAGGGAACAGCATGGGTCCAGGATATGCGGGGGCAGCTAAACTCAAAATTCCTCTGGAGAGAGATAACCCTGGACAGGTTGTCATAAGATGTGATGTTCCCTCATGCCACCAGTAGAGGTGCATCTGCCAGGTGAGTGGGGCCTCTAATTGCAGAGATGTGGTGGGTCATCATCCCTCCTACCTTCCTGCAGGCACCATGCTCAGAAGCCCATGTCTCCTGGGAGAGGGTCTGCACAACTGATTTGGGCAATTATCCTGTTTCAGCCTTCCTCCTCTGAAATATCTCATTTAGAGCCCTCCTTGCAGGCTCAGCAAGGCAGCTGGCGAAGATATTCACACTCCTCTTTCTTTCCAATGAACGAAAACTTCACTCCCCTCAAAGAAAATCCCATTCCCTTATTAAGTCCAAGATGACATATGGACAGGAAGTTTATCAGCCTTGACCTCGTGGCGCAATGGTAGCGCGTCTGACTCCAGATCAGAAGGCTGTGTGTTCAAATCACACCGGGGTCAGGATGTACCATGTCCATGTGGTAGTACTATATGATGGGCCTTGTTTTTGCTCTCCCACTCTGTACTCCACAACCCCAGTGAAGAGCACTGAACGGATCATGTTAGAATGGTCTTGGGAAGTATCTAGGTATATAACTTCAGTCTTGTTATATGTCTACAAAGAAGACAGGTTTAATGGACATACCCACAGTGACTGTGCTTCTGGGTACCACTTGTGGTCCCACTCCCTTCCAGAAATGAAAGGGCATCTAACTCCAGATGAGGACTTCTACAAAAAGCTCAGCCTTCAGTCTCCTGGTCCATAGTGCAGCATGTTATCTATTGCAAGCCTGGTTCCCCATGACAACATCCTTTCTTGTTGCTATTTGTGATTTTTTTGCCTCCCATCTTACACACTGTGCACTCTAGGTTCAACTACTCCATACCATACTTTTGGATGATTGAAGGTTGGGATAACATCCCTTTGCATATTCTTCCTCAGATGAATAAAGCAAGTTCTATCAAACTTTCTTCACATCTCAAGTGCCCAAGTCCCTCAACACCTTGGTAGCTATCACTGTCCTTGCTCCATTTTTTTGGATGCCAGTATCTTTTTGTTGATTTTGTAGTTTTGGGTAACTAAAACCAAGCGGCCAAGACTAGTCATCAGAATCTTAAATTCTCTGTTTCCTATGCACTTCTTGGTGAGATGGACAGAGGAGATGTAAAGACAGGAAGAAAAAGGAGACTTGAAGATACAGGACTGACTTCAGATGAAGTGAACTTCATTAGAAAATGAAAGTGGGCCATCAGACCACTACATAGCTGGGCATCAAAGCTCTAGAGACCCCTGTGGATGCTCTAAGCCTGACAGTACTTAGGAATCACAGGTAAAGACTGAAGGCAGAAGGATCTGATGAACCAAGGAGAGCAACTGTCCCTAGCCCTGTGCCAAAACACTGAGTGAAGGCGCTTCCATGACTTCTATTCTCACTCATCTGATGAACATAGACCTTTCAGCCCTTGTCCCACGTCCCAACACTCCGCATTTGTCACCAACGGGTTACAATGAGCAAAGGATTTCGTTGGAGCTTGCCCTCCAGATGTCGCTACTTCACTGTTATCTTACAGTCTCAGCCCTTCCCAAAACAGAATAAACTCTCCACTGAGGACGGAATGCACGTAGCTGTGTATGGGGAAAGCTGGGATCTCTACGTGCCAGACCTTGAACACATTGAGTGCATTCACTGAGCCGTGATCGCTGATGGAACAAGGGGAAGATCTATGCCACCACTGCTGTCTCTGTAATGTGAATTTTTGTCCCTTTGACTTCTCTGAATGGAAATGAACTCAGATACTCCCTTTTGCAGATCTTTCACAGATGAAAAACACCATATAATACAGGTAAAAACACCATTTTGCTGAGAGTGCTAGCACACTCTGGAAGGAATGGCTTCTTGTAAGAAGAATTATTCTGTTGTACTTTGACTTTTACTTGGAAGTATTATTTTTACCCCAGCCAATGAGAATTTATAAAGTTTCATAACAATATCTTGAATTATTCTCTCTCTTCAATGGGAAGAGCTTTTAAGGCTTCTTAAAGTTGGGGGTTTTCTGGGGTTTTGTTTGTTTGTTTGTTTTGTGGGGGTTTTTGTTTTTAAATCTAAGTGACTTAAATCACAGTATAGACAGGGCCTGACTCATGATGAAGTTTAATCGAATGGACAGTTTACCAGTCATCAGAACCTGATGTTTCTCATGCAAGGAAAGTTGCCATAGATTATTTAATATTGCATTATTTCATAATCTTGATGATCTTTGATTTTTTTTTCTATTTAAGATACTCTGCCCAAGCAAGGAAATCTTTGAAATAAAGATTTTTTTTGAGGATCTTTGTTTTCCAGAAAATCCTAATTGGCCCTATTGTGGTCTGTCATACAGCAAAGTTTAGATATTGACATACCATGAACTTGACCAGAGGAAGACATGAAGCCTGTGAGCACAAACTTGACTTACTGGATAGGTGACCCTTATCTCAGAGCACTAGATTCAGTTCAACTCTGGATTTTCTGTGTCTGGTGAAAATGGTAACAAAAACTTGAATTATATTGGCATCCAAAGAGGATATTTTTCCTTTCCAGCTGTCTAAGCATCTATCACAACATCCATGTGTCTACTAATCTGTGCCACCCTTGCATCCCTGGGTTGTGTTCACTTCTAACATGATCCCCAGACTGCACTGGAAGCTGAAGGTCCATTTGAATTTCTCTCCACCCTTTTGACTCATGGCTCAATGTTTAAGTTGAGGACAAGGTCACATCTCCCTGTTAGTGACCTTGTAAGGTAATTTTTAATCTCCTGAACATTTTTAAGGATAAAGATTCTCCAGTTTGTGGAAGGAGGCTAACTCATAAGCACTGTTTCCAATAGCAAGGTCTTTACTCTCTTTTCTCTTCAATATCTGATGGAGAGGCTGCTGGAGAAGTGATGAAAGAGTCCATCAAGATCTAAACCCCAAGCTTTGTGTCTCTTGTTTTCTCAGAACAAGTCTATTCCCAGTACCTCTCATCCCAGCTTGTTCTTACACACAAGGTTCACCCCCCCTTAGTGCAGAGCAAGATGAAGGTGCCAGGGCTGTGAATGCCAGACACCCATGTGGTGTCCCAGTCTTCAAAATTTTGTCAATATTTTCAACAATAACATTGTAAAAAAGAATAAAGAGTGAAATTTCCGAGTTCTTCGTTTTATTTTAGGTGTTTAAAAGCTATGTCTTTTGCAAGGAGTTTCATCAAATGGAGTGAGTGGGAAAACAGATTGGTAGAATCAGAGGATAGTTTTGGATTGGAATGGACCTCAAAGATCATCTGTTTTCAGCCTCTTGCTATGGCCAGGGAGACCTGCACTCAACCATGTTGTCCATAATCTACCCAGGCTGGTCTTGAACCCCTCCAGGGATGGGGCAGCTCTGGGCAACTTCTTCCAATGTCTCACTAGCCTCACAGTAAAGAATTTTTCCAAGAAGTAGACTGGGGAAATGCCTCTAGGAAAAAATCTCACAGACCATGACATTGAATTACAACTCAGGAAAGAAACATTGGCTTTTTTAGAAAGCAAATCTCTTGACTTTACTGCTATGAAAGATTGTGAAGGCCGAAGAGTGCCAGCAAGGTCAAAAAGGTCTAGAAACAGATAGAATCATAGAATGGTTTGGGTTGGAAGGGACCTTAAAGGTCATGATGGTACAATAAGGCATTGCTTTGTCCTTACGTGATAACATGAGGTCAGGATTGCCCCAGCAGAGAGTTGCTGAGGATTATTTCTTTCCCAATGTAAACTTTGGTGGCAGCACATGCCTGATACTTATCTTTCTCTGCAATCATGACACAGAAGGGCTTTCAGATAGCACGCTCTTTATTATCTTTAAAATCAGACCATAAACCAAATGTATTATGTTATGGACTATCATCAAAGAATCCACAAGAGAGGAATATTTGGAATTATTTCAGGGCAACACAACAATAAAAAGGACAAAAAGTAATTTCTCATATCTACCACTGTTGCAATCCCCAAACCTAAAAATCTTCAAATCTCTTTGTGACACCAGGTTCTAGACTTACATTCCTAATGATGTTTTTTTTAAATTCTCTCTGCTGTTTTTCACTTGTATCTCCAGGATTATACTTCTGAGTGAATGCAGGGTTGTCTCCCTAGGAACTGGGTGAATGTCAGAACAGAGTCCAAGAAGACCTAGGCAAAGCACAAAGGCCACTCTAGTGAGAAGACATCAATGCTGATAACGCAATCCAGAGTAGATTTTTTAAATGGATAAATGTGATATATATATATATGTGATATATGATATATATTACATAGTGATATAATGAGTGATATACAAGTCAGATATACAGTCATCGATCTGAAGGTAACATTTCTTCTATCTGTATGCTCTGCTCCATCACAGTGTGCTTGATACATGTTATGCTTTGTGCTTGCAGTGAAGAAGTCATGATGTAAGTTTCTCCAGATAAAGAAACTGGAAAGATGGAGCTGGTGCATACAACTCTGCTCAGAACATCATTCCCCTTCACATAGACTCATAGAATGGTTTGGGTTGGAAAGGACCTTAAAGATCATCTAGTTCCTTACAGCAACTCAGATGTACTGGAATCCCCTGACACAACAGAGCTTCTTCACCGTTCATACATGGATTCTGACAATAGCCTTCAAAAGGAGGGGAGGGAAAGTCTTCTCCTGGTTTTACAACCATAGGGATGGAGGGCTCTACCCTGACCAACCTTCTGTAAGAACTCAGAAAAGTAATCTCAAGTGAAAGCTAGGAAAGGTTATGCAGCATCTTCCATGTCTGCTTCCATGTCTGCAGGGTAATGTCTCTTACTGTTGTCCAGATGTTCACAGGAAGGTTTGAGAAAAAGGCAGATGAAGCCTCATATTTTCCATGACACAGTCACTGAGCTTCCCACCAACACATTCTTCCAGAAAAAGTCCCAAATAATTTAAATTTGCTGTAAGCATCAATTAGTTCCAATTAGCTAGCAAAGCAAGTTGAACTGCCACTGAATAGTGTGCAATACCTTAAAAAAACTGGGCAGATTCCTGGCTGCTCTCACCTCCTCTGCCTGCTTCTCTCTGTGCCTCAGTTTCCCCTTCTAGTTAGAGACTTTCCTCTAGGGATGTCCAGGGCTTTATCCAGGTACCAGATGAGGTCCAAGAGAGACTACTAAATTCCAGTGCAAAGGAAATAATGAATGAACAAGGTATGGAGAGATGTCTATAAAAGTGTCATTGTTTCAGCCTACAGTAGCCATTTATTTCCATGGCTACATCAGGGAAAAAAAAGGGAAAGTTTATTAATTTTTCTTGTAGTAAAGTAACCCAGATGGGGGTTGGCATGGGCTAGGGGCCATTCTCAACAGATAATTTTCATTTAGCCACCTTGTCTTAGAGGGATAAAAGGGTAACAGTAAGGATGTGACCTGTCATTCTATTTACCTTTAGAATGATCCTTGTCATGTTTAGTTCCATTGCTGATACAAGTCTCCATCCTGTCCTTCCTTTGGTAACTTCCATTTGACCCACTGTTGGACCCACTCACTGTCACCCATCACAAGACCCTGTCAGCAGACAGGAAGCTGTATCAGAATAACTTGTCACACCAAAATTTCATGGTTTGCCATTTGTCCTTTTGCCCCAACCCAATGGAAAGATTTGGACAGAAAATAAATCCCAGATTTTAAGACCAGATATGTACTGATTCTCAAACAGCTTTAGATGATCTGACTCAGAAGCCCGTGATGCTCTGCATTCCAAGTCCTGCTTAAAAGCAGTGATCTTTGGGACTTATCTGTGACGAGGTATCACATTTCTGCATTGATAAGGAATTTTTTGCTTTATTTTTCTAGTTTCTTACTGAGGTAAAAGCTTGGGGTGTGTTCTTTGTACCCACACCCACATAGACAAACACAATGCCCCTCTGAAAGTCTGGAGAGGGAGGTGAAGGGTAGGTGGGACTGCCTGTTACACCCCCAGCGTGAAAAGCACACAGAGAATTCATGAGAAATGCAGCCACTAGTGCTGCTAGCAAATCTTTGCCTTTCCAAAGGTCATTTGCTTGGCAGTGGCTGGCTCATTACCCAGGAGGAATCCCATCCTAGGAAGGGAAGGTTGAGTTGGTGCCATTAGAGGTATATTTTCCCAGCAAAGTCATGCACTGAGGAGCAAGAGCTATTATCCGTGGGTGGCTCTGTGCAGACCTTTATGCCAAAGGCTAGAAGTAACCCTCTTAGCTGATTTGAGCACTTTGCCAACTTCAGCAGATGAAAAACAGAACAGTTTATACTCTGTAGGTGTGTCTGTGAGCAAGAGAGTTCAAAAATTAACAACCTGATGGCTTTGCTTTCCTTTTGAGGGACTTTTTAAGGCTGACCTCTGCAGGTACTGCAGTTGCAATCCTGCTTAAGTCTCATCCCTCAGCATCGGGAGACCAGAGCAGTGGGAACACACTGTCCACAGATGGGGAGGTGGAATAAGGAGAAAAGTGCTCTCTTAACTGACTTTTAAATTGTATAAAATTAACGATAATAAGGAAAAATAACAGGGAAGGACTTGATGTAAAAGTCAAATTTGGGGGTTATCACAGTGAGACTGAGGGTTTTTTTGGAGCATGGTCAGAGATAGGTAGGTGCTCTTGTTGGCATTTGCATCTCACTGGTTTTTATCTTCCGCATCCTGCAGCACTTGTTTAAGTATTTCTTTATTTAAAAGACTTCTTCAAGTCTTTGGCACATTTACCTGGTGCTTCCAGAGGTTCACCTGATAGGTGTTTATCCATCTTTATCTGTGAGGAGGCATTAAAGGGACAGACACATCAGATATCAAGTAGAAGCTTGGTGAGGTCCTGTCTTTGATGTCTAAGAAATTACATAGTCATACATTGAGGTATTTTCCAACCACAAAGTGCACAATTATAGCAACAAAATTAACTGAAACTTGTCTTAAACTAGAAACTGGGAGGCAAATATTTTGGTGATGAAGTTACAAAGAAAGAGCTCTTATTCCCCAGACAGGCTCTGGCCCTTCTCTTCCCAACCACTGCAGATGTAGCCCAGTGGGTGGCACAAAGCAAATACCTCATACATCTCCATTCCCTCTATGTATTACACAACACACTGATTAGTTCATTGGAAATTTATTATGTACTTGATTACATCATGGTTTACATAACTGGAGTTTGCCTCTGATATTTACCTTGGAAGATGAGAACTGCTTTTCAGAGCTCTAGAAGTTAAGTAACTATGTGAAATAACTAGGAATTTATTGCAAAGGAATCCTCCAGGTGGCATGTTTCATTTGTTCTTCAAAGAGCGATATTATAGGTAATTTATTACAATTCCATGGATGTACTTGGCTTGTTAGATTAGTGATACATTTTCTTTTGGTGCTGTCCCTAACAATGTTTCGTTTTTGTCCAGTTTTGGGCCACTCTTGAGAAAAATGACATTGAGGTGCTGGAGTAGATCAGTCACTTCTCTGAAGGAACAGGCAATGGGACAAGAGGAAATAGCCTCAAATTGTGTCAGGGGAGGTTTAGACTTAATATTTTCAAATTATATTGCTGAAGGGATTGTTAAGCATTGGAACAGGCTGCCCAGTGAAGTGGTTGTGCCTCCATCCCTGGAGGTGTTTAAGAGACAGGCAGACACAGAGCTTAGAGATATGGTTTAGGGATGGTTCTTTTCAGAGTTGCGCTTATGACTGGACTTGATGATATAAAATGTCAGTTCCAACCTGGGCAAGTCTATGATTCTATAATTCTTTCAGAAGTAAATTAATAGAACAGCCTAGTAAAATATTTTAATTAATCCTTAATATTATTTTATTATAATTCATCTGAGCAATTTAAAATATCACTAATCATTATTTACACAACTGTTGATTATATTATTACTTAACACATTGCATTTTTAATTATTATAACAATAGATAGTAATTTATCTATGATAATGACCTAATTGCTTGATTAATAATTATTATCCTATAAATGTTGTTAATATTGCTATAATTAATGAATATATAATTAATATTATAATTAATATAAACTTAAATTTTTAGATCTGTCCTGGTAGTTTTGGCCTCTGCCAAAAATTGTTAGACTGTTTCAGTGATTAGGCCTGGCTAAAGGCTCTTGCAGTCAGGCCAAGATAGCTGTCTAGTATCTCTTTGGTCCCATCATGCCACAGGATGTCATGTCCCAAGGAAGGACTTTGTTATTATTATGGAAGCATAACCTTTTTTGTCAGCATTTTAATCTAATCTTATTGCAAATATTTTATATTAGTCTGGTTTTGCTCCAATTGCAAATGGATAATGATGTTTCAGTGACCATGTGCTGGCAGTTCTTGATCTGCTTGTGTAGACAGACAGAAGTCACTCTTGAATCATTCCTCATACTCCACTCACTGTATGATCTGTGACTCAATAGGTTACAGTGAGATCTTGGATACAGCAGACACAACAGAGTTGTCTATTACATCAAGACAATCAAACATATGCAGGTGAAGGTCAATGCCAATCTGATCTGGCTGATACATATATATAGACTCCCATTCTTGAGGCTGCTGCATTAACAGCTTCCTACCTAACAAGAGCCAATAGAGATCCAGTGATTTTTCTTTATGATGACAGTGCATCGGAAGGGACATCAAGAGATCACCTAGTCCAATCCCCCTGCCAGAGCAAGAAAGTCTAGACCAGATCACACACAAAGGCATGCAGGCTGGTTTTGAATATCTCCAGAGGAGACAACCTCTCTGGGCAGCCTCCTGATACACCATAGGCATTTGGGTGCTGCACCATAGACATTTGGGAGTGGCATTTAGATGCTTCTCACTGTCTAACAAAACCACTTCTGGTGTTTTATTTAGTCATAAACAGCACAGTAATTCTTTAAAATTAAAGCTTCCATGCTATTTCATCTGGGAAATGGCATAAGGAAAATGAAAAGCATCAATCCATCGGCCTTAATGTCCCATGACAGATTAGAAAACTCTCCATGCAGGTCCAGAGAACTGCAGTCTTTTCTCTATAGCGTAGAGAAGGTCCTGCCTTCTCCTCTTCTTCTCTAACACTAATTGTTACTCTTTCTCACCCTCATCAGAGGGATCTTCCTTTAGCATGGGCTTTAGATGCCCAGAGGAAACTGCTGTTCTGAGCATTGTCATGTAGAGGTCTAGTCAGTGTTGACTCACTATATGGATTGCAACATGAAGATATGGGCAACTGAGATAAAAGCAACCAAGGGTAGGTAAATAATTGACCAGGGTCCCAGACCTCGTTGTTGTAGCATCCCTGAACTTTATGTGAACAGGCACTACCGCCCTCCTTTTCTGCCCACCAGAGCTTCATGCCTTTTTAGCGAAGGTGAGAAGTCTTTCACACATCAGGATTTTTTAACTGCTGTAGTTTTCTCCCTTTAAAAGGTTTAATATGTTTTTTTCTAAATGGACTATTGCATTTATCACAAGCACAGTGAGGACTGATGGGGTAACAAGGTAAAACATGTCTGGTGGTCTTTGCTTTGATCCTTATGCACCTATTTAGCCATAACAAGCTGTTCAGCCTGGAGAAGAAAGGGCTCTGGGAAGACCTTCTATTGGCCTCTCAGTACCTGAAGGGGGCCTACAAGAAAGGTGGCAAAGGACTGTTAGAAGGACATGGAGTGACAGGAAAAGAGGCAATAGTTTTAAAGTGGAGCAGGGCAGGTTTAGATTAGACATTATCAGGTTCTTCACCATGAGAATGGTGAGACACGAACACAGGTTTCCCAGAGATGTTGTGGAGGACCCATCCTTGGGGACATTCAAGGCCAGGCTTGATGAGGCTCTGAGCAACCTTATCCCTGCTCACTACATGGTGGGTGGACTGGGTGGCCATTGAAGATCCCTTCCAACTCAACACAGTCTATGATTGTATAAAATAGAGGGAGCACCATCCTGAGATATTATGTCCTTCATAATTGTCTGCTGATGCAGCAACTCCTTCTTTTGCATTCAGCTCTTGCAACATTGGTAATGGAGCTTCTGGTATTATAATATCCTCATCTTTTCCTGATATGATGCTTTGGAGCATCATGTATATCTTCCCTTTCTCTCATTTGCTACCAAAATTGTGATAGAATCTCTTATCTTTTATTTGCAGTATTCTTGTATAAGGTATTAAGAAAAGTCCCCTGTCAGTTTCTCTAGGTTAGATATCTACAACTTTGAGTTCCCATTTAATTTCTGAAAGTTAAAGTTCAACAGAGATCTCCAGGACTTCTTCCTGGCCTGAACTACAGTGGTACACAGTTCTACACCCACACTTTTATGTTCTAGCCCCAGGTCAGTCCAGTCCCACACAAACTGCTCCCCTCCTGAGGTGTTTTATACACGTTTGACCTGGTTTTGAGCAGCCAGCTTGTGCCTGTCTTTGTTGTTGCTCAGAGCCAAAGTCATGGAATTTTCCTATTGCTCTGAAATACATTTTCATACTGACTGCACTAGCAGGGATTAAGATGTTGCTCACTTTTCTACAGGGTTGGGTTTTTTTTCTGCAAAAAAATGAAGGTATTCAGAAAAATTATGAAATTTACACAGTTTTACACTGATTTATCCCAATACTGCCCTGAAAGTGAGTGGAGCTTGTTGAAATGCTACATGTGACAGCAAAGAGAAATGATCACCTTCCCCATTGACACATTCTGATTTTACTTGGGAAAAACATGATCCATCTATAACATGATCTTTTTTAGGGAGTAATGAGTGTTCAGAAAAACATACTTCCATCTACAATACATCACAACACCTTTATCCTATCTAAATGACAGACAGACTCTTACATTTCTATGGGTTCTTTATCCACAAAAATAACAAGGTTTTACTTCCTATTTTCTTCAAATTCATATTCAACTCAAGCATCTATCTCTCTTTAAGGATATCCCATTAACAACTCACTGAGAGAGAAAAGAATCATGGAATGTTTTTGTTGGAAGAGACATTTCAGATCATTGAGTCTAATTATTCACCTAGCCACTATCAAGTCCACCGCTGAATGAGGTCCCTCAGCGCCATATCTGCTCATCTTTTAAATACCTCCAGGGATGACTACTCCATCACTTTCCCATGAAGCCTGTTCCAATATTTGACAATCCTTTCAGTGAAAAAAATTTTGCTGTTTTAAACCTGGTGCAACTTAGGGCCATTTTCTCTTGTCCTATGGCCCATTTCAGGGGACAGGAGACTGATCCCCTCCATCTCTTTACACTCTTTTTTCAGAGAGTTGTAGAGAGTGAGAAGGTCTCCCCTCAGCCTCCTTTTCTCCAAGCTGAACACCCCCAGCTCCCTCCCCCCACAAGATTTGTGGACCAGAGCACTCATCAACTCCATTGCCCCCCTCTGTTAGAGATGGGGAGAGCTGGAGAATTGCTGGGGAAAAAAAAACAAAAAAACAAAAAAAAACAAAACCAAAAGACATAATTTCCAAGGCAAGGTTAAGAAAACATTTTAGCATTCTTGGCATTTCCTGGTTAATTGGATTTTATGGGTGAAAGAGGGAATTCAGCGTTTATCTTACTGTCATTTACTGCACACACACTTTAACTCACCTTGTTGCTACTTTCTCAGCTGCTTAAGCTTGCCCATGAGCATGTAGATTAAGCATAAACAACCATAATGTTCCCATCCTATGAATAATTCTTAGAACAAAAATACCATTAAGTCCAAGTAAAGTATAATATATGACCTAATAAGGAAGGAAGTTGCTGAACCAGAATGACAGGCTTGTTCAGCCTGGAGAAGAGAAGGCTGTGGGGGGACCTCATTGCAGCCTTTCAATACCTGAAGGGAACCTACACCCAGGAAGGGAGTAAACTCTTTGAAAGGGCTGACAATAGCAGGACTAGGGGAAATGGTTCCAAGTTGAAGGAGGGAAGATTTAGGTTGGATGTTAGAGGGAAGTTCTTCACTAGGAGAGTGGTTAGGTCCTGGAACAGGCTGCCGAGGGAGGTTGTGGATGCCCCATCCCTGGAGGTATTCAAGGCTAGGTTGGATGGGGCCCTGGGCAACTTGATGTAGTAAATGTGTTTGTTTGGTGGCCCTGCTAGGCAGGGGGGTTGGAACTACATGATCCTTGAGGTCCCTTCCAACCTGGGTCATTCTGTGATTCTGTGATTCTGTGACAGAGCCAGGCATAGCAAAATTCTGGGATTCTGTCAGATTAACCCATTTATTACATGTGACAATATTTGGGCCAAGAGAGGACTCCCATGGGCACAGAGCTCTTGCAGCCATTTGACATGTACAAGCTCAGGAAATCATAAAGAAGCTTCAGTGCTTTGATCCCCTAACCAATTCTTAGAAAATTTACAGGAATCATGTTCTGAAGTGAAGCAGCTAAGGATGTTGCACTTTGAGGTGTAAAGTCTACTGAGATTCTTATGGCTTCAGCCCCTTTCCTTTTTGGGTCAATATGAGGGGAAAAAATAGGGAACATCAAAATCTGATAAAAAGTACAAAGCACTCAAGGTGGAATGCAAGTGAGAATTAAAGATCAGTGCTCTGCGGCAGGATAGGATGTCCTGAAACCTGTTGAAACTGTTCAGCTGGAGAAGAGAAAGCTCCTGGGAGATCTCAAAGAGACCTACAAGTACCTGAAAGGGTCCACAAGAAAGCTGAGGAGGGACTGTTTGCAAGAACATAGAGTAATAGCACAAGGGGCAATGGCACTAGAGCAGTGCAGGTTTAAATTAGACATTAGGAGGAAGTTCTGCACAATGAGATGCTGAAACAGGTTTCCCAGAGAGGTGGTGGAGGTCCCAGCCTTGGAGTCATTCTAGGCCAGACTTAATGAGACTCTGAGCAACCTGATGCAGTGAAAGATGCCCTTGCTCACTGCAGGGGGGTTGTACTAGATGGTCTTTAATGGTCCCTTCCAATTCAACTCAACAAATTCTATGATTCTACATTTTCTATGAAAAAGTGACAAAGCAAAGTTGCACCATCTCACATATTTCACAGTGCTTCCCCCTGCCTTTGACATCATCTGCCTAGTAACAGGGATGAGGAGATGTGAGACAAAATGTTATGTGACTTCTCAGCCAATGATGGATCCAAAGTCAACACTGGGATCAGACTCCAGTGCTGGCAGTCTCCCCAGCCCTCTGCCTGACTCATTCCTATATCCCTGTTGGAATCGATGGAGCTTTGTGGGGCTTGGTTGATGGTCACGTTATACAGCTGCCTAGAATTGTCAGTGGAAATTCACTCTTGGGGCATTTACAAAATGTTCCCTGGGCATTTTGTTGCAACTTGCAGAGGTATGGCCAGTCTGCTTTGCAGAATGTTAGGGGTAGTTACTCATTGACAAAGCACTCAGCCATCCACATTACACAATCTGCTGTGTCCTATAAATACTGGCTGCTTTTCCTTGCCTCTTCCTCAAACAAATTGCATCCTCTGCCCATCTTCCAGGCACTTCTCTGGGGCACACAGTCCACAACTGATTGGCAACCATGAGAATCCTCTACCTGCTCTTTGCTGTCATCCTCCTCCTCTTCCAGGCTGCTCCAGGTGAGAGGCAAAATTAATCCTACAAAGAACGAAGGGGCTTTGTAAGCAGAAGTGCGTGCATAGGAGGAAAAAAGCATCCATCAACTGCCAAGTAGGATCTGATGATGTTAGGATGATGCTATGCAGTAGATGGAAAATGCTTGTGTTGGCTGTCTTCCTAAAAATGCCACATCATATTGTATACTTATCCATCATAATCTGAGACTGAAAACTGACATCTCAATGTCTTCTCACAGGTTCATCAGATCCTCTTTTTGCTGACACTGCTGAGTGCAAGAGCCAGGGAAATTTCTGCCGTGTAGGGGCATGCCCACCCACCTTCACTGTATCAGGGTCATGCCACGGGGGGCTGCTGAAATGCTGTGCAAAGTAAGTGCCATGGGACTGAAGGATGGCCCTTAGAGGGCAATTTTGTCCCATCTTTTTATCTACTGTTTTTCTGAATAATGTGCACAATTCCATGGAGCTTGCAAGGCAGCCTGTTTGTGAGAAAGTCCAAGTGAAGGATGAATATCACAGATGTGCACTTCAGGAGACACTGCAATTTGATGGAAGTTAGCTATGAAGTTCAAGAGGGTCTAAATTTCCCAGAATTTAGTATTTGATAATTCTAAATAATTTTGACTGGAAAATAATTACCATGTGATCCTCATTACCATCTACAGTAATTGTCTATTACGTAGACTACATTTAGTGGCAAATTAGGAGAGATTACTGTGTCTTTTGAGGAAAAGGAGAGATGTGATGATAACTCATTTCAACAGGAGATGTTCAGGAAAATCCTATGCTATTGGTGAAACCAGACAGAACATGGTTCAAAATAAAGGGAAAGCTCAGATCCATATTTTCTGAATTTTCCAGAACTCTTTTTTCTGTTCTTTATAGGATGTAAAGAGTTCTCAGAAACTCAAGAAATTATGATTATATGGGTCAAGGGAAGAAGTTCCAACAGTATTTGTTCAGCACAGAGGGATGCTCAGTCAGACGGTGGTTTTAGGAAACCACAGTCATCCCAATATTAGGACATGTTTGTTGTCAGAAGAGTAAGATGCTAAATGAGGAACTCAGGAAAGCAAGTGATACAGAAGCATTCTACTACTGGATGATTTTACAAAGGAATGATGTGATTTCTCAGTTTCTCTGAGTGATCATTCTCTTTAGAAATCAATTTCTACTGATAGCAAATAGACTGGCAGAAGCAAATGGCAGGTCTCACTATCTAATTTCTGTAAAAGCATCTCATTCCTATGAGAGCATCTGTTAGGTCTGATCAGAGTTGAATTTGGGCTGAGAAAGGAATAAGACCTCTTGCATTTGGTTCCGGGTGTAATTTTTCTACTGAAATGCCCTTTCTCAGAATGAAGTACCCAGATGTGATATTGATGGATGGTAATGTTCAGGATTAAAGCTCTTTATGTTGAGTGGTTAAATTTTGAGCTGGCTTGATCAATACAGCAGCAGAAGCTGAAACCAACCGAGTATTCTGAGGTACTTCCAGTCAAAGATTCAATCTAATGAATTGATTGAAAAATATATTTGAAATTACACAGAAAGACTTTGATTCAGTAAGTTAAATTGAGATGTTTACTGGCATTTCAGATGCCTTGGAGTATTTAAACCACATATACATGTCTGTCTGAGATCACTTATGACCTGTGGAAAAACATTATTTTCCAGAAACAATGAGTGATAACCAAACAGATAGCACTTCAAAAGATACTGGATGTGTGATTCAACCTCTAAATCAAATTTCCAGCCTTTATTTTGGGATGAGCTGACCAAATTCTTATTACTATTGGTAACATAATGAGTTTGTCAGTGACCATAGTTCTTGTTGGCTGGATCTCTGCAGACCTGGACACTCAGCACACATAAGGATGCTTACATAGAGGCATCTAAACAGGTAGACTTTTAAACCCACAGGCTGAACCTACCCTGCATATTTGATCTGAAAGCAATTATCAGGCATTGAGGATTTTAGAGATTGAGTTCAGATTACATTTCAGCAAAATAACCATACCTTTTGTATCCTAACAGGGTTTCAGCAAAGTAAAAAGACAAAGCTTTCCTGGATCAGTCTCTGCCGCTTGTGGGAAGATGCAGACAATCAATATGATTGATAATAAGCAAGCTTCGATTTATTGGGGTTTTCACACACTTATATACAATCCACTCATTAGTAAACACACTAGGCAATATCTTATTGGTTGGCAAGTAAAAGGTACAGTTGCTCATCCCATCCCCTCTGCAATTACTGCTGTTTCTAACTGTGGCACCTTGTTATTGTAACACAGCTGGATTCAAGAACGTGTTATCTTTGCCTTTCCCATGAGAACCTTAGTTAAATCAGCATAGCTCCTTCATGTCTACTTTGTCACGTAGCCATTCTCCCACAAGTCTCCTCGGACCAGCAACATTTCTCAATGCCTTGAGGAGGTGATTTTGATGGATTCCTCCTCTATCTAAGCCTTCCTGCAAATGAGCATTAAAAAAAGCTTGCAGAAGGCATGTCCTGTTAGCACACTGCTTCTGGAGATCCAGGTTTTTCCTTGCTGAAGTCACTCCCGTTTTTGCTTTAATTTCACAAGCCACTTTGACACCTTGGCCACCTATTCCAGCCTACCTCACGAGGGTATTTGGATGTTCAATCAATTCAAGTCCATGCAGCTCTTGGAGGATGTAAAGCAATATATATATTATTATTTTACTCACACACAAAAATAAATATATTCTTAAACCAATAACCATGATCTTTGGCTGTTTCTAACAGTAATTTTCTCTGTGGTTTTGATTCAAAGCTCATTGAGTCATGCAATCCTTTCATACAAGAAAATCCATGCAGTGTCACATATTCCCATCTGATTGGGAAAAGGGAATGAAACTGCAGTCTTGATTGAATTAAAATATTCAGGATGACAAGAGTGAAATTCAGGTGTGAAGAACTGTAGAAGCAACTCCTGACAGTGAGTGGTTGGGTGACAAAATGACAATCGGTAAATACCTCCAGTATTGCCAGTTTTTTATACATATTTTAAAATGTATACACATATATAGATACACATATATGTGTAAAAATATAGGTATATGTATATATACATGTGTAAACTTCAAATCATAGAATCACCTCAGTTAGAAGGAATCTTTCAGGTCATCAAGTCCAGCCATCACCCCAACTCTGACAAGAACCATCACTAAATCATATCTCTACGCTCTGTGTCTCCTTCTCTCTTAAATACTTCCAGGGATGGTGCCTCAACCACTGCCCTTGGTAGCCTACTCCAATCCTTAATAACCCTTTCTGTGTAAAAAGTGTTCCTAATACCTAATCTAAGTCTCCCCTGGTGCAGCTTGAGGCTGTTTCCTCTTGTCCCAGGGCCAGTTACTGTTCCTGGTACAGGCTGGGATGCTGTTGGCTGCCCTGGCCTCCTGGGCACCTGCTGGCTCATATTCAGCAGCAGTCAACCAACAACCCCAGCTCCTTTTCTCCCAGGCAGCACTCCAGCCATGCTATCCCAATCCTGCAAAGCTTTTGTTGTCGCCCAAATGCAACACCCAGCCCTTGCCCTTGTTGAACCTCATCCCATTGGTCTCAATGAATCAAGTGCTCCATCATGGTATTGAACATCACGTACCTTCTACTCACCATCATCTCCACAGTCTCTGTAAATGTCTGTGCTTCTCAGTGTCATTCATCACCACTGCTTACTGTCATCTGCTTATTCACTCCTACACCTTAAAAGTTTTTCACTATTCATTTTTCAGCCCTTTGGTTCTACTGCATTAGCTGCAGTTGTAACTAAAAACATTCAGGTCCAAAGATTTTTTCATTCCTTGCCCTGCAACCCAGAAAGCAGACCACAGGTGGCAAGTTCCCAAGCTGGAAAGGCAAATTAGAAGCCAACAAGTCCCCAGAAGGAATACTGTGTGAAAGATTTTTCTTTTTCTTCACCAGGATAGGTCCTGTATAGAATTCCCCACCTACTCCTTTGCTACCAAGTCAAACATTCTAAGAGACAATTCAAAACTCCAGCTCTGCAGCTAGAGCTGAGAGAGGGAAGTGAAGAATATGGGGCTATTCTGCTTGCCTCTCTCCACCATTATTTGGTTCCAAAGAACATTGAACAGCTTGTGATGCCATGGGCCAACTCCAGCAGGGTTTGCTCAGCAGCTTCACTCCCCAAAACAAACAGCTCTGCCCCTTGGGCAGGAGAATTATGCAAGGAGCAGACAAGTATATATAGGACATTGAGCTATTGGAGCGGGTCCAGAGGAGGGCCATTAGGGTCAAAGGGCTGGAGCAACTGCCCTATGAAGACAGGCTGAAGGAGTTGGGGTTGTTCAGCCTGGAGAAGAGAAGGCTCAGGGGGGACCCTGAGCTTATCAGTAACTTATCTGAGGGGGTCCTACAGAAAGGCAGGGGAAGGAATTTTTAATATGATGTCGGATGGGAAGACTAGAAACAACGGATGCAAATTGGAAGGGGGTAGATTTAGACTTGACATAAGAAAGAAATTCTTTACAGTGAGGGTGGTGATGTACTGGAACAGGTTACCCAGAGAGGTTGTGGACGCGCCCTCTCTGGAGATGTTCAAGACTAGGCTGGACAAGGCACTGAGCCGCCTGATCTAGTGGGAGGTGTCCCTGCCTATGGCAGGAGGGTTGGAACTCGATGATCTTTAAGGTCCCTTCCAACCCAAATTATTCTATGATTCTAAGTAAATTTTCTTTCTCAGTTAAATCATGTTATTTTTGCTGCTATTAATGGCTTTCATAATGCTGGCCATGATCTATAATCATGGACTGCCCCTTTCTTGCCCTCTTTTTGGCCATGATCCTCAGACATAGAGTTGAGGATGTCTGTCTTAAACCTTCAGTGGGTGTTTTGTATTGTAAGGTTGTGTCTATGTTCTTGCTCCAAGATCAGAAATAGCAGAGCTGATAAATGTTCCCAATGGCTTGGTTATAAAAAAAAACCAAAACAAATCCATCACACACTGACGGTATTTTATCATAAAAGAATGACTCCTTAGAGCTTCTTTTCTCACATTCAAGATTAAAATGAAGAAGCAATGACAGAGACTTCCTTTCTCATCCCCTGTCATAAGCAAGAGAAGGAGGCAACACAGTCCAGAATACAAATAAGGTGCAAAAAATATTCATTAGAATCACATAACCATAGAATTGCCTTCGTTGAAAGGGACCTTTCAGATCATCGATTCCATTAACTCAGCTCTGACAAGAACCATTCCAAAGCCATATCTCTAAGCTCTGTGTCTGCCCATGTCTACAATGCCTCCAGGTATGGTGCTTCAACCACTGCCCCATGAAGCCTGTTCCATGTTCATTCCTTCACATGCATGAAAAAAAATTACTTTCTTTTTTCAGATTCAGGTAAATTTTTCAAGACAATAAAAGATGTGGAGACATCAAACCAGGTTTGAAATGTTGAGCCTAGGAAATCACAAATAGGGATATGATTCTTTCCATAACCACATCAGGGAGGTGACTAGTAGCAAGTGGAAATGCTGTTAAACTGATGTAATTTTGGGCAGAGAATGGGTAGGTTCTTTACAAATGATGGAGATTGGAAGAATGTTCAAAAGAGTGAAATAGGGAATTCAGTGCAGCACATGACCTCACTACTTTCAGGACAGATCTTAGCTGATTGCTGAATGGGAACTGTGAGGCAGTGTCCTCCGATAATGTAGCACAACACAACTGATGTCGAGTTCTTTCTGTGCAACGATTTCTCCAAGATCCGCTACAAATCCATCAAGTCTGTATCATAGGAAGCCAAGAGTAACTGAGCACGTTAGAACATTTGGAAGGATGTCTGCGGATTTTATAGCTAGGAGGGGGAATGTCCACAGCCCTTTCACCCCAACCTTGCTTCACTAGATGCAGCCCTACAGCTCCCATTCAAGTAAGGACTGAAGTTCTGATCCATTACTGCACTGAAGGACAAGAGTCTGTTTCCTCCTCAGCTTTACAGGCCAAATTCCCTGCCCTTTCACTGTGCTTGGTGGCTTTGTGGGAGGACAGCCTGTCACAAGAGCATGGCTGAGAGCCACTGGGCATCAGCAGATCTGCAGACAGAAACCCACCTCCTTTCTCCTCCAATCCTGAGTCCTCTCCAGGGGTGCAGCCCACCAGCAGGCCCGGGGCATGTGTTGCTCAGATCAGTGAGTGTGGCTTGGTCATTGCTCAGGTCAGGTGTCTTCAAACGTGCTGGGTTGCAACATCTTCATGCATCACCAGTCTCCACAGGAACAGGGCAATGAACTCCCTGTTCTTCAGAAAACCACTCCTCTGCCCCCCTGATTGTCTGCACTGCTCCATCCCAGGGCCTTTATAAGCACAGGGACTAGCCATCTTCTACCTCAGACACCAGCCTCTGATCATCCTTGAGCATCCTCAGGGCTGCAGAGACTACCCTACCACTAGCTGACAGCCATGAGAATCCTTTTCTTTCTCGTCGCTGTGCTCTTCTTCCTCTTCCAGGCTGCTCCAGGTAAGGCAAATAATAAATGCGATAGAGGTTAAAAGGGTCCACTGGAGCCAAGAGATGAGGTTCATCTCTTAGACTCCATGACTTTCATATTAGAGGTTATTTTCCTTAGTCATAATCCTAATTTTAAGATATACAGTCAAGATCCTTGGTTGTCTTACTGATGGTCTCTTTCTAGCCCTTTGCATCTTGCATTCCAGTTGCACGATAACATGATGGAAAAAAAGATTCTTAGGTTGGTAACTAGGATGGAATCCTGCAATACGAGAGAGCTTTCTCTTCTCACATTGGCACCCACACCCACTGACTGTACTCTACATTAGTATAACTTCTGCATTTTTGGAAAAAAATATATTAGAGGTTATGATATTAGATATTAGAGATTCATTGATATTAGAGATTCATTGATATTAGAGATTCATTGAAATATAAAAACAACACAATCTGAATCTCGAGCTGAACATTCCAATGGGAACAAGTAATATTTAATTTGGTAACACTCTGAACCCAAACTTNAGAGATTCATTGATATTAGAGATTCATTGAAATATAAAAACAACACAATCTGAATCTCGAGCTGAACATTCCAATGGGAACAAGTAATATTTAATTTGGTAACACTCTGAACCCAAACTTGAGGTACTCTGAATCTTAACTTGGGGTCAGCTTTTCAACTGGGATAAGACTTGGCAGATCCTTTGATGATGATAATGGTGGAGCTGCAGTCTTTGCTGCCACCAGAACATTTGACTCGTAAGTTCTGAACACTAGGACATAATAAAACAGCAAAGCATCTAACCAGAGCATATATACTACTACTGGCAACAGCCACTGACTTCATTTTATGGAGCATATTTACATGTATAAAACATTGTAGAGAAGTAAATGCTAGCCCCATTGGTTTGGTTGTGATTACAATGTATTTTTTCTGAAGTTTTGTGCCATCTGTGCTGGCCATTCCATATTTTAGATGACAATGCAGTGCACAGGTTTCCTGAGAGCATTCTGCTCATACACAGAGTGCTGAATGCACCATGTGAGGAAGCTATTCAGAATAGGAGGTAAAGAATCATAAATATGCTTCACATTTATTGAAATTTGACCTGAAAGACTGAAGAAACTAATTTTCTTCAAATACCATGACTTCTGTTCTGAGAGTAATGTGAGATTAATGTTAAAAAAGCAATTTTCTGCATATGCTATGACTTTTTCATATAAAATCTGTATTTTTTGCCTCCATATAAAGTCCATGTCTCCAGGCAAGGTGCCAAGTAAGCAGGCCATTATCTTTGGATGACTATTAATTAAGCTTTATTAATCAGGCTGCAATGGGAAGATGCTGGCATTACAGCTTGCTCTTCTGCTTAGTTTGCACTCCATATGAACGTGAAGTGACCAGGTTACCTCAAGTCCAACCATCAACCCAACTCTGGCAAGAACCATCTCTAAAACGTACCTCTAAGCACAATGAGAAAATTACATTATTTGGTTTGTGAGTTTTGGTTGGTTTTTTTTGCAGCTTACAGCCAAGAATCTGCTGACACCATAGCATGCCGGCAAAGCCGTGGCTACTGTTCATTTGGTGCATGCTCTGGTCCTACAGTTGAGACTGGGACCTGCCGTGATGGGAAGCTTAAATGCTGCAAATGGTAAGACAAGTTCCTCCAGAGAGACACTGCCAAGAGCAAACAGGCTTGTGAGGCTTTTCTCCCTTTTAGTATGAAGAAGGCCATCTTTTCTAAACTTCTACACCCTGCAAAAAGCAATTTTAATCGTAGGGGTTTGTGTCTAGTGGTGAAAAGGCTCAGCAATGTGGTGTTAAAAATGCTAGGCAGCTTTCCCTGATAAACTACTGGGAGGATTTGCTGATGAGTAGGGAGTGACTTGGAGCTGGCAAATGAAGAAGCAGTTTCCTCCATCAGCTCAGATGGACACTAACAGGTTTGAGCTAATAGTGTACCATATATTGCTAATAACTTCTTCCAGCATGAATCTGGTGCCAAATCAGAACCATCCCATGTTCAAACTCTCTCTCTACTAAGTAACAGATGTGTGGACTCCCCTTGAATCCACACAGGCAGCAGGATGGAGCTTCTCACCACCTAAAAAACAAGATTGCCAACACAGAATATCCATTAAGCAAGCCAGGACTCATACCAGAGATGCAGTTCTCCATCTAGGATACTTTATCTCATGCAAAGTGACAGATATTAGACCAAAGTGCGGAAAGAAAGTTAGCCACACTCTATTAACAGAACATTTTTTTATTGGCACCAATGAGAAAATACCTGCATCTATAGGAGAAATCCTATATGGACTCATGCTGCAACATGCCACTGTCCAGCTCTGGCATTTCATACCAAAGGCTCTGTAAATAATCTACCCCTTTTTGGACTCCATCCATCTTTATTTTTTATTATTATTATTTGTGTTTATATTTACTGTAATCAGGTTTCTGTGAAACATCATGCTGGAGGATGAAAAAACAGTGAAAAGCCTTGCCTCATTTTTTCACAAGAAAAAGTCATGGAGGCCATAGATGAACATAAGAGGATCAGTAACTTCTTCTTTATTCCTAAACTAGTTCTATTCTTAAACTATAAGCTGGCAGGTGTTCCAGCTCATCAGCAACTGCAGCCAAGTAGCTGTGTTGTGTGCTAATTGAAAACATCCACACCCTCCATTTTGTCTGTCATTTTATGACCAGAAACTCAGGTCAGGGGTCCAGATCACAAAGAATCTCTGCTATTCCTTAATTGTCTCTGTTGTCTTATGTCTATGCTAGCCTGAGATGGCAAGGTTTAGTTGGCTTTTTTGGGCTGGAGATAAGTGGACTAGCTAAACATTTGATTTTTCTTTGCAGGACACCCAGTTCCTAAAACTGATGACTCACTGATCACACAGGCAAGAGCTCATCATCTATGACATCTCACATCTTATGACACCAAAGCAAACCTAAGGACTATTTCCCATGGGGGTGAAAACCCTTAGGAGCACAAGAAGATCTAAGGAGCTCTTGTACCCAAATAAAGAGATTTGCAGGCTCAATTCCAATAAAAACAAGTCACTGTGAAACCACATTGCTGACATTTGCTCATGTATGTCAGAGTGGTTTTTTGCTGCTCCTGTTACTGTCTATGAAAATCAACATGTAAATAATGTTTATTTAACTAAATTGAGTTAATTTAAGCACATGTGTCATTGAGTCCTGTTAAATCACCCTCCTGAATGCCTGGGCTGTGCCATTCGTTTGACAACAAGTTTAATAATAAATCAGAAGTGCTAGAACCCATTTTTTCTGCCATCCCAGCCCAGGGCATCAAGCTGGGGTTCAGGAGATATTCACTCCACTGCTCCTCTACTGGGCTCCATCTGCTCACCCAATCTGAAGTGCTGGGGGTGGGAATGCCAAGAAACCTTAGGTTGACTGAACACCAGCTTTTTTGGAAGGGGAATGATTTTAAACTGAAAAAGAGATTTAGATTAGATATTTGAAAGAATATCTTCCCTGTAAGGGTGGTGACCCCCTGGCCCAGGCTGTCCAGAGATTCTGTGGCTACCTCATCACTGGAGGGGTTCAAGACCTGATTCAATGGGGCTTTGTGCAATCTGGGCTGGTGGGAGGGCAAGGGGTTGGAACTGGATTATCTTAGAGGTTCCTTCCAACCCAGATCATTCTGTGATGTGGTGAGGTCTTGAAAATGCCTCATCACATTCACTCATTGCACTCCTACTTCCTCTATTTAGTCTACACCTGCATTATCTGAATGTAATTTTACTCCTCTCTATCCTAAATTAGTTGAAATATTTATAACTGCACTATCACAGTCTAGAGATAGTGGGTATTATGTCCATCAGCCCAAAGTTCCTGTTGCAAGTTGTAGATGCTTCCCCTCCTTTCATTCCCCATGCCTAACATTCTGGAGTCCTAATGCAAAGGATTTGAGATACAGGACGATGGTACCATGCTCTCCATGCCATGAGCTCCTATGGTTTTAGGACTTCCACAGACTCTGGATGTGGTCACTTTGTGCAAGATTTCTACTTGCCAAATCACAGTGGGTTTGGAGGAGTTATTCTTGACTGTTAGTAGTCAGCCTACTATTGAACAGCACCAGGCCATGGTCCTCTTTGTACATGGGTTCAGTTTCCTCACTTCTTCTTGGAGAAGTCTGGCACAAAGCATATGTCTCATTGTTCTCTGGTGAGACAAGAGAGAGATCTTCCTGCATAACACATACACACCCGGTCAACTCCTCACAGGTATAAGCATCAGACACTAGGTCTTCTAGAACAAATTTATTAAAATCTATGAAGATTTATGTAGACCATGAAATATGAACATCCTAGCTGATTATTCATTGTCTCCTGGAGACTTGCCTTCTAGGGACAGCCACATTATCACGGAAAAGGAAGTAAGGAATATATGTTCTGAGGGACAGAAGAAGAACTTGTTCTGCTTCCTTTCAGGAGGACAAACATCCGTGTGTTGGTGATCTAATCCTCTGGGTTAGATGTTGGTGGCCACAATGCAATTTGATATTCCTTTCTGGATGATTCAAGAGCAGCTTTGGAGTTTTCTCAGGCCCTTAAACTTCTTCAGGCCCTCCTGTTTGTGGAGTTTGTTCCCTCTCAGCTGTTGTGCATGTTTTAGTGTGTGCATAGTTCAATGCTAATTTTCAGCTCAAAATTCCAGATTTTTCAATGGGATGGGATGATGCATGTTCTAAATTGCTGGAAGCTCTGCTTATTCAGTTTGAGATACAAACATCACTAATCATACTGGAAAAAAGAAAACAAACTTTCAGATTTTGTACTTATAAACAGGAAAAGATTTGAAGAAGAAGCACTGAAGCAGCTGCTGAGTTCCAAGAGCAGATATTTCTGGATAACTCATCAATTCTTAGGAGAAAATTCAGTATCCTAGTAGAATGTCAATTCATAGTGGGTATTCTTAGTAGGAAATTGATGAGTTTTAAATATTATTTGTCTATATTTTATTTAATAATGAATTGACAAATCTCAGTACCCAAAACTTCCTTCTCATCTTAAAATCCCTGATGTGGAGAGGGGTTTCTATGTGCATCTGCTGCTCATTCTTTGTCTTTAATACCTCTGGTATTAATATTCAATGAAGCTTAAATAAGAGCCTCCAAAAAAAAGAGCATACAGAGTCTCTGCTCCCTTCTAGCCTTGCACTAGAGGAGTTTCTTATCTAATGGGAAAATTAGACATGTGTAGCTAATAATAGACTCATTCCTCCACAAAACACTTTGTTTGTCTCTTCTCTAGAGGTACAGGCCATGGAACAAGAGAAACGGACTCAAGTTGCTCTAAGGGAGGTACACACTGGATATCAGGAAAAATTTTTATGCTGGAAGGGTTATCAAGCATTGGAAGAGGCTGCCCAGGGCAAAGATTGTGGCCCCATCCCCAGAGGTATTTATGAGACAGGCAGACGCAGAGCTTAGAGGTATGGTATAGGGATGGTTCTTCTCACAGTTGGGTTGATGGTTGGACTTGATTTGAAAGGTCCCTTCTAATCTGGGTGATCCTGTGATTCCTCCAATACATAACTCACCACAGTCCGACAGCAGGGGATCCCTTGATGGCAACGTCCTAAAGATCTCGTATTGGGTAGAGGACAGTGGCTGGGGAAACAGGCACCCCCAGCCTGTTTGCATTGCTCTTCATTATTAGGTGCACGCATGAAACCTGCACACACAAAAAAAATCAGAAATTGTTGACTTTATTCCTATCTCACTCAAGTCACTGGGAGCTTTGCCAGTATCTCAGTGTGGCCTGATTTCAATTAGAATGAATGCTATTTTGGGCTTGCAAACAAAAAACCCCACAGACACTAGTGTGTCCATTGTAAGTATTTGCAGTGCTTGAGTGAGAAGTGTTCCCCATGGAGTAGTAGCCATCTGTAATAATAATAATTTCTCTTGCATAGGATAATTCTAAATGATGCACAGCCAGGTCCTTGCTTCAATTTTTCCTTTGAAAAAATATGAAGTACAAAAAGACTTATTCTAGTATGTATTTTTGACTTTTGTGATTGAAAATACCAGTGCACACCTGGTAGGCAAGAGTCTTGGAAACACAAATTATGTTCTTATTTCTAAGCACTACAGAAGCAAGATTTTCTTTCACATATGTGAACAGTACACGTGTCTTGTAAAATCAGTTACTGTGCATGAAGTTATGGCTCCTCATATTCAGAGTCTTCCCAATGCATTTCCTTTGATTTTATGCAGGCAGCTCTTACCTGAAGTGCCTTGGAGTACTACGAGAAGAACAGTGAAGAATAAGTAAATGATCTTCATTTCCTAATTCAGGGCCACCAAATGCACCAACCACTAAGAATAAAGTGGAAAGAGGTCATGTATTTCTCCCACCTTGGTTATTACCCAGTCAAAACACTATTTAAGACATATAAGCTGCATTTTGGTAATAAAAAAATGTCATTTATGAGGTAGAGTCAATGTTCTGGAATAAATCTAGTGAAATATCACTTTCAGGGGAAAGATATCTTTGAAAACACATTACATAAGACCTAAAAAAAAATGCATTTAATCCTACAAATGTAAAATAACCAGATGAATGTTGTGTTTTTCTTTCCATGAAACTGGATGTCACTACTTTAAAAATAACATTCAAAAATTTGTAGATTATGAGGAAAGTCATTCCAATTTCTCTGGGTGTTAAACATTCAGAAATTTTGATGATTCAAACGATAGTAATTTTGGTAGGTTACAACCTAGTAATGAGTCCTTTAAAATGCCTTTACAGAAAAAGATCACGAGCCATTTATCCCTTCTTCCATAACACCTTTATGAAAGATTCAAAGGATCTCCCTGTTGTCATTTCTTGCTGCAGATTCCAATTAACATTTGAAAATAATACAAACTCCTATAATAATTCAGAATCACCATTATAGACTATAATAATCAGCCAAATGTATTATTGAAATACCAGGCATTCACATAGTACATTTCAGTTGTTTATGAGGATTTAATTAAGCTGCACAATTATCATTTAATTGTAGTGATTAATTTCTTTCTAGAAGAGCATAGAATAATATAAAAAACATTTTCCTCCTCATCAGTTGAAACTGGTGTGAAAACTCTACACCTTCATCTCACCCTAGACTATTTGAGGAGAGAGGAAAGGTGGCCAATCTGTCCTACCCGATTCCTCTCAGTGGGGAGCTTCAGAGTGTGATGTCTTACCCCAAAATGACTGTATTTATATATTCCTGTGGATGACAGAGTTGCCACAGACCAACTGGCCAAGGACATGGGCTACTCACAGCAATTCCCAGCAGCTAAAACATCACTTCCCAGCAGCCAAAATGTCACTTCCCAACAACCATTTATGACCATTTGTGAATTCCCTTCTTTTTTGTATGGCTCTTCCAAAATGAACCTTACATCACCTCAATCTCTGTACAGCACTTTGATCTATCACGAACTGTGAGAAAAACATCCTGGGACATGCATTAGAAACTATTGGTTTGGTTCCAGCTAGAACCTATGGGGTTATCCCATGGCCTTGTTGTCAACTGCAGTGAGAGCCTCTCTGAAGCCTGGAGATACCTACCCCAGTACCTAAACAGCAGTGGATGTTCCCTAAACATTAAGAAAGCTCAGTTTTTGCTCAGGACTTACAAAAAATCCTGTGCCCTTGTGTGCTGTAGGTAACGACTGGAGAGCAAAGTGGAGTTGAGCACCCACCCTAGTTGAAGGAATCCTTTTGAAACAGTACAATCATACAGAAGAACATGTTTATTTGTACCAAGAATATGTTCATTTTCTTGAATTCACCGCTTCTGTATTCTATTAATTGCACAGGAAATAACTATGGTTTGCATAATTGAAGTGTAAAGGCAGACATACACTCCCACACACCTCCACAAAATTTACTTTGGTCAAAAGCTCCCAGAGGACTTGGACCAGGGAGGCTGATGGCAGCACTGGTGTCTCTTGGCCTCTGAAGCGTTCAGCTGAGCCCAGAAAATGTTGGTGCTTTAATGATCATACTACTTGGAGTCTACCAGAAAATGTTAACACCCTTGTGCGCTCAACCAGGATTTACTACTCCAGGTCACCTGCCGACCAGAAGAGGGCAATGAAGAGCTAGCACCGAAATGTTTCTCCAACAGCCTTCTTCAGTCAAGAGTATATGAATCGTTCTCACTGAAAGTTTTTATGGATTTTCTTCTTAATTATACAGATGTCTTCTGATTCTCAGCACTGGTGTGTTAGTGTATGATGTGTTCTAACTATCCATCCTCAAAGACCTCAGTATTTTGCAGTTTCCTGTGGATTGCAATGGACCCAAGACCAGTCCTTGCTTTGAAAACCATATTCACTTCAGTAGGTCAGAGAGACAGGTCCAGGGAGAAGAACCATGTGATGCTATTGCCCCCTTTATGTTTGGCACCCTAAAAATCGTGTTGTTCTCTTATAGAGAGAGAACATATGCCAGCACATATATATATATGTGTGTGTGATTGTGCATGTATCTGTATGCAAGTATGCATTTTTCATAGTAAACAAATATTCTAAGAGAAATAGAGGCTGAATTTTCTACACGACCTTTTATTTTATCTTAGCTAAAGGAAAAAAGAGAGAGAAGAGAAGAGAAGAGAAGAGAAGACAAGAGAAGAGAAGACAAGAGAAGAGAATAATGCAGATATTCTAATCTGTGAATAGTCAGACTACAAATATTATTGTTTATTTGAAATTACTTATATTCTATAGAGATTGCATTACTTGCTTTCCCATCTCTATAGTTCTCCCAGCAAATCCACACAGCCATTTATATATTTATATTTTTAAAAGTTGTTAATGTGATTATGTGAATAGACTCTTCTGACTTTTTATCTATCAGCATGCCACTGACTCCTGTCCTCTGTGAACATTCAAGTCTCAGTTCTGCTGCTCACACTTGGACAAGCCCCACTTGAAATCCCACCTGACCTTGCTGGCTGCTACAGCAATGCTTATTCTTCTCTTTCCTGATCCTTGTCCACCTGCCCCATGTGGAGGTCTCAGACAGACCAGTGCACCACAAAATGCTCTAAAAGTTGGTGTGAAGGCAATTGGGTTAAGCCCTGTGTGTCTGTTGATCACCTCTGTCATGTTGCAGCTTACCTCTGATCATGGGATATCCTCAGCTAACATGAAGCCATAGGATTCTTCTCTTTGCAGTTCTCTTCCTCCAGTGTCCTCTGTACAATTGTCAGGAAGAGATGACAGACCTTTGGAATGATTTCACAATGCTTGTCCTTGCTGCATGTCCACAATTGATGAAAAAAAAGGGGCTGAAATCCAGCCAGCGAATAGCCCTGCTGTCCTTTCAGTGTCCTTGATGAGGCCCATGGAAAGCTGCCCACACCTGACTCAACCAAAACCAACCTGTAAATTATGGCTGCTGCCCAGTGCTGGGTGCAGAGTGAGCTGCCCCTGCTCCCTGTCCCTGATACAGTGAGTGGGGTGCACCTCCATACCCAAAACTCAGAGAAGACACAGGAAAACACAGGATTTTCTGGCTACTTCCAATAGGGGGGCCAATGGGGTGCTCAGAGAACTAGAGAGCAGAAATTTAGCTTTATTTTTTTGGGGCTTCAGTGACTGTAATACAAATCCAAACTTTATGCCAGTTGGAGAGTTTACACAGCTAAACCATAGATTTAGACAACCTGAACTTGGACATCTCAGCTACTCTTTCACTCAGGGCACTCAAGCGATTGTAGAGCAAATAGCTAATCTTGATTAAGGTATTCACAGAATCACAGAATGGTTTGAGTTAGAAAGGACATTAAAGATCATCTTCTCCCAGCCCTCCTACCATGAGCAGGGACACCTCCCACAAGACCAAGTTGCTCTAAGCTCTGTCTAGCATGGCCTTGAACATCTCAAGGGATGAGGCAGACAACTTCTATGGGTAAGCTGGGCCAGAGACTCACTATCATCACAGGAAAGAATTTCTTCCTAATATCTAATCTAAATTTCCCTTCCTCCAGTATGAAGTTTTTAGCCCTCAGCCTATCAAAGGGATGGGGGGAGTGAATCTCTTTCCATCGAGGTTTCTTAAAATCATCCACATAGAGTCCTGCAAAGAAAAAAAGTCCATTCCCATCCTCTTCTTCACCCAATGGTGATATGCCTCCACTAGGGCAGCCAGGTTTCTGGTCCTCTGGGGACATGGTTCAGAAGATCTATAAAGTACTACAGCAGTCACCAAGGGAAGTTGGCAGCACCATCACCACTGTCTGTTTTGTTTCATACTTCTTTTTAATACAATGGAACATCATCTCATAGGCAAAGCTGTATCAAAGTGTAAATTCAGGACTCCAGGACTTCACAGGTGTTTTAGATTCCTCCTCCTCTCCCTTTAGCCCAAGGTGATTTGAAGCGTTTTTACATATATGACTCTATTCAACCACTCATGCAAGTTCTGGGCTACTTGCAGCTACAACTGCAAATCAAACAATGAAGCTGCATGTCAAAGGCAGAATAAGGAGCCTGCAGGACCAAAAGGAACAGCAGTTACATGTCCCCAGGGATTTTACATAATCCTGTGGCCTAACGCATCTTACACAAACATGGATGATACAAGATAAGTTGCACAAAGCCCAGGGGCTTTGAGGTGAAAGCAGTCTCAGAGTGGACCCTCCATTCTCATTGGAAGACAGCAAAATAGAGAAAAAAAATTTGGCTGGAAGAAGGTTTTTTCATTGGCTCATGACTGGACTGCCACCCATCCCCAACTCTTTACATAAAGAGGCACGTTTGGGTCAGGGGCAGCCACTGGAGAAGAGACAGGCAGCAGTGGTGATCCTCCACCTCCTTTGCTGGTAATTCCCTCTTCACTTTTATGTGCTTCTTTTCCTTTCATTAATTTCAAGTCTAAAGAGTATTCTGCTTTCATTAACCCCTTCCTTCTCATTGATAGGATGAGGGGCAATGGTTTTAAATGAGAGCAGGGTGGGTTTAGATTAGACATTATCAAGAAGTTCTTCACCATGAGAGTGGTGAGACAATGGCATGGGTTGCCCAGAGAGGTGGCAGAAGCCCCGTCCTTGGAGATATTCAAGGCCAGGTTTGATGAGGATCTGAGTACCCTGATTTAGTGCAAGATGTCCCTGCTCAGTGCAGGGGGCTTAGACTAGATGACCTTTGAAGGTCCCTTGCAACTCAACACATTCTGTAATTCTGTAATAACTCACTCCAGTGTGTCCAGTCTGTATGTGTCCCTGAGAACCACACCATGCTTGCAGGGCTTGCAAGAGGCAACTGTGTCAGTCTCCAAAAGGAGTGAACCCAGAATCCTTCCTTTACAGCATCAGAGAGGGTTTGTCAGTCAAGAGAAGTCTAGCTGCCTGTAGAAAAAGGCATCAAGCAAGCTCAGCACTTCAGGGCTGCATTTTGAGCTACATATCTTGACTGAATTCCAGTAATGTTCTAAGGGAGCTATACCCTTAACTGATGTTCAAGAAGTACAGATGTCTCTTTTGGACTTTCCTAAAGATGACAGTTGGCTGAGTCTCTAAACACTTTGTGAACTACAATAAAGTGAAATTGAATAATACGGACTGGATGACCTCCAGAGGTCCCTTCCAGCCTCTGTTGTTCTGTGATACTGTAATTAGTGTCGATTTCAGAGTAACCTGTCTTGTATTGAATAGATCTGCAGAGTCTTTTAGCAATGCAAGAACAATATTCAAAACTAAATCCAAAACAGAATCTCAAAAAGATTGTTTGGAAGGGAGTCCAGGAGTGTCTAGTCTAAATCCATGCTCAAAGTGAAGTTAATTATGTCAGGTTGTGTAAAGGTATTTTAAATTATTTTTTTATTATCCTCAAGGATGCAGTTTTCACTCTGTTCTTCATTCAAGTCTGTGGCGTTCTATAAGATTTTTGGCTTGGGTCACTCAGAACAATTTTTTAGCAGTTTCTCATCTCCCAGTCCATAGGAGACCCTCTGTTCAGTGTCTTTTCATCTTATGCTTCCTGCTTGTTACAGGTAAAGAATCCACATCCCAGCTCTGGTCATGAGGATCCTCTGCCACCTCCTGGTTCTCCTCTTCATGATTCTCCAAGGGGTTGCAGGTAAGGTGTGAAGGGGGCAGAGAGAGGAATTAGGGAGGGGAGGAAGAGAGAGCACTCACTTTTATTCACTTTCATGATGAATGGCTATTCTCTTTCCACTGTTCAGGTCAACCCTTCTATCCTGGACATGTTGATCCTTGTTTAGCCCAAAATGGACGCTGTTTCCCAGGGATTTGTCGGAGACCCTATTACTGGATTGGAACATGCAATAATGGATACTCTTGCTGCAGAAGGTATGTATAAGTGCAGGAATCACCCTGACAATGACTGATACCCTCTTTAGCTTTTCTCCAGAGCAACATCTTAGAGACACAGCTCATGATGCCATCTGGTCTTACTTCTCCAGTGCCAAACTTGCTGGCATAGAATGCCCTCAGTGGATGCTCGTTCTGATGCCATGAAATAAAGAGAACTTCGTTGCAGAAAAGCTACCAGTGGGTAATTTGACATTCTTTCTTTTTCACTATGTAGGGGATGGAGAGTCTGAGGGTTCCCTGTATTCTCCTTGGAGAACCTTTCTTCTTCTACTGCATCACCCTGATTCCATTGCTCCTAGAGGCAGCAACAGAAAGTTATCAAAATCTTCTTTTACAGAGCATTAAATGTCAACATCTGCAAAAACATAAATATAAACCAGAAAACACCATGAAAATTATTTCTTTCCTCTCATTAATAAAATAAATTACAGTGGCATTCATATGGTTGAAGTTTGTGTGGTTTTTCTGTTGGGAAGGAGGAAATATTTGTTCGAGCTGCTCACACCATGGACTTATTATAACATATTGGTGGGTTTGTGGCTTTTACGGCTAGAAATTTCTCCACTTGCACCCCCTTTACCCACAGGGAAAATAGAAAATCACTTCACCCCCTGCTTCCCAGTTACCATATTCCTGGAATACTCCTGCAATGGCCATGGTATCTTTGTCAAGGATGAAACCTAGCATTTCTCTATGATGATTTCATGAGTGATTGCATCCAGTAGGTACATGTTTGGTAGTTTGCAAGCTGCTTTTTGAAGGGAATATGGTATTTGGGACTGAGATGTCAGAGAGAGAATTCAGGCTTTCTGTCTCCTTTTAATAGAATCATAGAGTTGGAAGGAACGTTCAAAGGCCATCTAATCCAGTCCCCTGAACTGAGCAGGGACATCTTTGCACTAAATCAGGTTGCTCAGAGCCTCATCTAGCCTGGCCTTGAATGTCTCCTAGGATGAGGCCTCCACCACCTCTCTGGGCAACCCGTTCCAGAGCCTCTCCACCCTCATGGGGAAGAACTTTTTCCTAGTATCAAATTTAAACCTGCCCTGCTCTCATTTTAAACCATTACCTCTCATTATTTTGCTCTGTGCCCTGGCAAACAGCACCTCCCTGACTTTCTTGTAGGCCACCTCATGTACTGGGAGGCAGCAAGAAGGTCTCTCCACAGCCTTCTCTTCTCCAAGCTGAACAACCCCAACTCTTTCAGCCTGTCCTTGTAGCAGAGAGGTTCCAGTCCCCTGATTATCCTTGTGGCCACCTCTGAACCCTCTCCAAAAGGTCCATGTCCTTCTTGAAAGGCAAAATGTCATTATGTCCCTCCTGATGTACAGGACTGACTGGCTATCTCTTGCTCTTAAGAACAGGATGGAAATGTCTTCCACCCTGAGAGCCACAAAATGAAATCTCAATAAGTCCTGCATCATCTCTCTGAGCTTTGGACAACCGAAGGTCCTCCATCTCTTCTCTCCTTCTCACTTCCCCATCTCCAGACAGAGATATTTCGATTGCATTGATGGGAGTGATCACATAGAATTTATAATTACCACTGTCAAGAATGCTCAGTATTAGAATCAAGTCCTTGACATTACTTGTACAGAGGATCTTGGACGTGGTCAACATTAACCATGCATCTTTGTTTCCTTGGGAAATCATATTGAGCAACAAAAGCAGTTGGTAGGCAAGCAAACCTCAAACTCCTGGCAAGTTGCGAAGCAAAGTAACTGCAGCTTTTGTAATTTTATTCCCTCCATCCTTCTGCTTTATGGAAAGGTTCATAGATGCACTGAAGGTTCACAGATGCATCAGAAGTTTAGCTGCCATTTCTTCCTACTGCATAAACAGTCCACTTACAAAAACAGGTAGAAAATACAAAAGTATCAAAGTCATCAGGGTATACATTTAATAAAAAATATTTTTAGGCAAGTTTTTCACCTGCATATGTATCAATGAATGTTTGTGCATGTCTACATATATGTACACTTCTATATTCTAAAGATATTAATGTCAAGTATTGAAAGAAATCACATCTCAAGTGACTAAACTGAGGAAGAAATAAGCCATCAAAACATATGATTAGTTTTGATAGCAAATAACCTGGAAGAACTGGTGTCATTTGCAGAGATTCTGATCAATTAGAAGTACTAGTTAGTACTAGTTATCCAAAACAGCAAATGTACCATAATCTATCATTACACATCAGGGGGATGAGGCCAGTCTGGTTTTAGTGGTATCCAGGGACAGAACAAGAGATAACAAGCACAAATTGGAACATGGGCAGTTCCATCTCAAGATGAGGAGGAACCTCTTAGTTGTGAGAGTGGCAGATCCCTGGCACTCCTGGTGGAGTTTCTGTCTCTGGAGACATTCATATCCCACCTGGACACATTCCTGTGTTGACTTGCTCTGGGTGACCCTGATCTGGCAGAGGGTTGGACTAGGTGATCGCCAGAGGTCCCTCAAACCTCCACAGTTCTGTGATTCTGTGAACTGTTGACTATACCATACAGGACCTTGAGGTCGTGTCGCCCACACATTGGTTCCTGTGCCACTATGCATTGGAGTACCTTCAGAGCACCCTCCAGAGATAACTTCTAGCTTAATTTCTTTCCAAGGAATCTAGTATGCACACATAGAAACCCCTCTGCAAACTGAATCAGGATTAATGCAATTGTAGACATCACTCTGGATGTCCCTCTGTAATGGCCAGTGCTTACCTGTGGACAAAAATGGTAGGGAATTGTTAGGAACTGAGGGGGAAAAAGGAAATCAAAACAAAACAATAAATACAATTAGGCCCTATATAAATCCAAGATGCATTTTGGACACTGCATGCAATTCTAGCTAGAACATTCCCAAGACAGTGTAATGGAACTGGAAAAAAAAAAGATAAATGTACACAGGAAGGATCAGATGAAAGAAACTGGTCTACTTGAAGGTTTATCTGACAGAAGTGGTAGACAGAATCCCTCTAGTCATTGTGGGACAATAGACAGACAAGAGGAAAGACCATAGCATGAGTACAGAAGTACTGGTGGAATATTAATTTGCTGTTTTTCGTGTCAAAAAAAGCCATGACAGGTGATCAGCTGGCAAACTGAGAGTAGAAAAGTAAAAAATTTAAATCTTCACCTAAGGTGTAATAAATACATCTGAAGAATTATCATCTGAAGGTCCTGTGGAGGACAGGAATACAAGAAGGCCAGCTGGAGTCACAAAAACATGCTCTGCAGCCCACAGGTCCAGAGACAGCCTGTGACAGGGGATTTCCCTGAATTGATGTATTTCCCATTAGTTGGAAGGGTGTTCAGGGACATAATCATGATGCCCTCATCCTATTTCTGTGCATTTTAAGCTCTTTTTCAGGCATCCTTAGTGACCACTGGCCATCAACAAACTGGATGTTTCCTTTAGTTTCACAGGTCAGTTCTGTGTTCCTAGATTCTGTATTTATGGCACAGAAAGTAAACTAAATGGGGGTGCAGAGAAGCATGCACATCCTTCATATTATGATGGATTCGGTTGCTCATCATCAGGAACAGTTTAAGGTATGTCCCAAGCAGTGTGACATGTACCACAGTGGTTTAACGTCTCTTACACAAACTCGAGTGTCATAAGAGATATTGCATGAATAAACTTAGGATTTTCCAGAAGAAAAACTTCAGTAGCTTTGAGCGGAAACCCTGCTTTTTCATCAAGAAACGTAAAGCAACTTGATTCAAAAAAAGGTAGTTTTTTATTGGCTGAACATGTACTTACTAAGAAGGGAAAGCAGTTGTCACGTTCCTGCGGGAACACATTATAAAAGAGGACTCAGCTCCACAGCCAAAACTGTCTGCAGGAAAGGGACAAAGAGCATCTCTTGTTTGGCATCTGGACTCACCTGACATCTGGTAACTTCTCAGTCCTTTTCAGTCTTTCTTTCAATCTCTGCTATTGTAATTTCCTAAAAATGAAAAAAAAAAAAGAGGAAACAAAACCTCACAAATCCCCGCTCAAACTAAAACTCAAAACTCCTGCATTATTAACCATAATTTACAGATTGCTAGAAAAGGTTAATCAGAGCTTCTAGAAATTGCACAGGTTCAAATATGTACTAATACCTAGAACACTTCGATAAAAATACTCTTCTTGCTAACTCCCAGGAGAAGAATTTGACTGAGTTTACTTTAGAGAGATTCAGATTAGTGGTCTCTTGGATGGAAGTCAGCATATAAATATTTTTATACAAGTCTTTATGTTAATGATTTTATTTAATTCTTAGAATTTTTAATTCATCTCCTTTGTTCTCACAATTTTTCAAGCATATAGAAATTCTGGTAAACTTCTGATACTAAATCCAAAGCTGAGGCTTTGGAATATGACATTTCAGCACAACTCAGTTTCTTTCTCTTACATGAGAGAATGTAATTTGTGACAGATCAGAAAATTCAGAAAATGTCCCTGCTCATTGCAGGGCTTGGATTAGATGACCTTTGAAGGTACTTTCCAATTCAATGTACTTTATGATTCTGTGATTCTTTCATGTCAAATGATATGATGCTAATTGCCTCCTCTTTATCTATAAACTCCCTTTTAGGCTATCTCAGCTCAGTGTGATGGTAGTAGTTCAGTGACTGGCCTTTTAATTTAGGCATTTCATATTTGTTTTTAAAATTTAATTTGTCCAATGTGAGTTTAAGAATTGATTTACTTGTACATCTTGATTCTAGAACTGATGCCTATAGACTAAGGCCGAAGATTTTAAGCAAGTTGATTTTAGCTCATATTTCGTGATAAATGTTAACACTGAAAAATTAACATATTTTATTCTGAAATTTTTATGTTTGACTGTATAATCATCTCAAGTTTATTTGTTGAAACATTCAACTAAAAGTAAAGAAAGATTGCATTTTGGCTGAAGACTATTTGCAAAATGTGAAAGAAATCCTAACAAATTATTAAAATTAATTAATGATCATGAAATCTGAACATACTTAATTTTAATGTTATGTTTTATTTACTTTTCTTTTATATTTTTTTTTATCCCTTATATGTATTTTTTTTTCAGAAATCCTCACACAGCAGTCATGGTGTCATATGGGTCTTACTAATATTTTTTTACATATTGAAGAAAAATGCAATACAAGTGACATTTTAATTAATAAAGTATTTACATGGTTCAGAAGATTGTCATTTCCAGTTACTGACTGTCATACCTCTCTCATGGTCCTGTTCCCTACAGTGAAACAGCAAATCCACAGTCATGAAGATCCTTTACCTGCTCTTTTCTCTCCTATTCTTGGCACTCCAGGTATCTCCAGGTAAGATGAAAAAGAGATTATTAGAAGGGGATTTGTGTGCACCTAAAGTAAAATTCTCAGCCTATTTTGACAAGTTCTGGCTAAAATTTCTAGAAACTGAGCAGGGCATAGTCAAACAGCTCAGCACCTGAGCTCCCCTATGAAAAATTTTTCAAAGGTGGAGAAATCATGACATCTGAAGAAAGGCGATTTATCACTTCTGGTATCTTCTTTAAAAGACTGGGCTGAATCTTGAGGTGTTAGATACTAGAGATAGTATCTGTGGGTAGCCATGATTTCTGAGTAATAGCACACTCAGTAGTGCTTATGCAGATGAAAATCAAGTCTGGTCAACTATTTTTCTATAGAAAAATCAAAGAATTAAAGTCTCTGGAACAATGAACCTTTCCTATAAAGCAGAGGACAATGTATCAGGAGGACTGTATCATTCTCCACCTGGGCTTTAAGAGCATCTCCATTGATGCAATGTGAACTAAGGATCTCACCTCTGCAAGGTGTAGATTTGTTTTTTCATCTGACCTCTTAGATGGCCTTTCAACACAGCCATGTTTGGGCAACCACCCTGAAGGCAAATTGATGGTGAAGGCAGCTCAATGAATGAGAAACACTGCTGGCATTATGTTTCTCTTGCTCTGTCCTGCAGAAAAAGAGGGAAGAACATTTGTTGTTGTTGTTACAGGTTTGTCTTCACCCAAGAGGGACATGCTTTTCTGTAGAAAAGGGTCCTGTCACTTTGGAAGATGCCCCATTCATCTCATTAAAGTTGGAAGATGCTTTGGGTTTCGCAACTGCTGCAAATCGTAAGTTGGATGTTCATCAAGATTCAGAGGCAGAATGAGCAGACTAATCTGTTTTGCTTGTGTCCTCCACTCCAAGGTGCTACTGAATGTTCATACATGATTCCTCATTAATGCATGAGTACAGTGAAGTATTGAAATAGATTGAGCTACATAGTGCTCTTTCGCATTAGATGGTCACCATGGCATAACCCAGCCAGCAGGAAAAGCTGTGGCAGGAGATGTCTTGTGATGTCCCACCTCTGTCTGATTCCATTACACCTGATGTGTCAGGGGGAAATAGCAGGATTTGGTAATTGAGAAAGTAGGCTGCTGTGCTGTATGGGAGATGGAGGGGAGTTCAGTAACACTGAGGGTGAACAAAGATTTCTGAGTGCCATCAAATGTGTGCAAAATATGTCTCAGTGTTGTTACGTGAGGAGGAGACTTCTGTTTTCACCCAGGAATTCATATATTCACCCCAACAGCAAGGGATATCAGTTTAATTCCCTGTTTTTCCCAAATCAACAGGAAAACATTCTTACTAACAGGCATGAGTGCACAGGGCTGACCCAGCATGATTACACATGGCATGAGGTACTTCAGAAAGTACTTCCACCCAGGAGGAAAATAAGTATGAGCTGAGAGTAAGGAGGGAAGGAATACAAGCAGAGAGAGAACATGTATCTTTTATCTTTTATTCTTTATGCAGGCCATGGGATGTATAAAAACTTCACAGACTGTCCATTCCACAGTGATGAACGTTTCTGCCAAACCTAGGAATTTGCTTTGAATCCCCTGACTGCCAAAACCTACAGTTCCTGCTACAGAGCCTCCTGTACCTTTCATTTGTCATGCAAAAAACTTTATGATGTAGAGCAAATCCAAATGTATTCTGCATTACTTTCCCTCCTCTTGAATAAATTGTTCCTTAGCATTCACATTACTGGAACATGAGTATCTGTTTCATGGGCTGAGGGATCCTGCCTGGATTTTGACACAGAAGTATAAACAGTTCCACAATTTATGGTAGTTCTTTTCCTTCCACCAGCTGTTTGTCCTGTAATTCTCACTGCACTGGATGTAAGTTTTCCTTATTTTGTCCTTCTGAGATGATGCACAAAAGGTATTAGGTGACAAACAACTTGGACTGGTCTCTCCTCATCATCTCTTCTCCTGCTCCTTCCACCATAAGGCACATTCCTTTCAGTTCTCCATGGGGATACCCACACTTCTGCAGCAATTTTCATGAGGGGATTTTGTTTCCCTGTCAAAATTTACAGAGTTTTTATGTCCTATGACTATTTCCTTGCATAAACCTATCCTCAACTGTCCCACTGACCTTCTGGAGGTGTGATTTCCTTCACTCAAATCATGGCAGCAGTTAATGCAACAAAGTCTTCAGAAAATGAGCATATTTGTGGAAAAGTTATAGACCCTCAGCCTGGTTGTAGCTGGCAGTCCGACTTTGTCGTGCAGTTGGCAGGGCTTGTTCAAGCATCCAAGATGTAGCTGAGAGGCTGCTGCTGTGTATCAGAGTGGAAATATCTACAGGAGGCACTGAGCATGCAACATGGCCTTGAGTTCATGTTAAATCTCATGCTTCAGGACTCTTCCCAGTTCGTTTACAGTATCAAGACTCTGTGTCCTCTGTGTAGTGCAGTTATAAATATTTCAAATAATTTAGGATACAGAGAAGTAAAATTACATTAACATGATGCTGGTGTAGTCTAAATATAGGCAGTAGGAGTGCAATGAGTCAATGTGATGAGGCATTTTCAAGACCTCACCACATCATAGAATGATTTGGGTTGGAAGGGATCTCTAAGATAATCTAGGTCCATCCCCCTGCCCTGGTTAGGGACAGCTCCACCCAGACCAGGTTGCTCAGAGCCTCGTTTAGCCTGGCCTTGAACACCTCCAGGGATGAAGCAACCTCAGCTTCCCTGGGCAATCTGGCACAGGGTCTCACACCCTCACAGGAAAGCATTTCTTCCTAGTATCAAGCCTGCAACTCCCCTTTTCCAGTCTGAAGCCATTAACTTCCATCCTATCACTATATACCCTTGTAAAAGGTCATTCTCATCTTTCCTGTTGCCCTTTCAGGGAAAGAGAGGGGCTCTAAAGGTATCCTCAGAGTCTTGTTGTCTCTGTACTGAACAAAGTCATTCCTCTCAGCCTGTCTTCATAGCAGAGGTGTCCCATCCCTCTGAACATGACATTTAAAATTATAAATTTTAATTTTTACTGATGCAAAATAGACAAGATCACTGTTGCCAATTTTCACGAAACTGAAGCTAGTCTCACTGGTTCTCATTGGTTTCACTGGCTCTTCTACTGATTCTACTGTCTCCAATGGGAGTCTAGCCACCACTGTGTCTGTAGTCATACAAATTAAGTCAGAATTCCTCCAGACTATATTGTGTGAGGTATATATAGTGGAAGATACCATGGAGTGGTTTGTGTTGGAAGGGACCTTCAAGATCATCTAGTTTCAACCGCACTGCCATGAGCAAGGACACCTCCCACAAGACCAAGCTGCTCAGTGCCTTCTCCAGGCTGGCCTTAAACACCTCCAGAGAGGGGCCATCCACAGCCCCTCTGGGTAACCTGTCTCACCACCCACACAGGAAAGAACTTCTTTCTTAGATCCAGACTAAATCTCCCCTCTTCCAATTTGCATTCTTTACTCTCAGTCCTGCCATCCTATACCCTATTATGAAAGTCCAGCCTTACTCTGGGCCAGGTATTGATAAGCTACTAGGAGGTGCCCCTGACCCCTCTCCAGACGAAACAACCCTAAATCCTGCAGCTTGTTTTCATAAGGAAGGTGCTCCATCCTTTCAGTATTTGGTACTGAAATGTTCCTTTATTGCCTTGACCTGTCTACTCCCTCCCACCTGAACTTGTCCAAATGCATAAAACTCCCTCAAGAGGCAGCACCATGTGGCAGTGTAACATTTTAGGGTCATGTCTGGGAGTGAAGTGCACACCAAGGAAGTGAAGGATAGGAAACACTGTTACTTCTCTACACAACAGGCACTATCCATCCTGGAGCCCCAGACTCCTCCTTATCTTACTCCAGCACAATGTCACCCTCCTTTTCGAAGCACTGATGGGAGCTGTGCCATATGTCCTATCCCACCATGCAGCAGGGAAGAACACTGCACACCTTGGGCTAGCAGGTTCAGTGTCACCACAACACTGTCAAGCAAGAGCATCTGCCAACACAGCAGTGGTGATCACCAGCATCCCCAGGCTCTTCTCTTGCTAACAACACACCACCAGAAACAGCTGATATGGCCCATAGTCCAACTCCACAGTACAGCCACACATCCCACCCACTGCAATGCCAAACTGATCATATTTATTGAAGCAGGAAAAGCAGCCTCTGGCCCAGCATCAGGCCCATAAGGAGATGCCTCTTGCCCATGAGGACCTGGGCAGCCAGCAGGAGCAGTTCTGCTCTCACACCAGCTGAGGAGGACAGAGGCAGGGAGGGGAGAGGACATCAGGAGATGATTCCGGGAAGCAGAAGCAAGGGAAATGTCCTGCCTCAAAAGTTCAGGGTCTCAACCAAAAATGCTGTATGAAGAAAGCAGATGAGCACATCACCTTTGTTGTTACTTATTTTTCCCTTCTTCCCATTCACTCCCACCACCCCTCCAATGACAAGCAAGTCCACACTGCAGGAGTATCAGGCTCAAAGGAGGTCACATTCTGTCCTTATCATAGATACTTCTGACCTGTCTTTTCTGAATGTTGGCAGCCCTGATTCCAAAGCTATTCAGATGCAGTAAAACCAGGATCATCATCTCAGTGTTGGCCAATGACAATGCTCTGATCTCGCCTCCCCTGGGAGAGCCCACTGCAGAGCCTGAGTTATTCTTATGGGACTAAAGGGGGATTTGGAGGTGCTGGAGGACCTTGGACACTTTCAGGCCCTTCCAGGGTAACTCCAAGTACTTTTCCTTTCCTCCTCTGACCTCTTCCTTGGAGCATTAAAAACACTGTGCTGTTAGATAGTCATGGGTAATAAACACAGCAGCAACCCTTTCCCCCATCACAGTAGTCTTTTGATTTCCAAAAACCTACCTTTTGCAGCAAAAGAAAAACCTTGAACATTTCCCTTTGACAATAAAGCCAAAAGGGCACTTTAGAAATCCACAGAAGCCTTTTTGCCGTTCACATTGTTTCTTGCTTGCTGGAAGCAGGGTGGAACCTGCACAGTGAAAGAAGTCATAAAAAGGTAGTTCAGGATAAAAGTCAAAAATGTGCCTGGTTCCAGAGGGGCTGGCAATGCCCCTGGATTTCTGTCTCCCAGATGCACAGTGCACCAAATCAAGCATGTCTCCTTCCACACTTCACATTTTATTTTCTGTTGCAGTGGGTGTGGGTAAAATCATTGGGAAAGACCAATGTGAGATCCAGGAGGTGCCATGATGCCTCTTTGGCTGCTTGGGCATTCATCAATTCTAGTCCCTCCCAAATATTACTGATACGGGCTTGCACCTCACCCCATCTACCTTCTTTCCTTCTCACCTGCAGCACCCTGCAGCAACAGGAGGAAGAAGGGGAAGAGCAGGTACAGGATCCGCATGGCTGATGCCTGTCTCAAGTCTTCTCAGGGCTACAGAGAACACACAGCAAGACAACAGTGAAAGGACATGGACAAGGCCAGATACACATGGTAAGTCAAAACACAGAAATTCAATCTCCAACCACAAAGAGATAGCAATGATTCTCAGTGTTACAATTTCTGGTGTGTCCTGGGAGCTTTTCACCAGCCTTCTGGACAATCTGGAGTTTATTTTGGTGTCTTCAAATATTTTCCTCACAAGAAGAGATGGACAACTAATGCCCACTTGTTGCCATTTTGCTCTAAAATACATCAACTGCAATTGATGATCAACTGAGATTATAAAGAAGCAACTACTAATTTTGCAAGTGATAGCCCCTCATGTGAATGTGTGTTTGCCCTCTGAGCTGCATTTTCCAGAGGAATAGCATCAAGGGATGACATAAGATACAGTTGCCAGAAACAGGCAGTAGATAAGGTTTACCACTCATTTGCCTTCTCCCTTCTGTCTGTTTAAACAAAGGCCAGAGCAAAGAAAGTCTACTCATCTGGAGATTCTTGTGCCAATGCTCAGTTCCCTCCCAACAGCAAAAACAGGGTCAAGAATTCAGGGAAATGCCTGTACCTGGAGATGGCATGCTATAGGAAGAGTTAGTCAGAGTTCCATATCACATCAGCCAGTCCAAAGCTGGCTGCTCAAAATACCCTCCCCAATGACCTGTGCTTCCCTGGGCTCAGTAATGTCGTCCCAGGTCTGCTCGGGAGTGCCCATCCTCTACTCAAGACCACTCCCAGGCTTCCCAGCAAAGGCACATTTCCAATCTCCCTTGTACTTAGAAAAACATGGTTCCAGCTTCCACATGTCCTGAGCTCTTAAAACTCATATGGAGGATTTTATTCTCTTCCCAGTCAGCTCTGATGTTTATTTCCATTCAGAAGCACTTCCAACATGCTGTCATTTAGAAAGTTCCAGGAAGATGAATTTTGCACAGGGAGGCTGAATGGGAGGCCAGCACAGAAGGGGTCCCAGAGTCACTCACCTGCCTGATGAAGGTGCTGCTTCAGAGAGCACAAAGGCAGCAACAGTCGGTAACAGTCTGACCAGGGATCACTTGCAACCAGAAGTGATGTGATCTGGGAGTATCCCTTTGCCCAAAACACCCTGGTTTTACTCTGCTTCCAGTGGGTGGGACAGATGTTTTTTCCAGATGACACATCTCCATTTGGCCAATCAGAAAGTGACCCATCAACGTGGATCCGGTGGGGTTACACCTTGTCCCTCCCTGGTATAGTGGCAGAAGCTGTAGAGCCTCTTCGGGGTTATTGCAATGTTCACCGTTATCCTCCTGCAACCTCTTGTGACACCACCCTGGGCCACAGGGGCTACATGGGCTGCACTGACTCGATGAAAATCCTCAGAAAAGACAAAGGAACTGGCTGGTACAGACAATAGAACTAGCTTAATCCTTAAAAACTAGGGAATTCTTCTTTGTCTCTTTTCATCTGATTGAATAATCAGCTATCCAGAGATCATAGAGTTGGAAGGGACTTTCAAAGGACATCTAATCCAACCTCCCTGCAATGAACATTAGATCAGGTTGTTCAGAGACTCATTAGCCTGGCCTTGTGTGCCTGCCTGGAGGGGGGACCTCCACCACCTCTCTGGTAAGAACATGCCAAATATTGAAAACCATCCAGCCTCTAAGCATGACAAGAACAACTTCTTCTGGGAAAAGATGCTTGTGAACCTGATATGTCCAGGCTGATAAGTATGACAGTATCTCTACCAAGTATTCTGAGAAAGTGAGTGTAATACTGGGGTACACACCTGCTGTTCTAGAACAGAGATTTCCCATCCATTGAGGTTTATGCTCACTTGGAAGGTTACTTTGCACTTACCATAATGGTCACCAGCCTGCAGGTCCAGAGATGGTCTGTGGCAGTGGATTTCCTCAAATTAATGTATTTCCCATTATTTTTAAAGGTCCTCAGGGACATAACCATGATGTCCTCGCACGATGCCTGTACATTTTAAGCTCTTTTTTAGACATCCTTGGTGGCCACTGGATATTTGCTTTAGTTTCACAGGTCTGCTCTGTGTTTTTACATTCTGTATTTATGGCACAGAAAGTAAACTAAATGGGGGTGCAGAGAAGCATGCACATCCTTCATATTGTGATGGACTCTGTTGCTCATCATCAGGAACAGTTCAAGGCATGTGGCAAGCAGTTTGACTCATACCACAGTGGCTTAACATCTCTTACACAAACTGGAGTGTCACTGGTGCTATTGCATGAATAAACTTAGGATTATCCAGAAGAAAAGCTTCAACAGCTTTGAGTGGAAACCCTGCCTTTTCACCAAGAAATGAAAAGCAACTTGAGCCAAAAAAGGGTAGTTTTTCCTGTACTTGCTCTGAAGGGAGAGCAGCTGTCACCTCCCTCAGGGATCTCATTATAAAAGAGGACTCAGCCCCACAGCCAAAACTCACTGCAGGAAAGGGACAAAGAGCATTACTTGTTTGGCATCAAGACTCACCTGAAATCAGGTAACTTCTCAGTCTTTCTTTAGATCTCTGCTATTGCCATTTCCTAAAGAAAATTAAAAAAAAAGTGGAAGAAAAATCTCAAAAATCCCCACTCAAACTAAAACTCAAAGCCTCTGCATTACAGAGTGCTTTCCAGAAATTGCACAGATTAAATATGCACCAATACCTAGAACACTTTGATTAAAATGCAATTCTTACTAACTCCCAGGGGAGTAATTTGACTGAGTTCACTTTAGAGAGATTCAGATTAGTGGTCTCTTATATGGAAGTCAGCATATAATTATTTAATTCTTAGAGTTGTTAATTAATTTCTGTTGTTCTCTCAGTTTTTCAACCACATCGATATTTGTGTAAACTTCTAATACTAATTCCAAAGCTGTGACTTTGGAATATGACATTTCAGCACAACTCGGTTTCCTCTTCTTACTTGAGAGAACATAATTTGTGACGCTGAAGCACTGAAATAGGTTGAGGTCCATAGTGCTCATTCGCATTAGATGACCAGCCAGTAGGAAAAAGTGTGGCAGGAGATGTCTTATGATGTCCCACCTCCGTCTGACTCCTTTACACCAGTTGTGTCAGAGGGAATCATAGAATCATA
>VZTY01029593.1:0-22809 GCA_013400935.1 Turnix velox
GGGGGAAAAAAAAAAAAAGTCAAGCTGTTTAACAGCAGTGATGGCAACAATTGCTCATGAAGTGGCTGTGAGAACTTCAGGTAGCAATGGCATCAAGACATCAGAAAGAATGGAGGGACTTGAAAAGCTGGGGAAAATAAAGCTCAAAAAGTCTTGAGAACTAGAGCATTAGAAGAATTTTGGTGTTTGAGTACTAGAACAAAGAGGGAAAGGCAAAGTAAATTAAATTTTTCAAATTTTTACTAGGCGGATAAGAACTTTACCAATAAAAAGGAACAAGAAATAAAATACAAAGCCCAACAACTAAATTTTTCAACATTTCAGTGAAAACAGAGCAAGAACCTACTATTTCAAGGTAAACAATCAGGCACCAAAACAAGTAAGAAAACTGCCCTTTTTATCCACAGATGCAGCAACTCGGTGCATAGATATTTTGTTTCCCCCCCACGTCCTGCCTCAAGGGTGAAGTTGTCCCAGGCTGACACAGAACTCACCTGGAAAACACTGGGGGGAAATCTAAGGTGGCAAGTACTTTTTCTTCCCACTTTAATTTCTGTTACTTGCCTGCACAGCTATGTCATAACTTCCGTTATCTCAAAAGTATTAATGAGCCCTTTGTATCTTCTGTCTCTGTCTTAATGGCTAGAATTCCACACAATGGTCATATCGAAGAAGTGCCACTTGCTTGCCCATATAAATGGGAGAGCTGTGTCTCCAGCAACTGCACAGTGCCAGACTTCCCCTGCCATTTCTCAGTGCTCAGGGAAACGCACAATAAAGCTCTTGCCCTTGAGCCATCACACCCTTATCTCTGGCTGTGTTTCAGGATATAGCAGGAGGAGGAACACACATGCTGTTTTTACAGCTCTCTAGTACTTAAGAGGAATCACAGTGATGGACCCCATTGCCCCTCTGCTTTTGAAGATCAGTCTAGTTTCATGTTTGCTTTGGTTTTTCTCTGGGGTGAAGGGGACTTCAAGGTTTGCAAGTAATGTCAGAAATGCAAGAAAAACTTTTTCTATGTGACTCTGGAAGAAAGTATTTCACCGTTTATCACAGATACAGTTAAGCTGCATTGTTTTTGGAAGAATGAAAGGAATTGGGAGCAAGAAGCTTTTTGGGTTTTGAATTTCATAATTTATGGGGTTCCATGCTCAAAAATCTTCATCTTACAGTTAACTCCTGTTTGTGTGGTGAAACCAAAGAAATAAAATTTAAGTAGCTAACTCATCCCCAACACAGACGAAACAACAAAAAATTAAAAACCAAAGTTCAAATTGAAAAAGGGTAATCAGGGTTATCAGGATATCCTAGGAAATACTTCCAGCTCCAATCACAACCTTTGCATTAACAACCTGCAAAACCTCTACACAAACAGAGATTTGACACAAAAAAAGCAAAAGTACAAAATTCTACAAGTCTAAATTCTGTACTCCATAGTCACAGTCACAAAAATAAGTGCCATTATGAAATTACAGCCAAGTCTCCAACTCACCCTGCTGAGATCCCACTGCTGCAGCACTAACTGTAAGGTAACCCTTTCTATATATTACAGAAGGCAAAAGCCAGCTGTGCCATTCCACTTACTCCTATAATTCCTCCTGTTCCTTCCCCGACTGGAGGGAGGGCCCATGATGTGCCACAGCTGGTGGCCATTAAGGTGACTTCTCCCAGTAGCTGCAGCAGCCCTGCCTTCTTGCTGAGCACAGCTTTAATAAGAAGAAAAAGAGAGAGAGAAATCAACTAGGAATTATGACAGGCACATTCTCCATTTTTCACTGTGAAGAAGGATGTGAATACTAAAGTTGCTATATCAAAAAAGGGTAGATGGGCAATCTAAATAAAGCCTATGTTTTACACAGATTCTAGGGTGTAATACGAAAATTTCTACAGTGCAGGAGTTGGGGAGAAGAGTTTGCAGGCTTGTGGTGAGAAGGCTCAACTTCTGCTGCTCCTCTATGTATGATGCTTCACAGGCAAATATTCCCAGTGAGGTTCTTAGGGCTTGTCCCATCCCTGGGGAATGGTGCAAGCAGTCAGGCATTGTAGGTCCAGAATATAAATCCAGAGGCCTGGAGGTCCAGAATATAAATTCAGAGTAGGAGTTCTCCATATTCCTCTGTTTTACAGGCTTTTAAAATGGTGAAATGCACATTAGCGGCCATTTAAATTGACAGGCAAAACATCGATCTGAAAAAAGTATGTGCTAATAATTGTTAAGACTGTCTGGAAATACTGCAAAAGAGCATTTCAATGGCTGTTATCACTGTAGAGGTATAGAAGGCACAGCTCATGTTGAATAATCATCACAATTCAAAACAATTTACAAATAGCAAATTGAGAACTTATTGTAGGTTCCACAGCTTTACCCTCTCTCTTTCTGAGGCAGAGCTATGTAACTGCCACCTCAGAGGACACATCCTTCTGTGACTGAAAACACGGGTAAGCAGGAAACCCCTCCACCTTGTCACTGCTCAGAATAGTACTGCACAGAGCAGAAAATGCTGCTGCCAACAGCCAAGTTACAGAGCCCCAAGTGTGGCAAGGACAAACATAAGTCTTCAGCACTAATTAGCTGCAAGAGCTCAAAGTTCTGTGGCTAACGCAGTTGAGCAATCAAATACCTTTCTTTTACGAAGTGATTGAGAGTAAATTCCTTAACTGACTACAAAAGATGGTCTTTCAAGTCTTTACATAAGATTTGTTTGTAAAAAGTTAAGACCTACCATCAAAAGTGTGAAATATAAGGGGAGTTTTACACAAACCATGCAATTTACAACAGCATGAAACAAAAATACGTTTTACAATAGCAAATATACACCATTTTACATACACAAAGCTAAAACACAAGGCTCCTGCTTTCCTGCTAAACCTTCATCTGACCTTAAGCAAACCCCACAGAGCATTAAGGCAAGAAGTAGAAACACAAGAGCATCACCTTCCCCCTGCCTAATCAAGCAGGTGGCCAATAGGCCCCTTTGGCCTTTCTCCTCCCACCGTGTCCCCTTGGAAAATGCAACTCACCAGTGATGTCCTGCAGCAAAGAAACCAGGAGGAACGTCCACGGGGGAGCAAATGGTCGCTGCTGCCTTCCCTCACTAGTGTTAAATAGGAGAGTAGGTGGAGGGAGCCAATTTGGAACAGCTGGGGAGGGGAGGAGTCTCCAGTGGAACCCAGGGGTGTGGGATTTGGGGGAAAATGGGCTGGAAAAGGGTTGGGGTGGGGCAGAGACAGGAGATGGGTAAAGAGGGGTGTGTGGAACCTGCCTAGAGGCAAACTGGAGGGGAAAATGGAAGGATCTGAGTGTTCACCATGAGAGGGTGAGATACGAGAACAGTTTGCCCAGAGAGGTTGGAGGCCCCAACCCTGGAGACATCCAAGGCCAGGCTGGATGAGACATCAAGCAATCTGATCAGTGCAGAATGTCCCTGCCTATGGTGGGGGGATTGGAACTAGATGGTCTTTAAGGTCCCTTTCAACCCTAACCATTCTATGATTCTATGATTTTACTTTATAGCTGGAAGTGTAAGACACCCATCTTCTACATACCACCAAAGCATATCAAATACCTCTGGATACAAAAGTGTTTCAGAGTCAGTCACAGTCCAAATAAAAACTCTTAGAATATGATCAAATTAAGTTGTGTAAAATACAGGGCATGTGGAAGTCATCAGAAACTGACATAAGATGGAAATGGGGCTTTTCTTCCAAAAGAGTCGAGCACAGGTTAGATCTGGACTATTTCCTACTCTCACATGGCTTATCAAAATGCTTTTAAAAGTGTAATAGACATCCAAAACAGTTTCATGAAATGCCATCAAGGGAGTTCTCTAATTTTAATAGATAGGGATGGCTACCTTTTAAAGAAGAATGCAAGGAGGACATAGTCAGTCAGGATTGGGATTTAAAATAATCACCAAACTTACCAGGCACAGCATGGGGAGCCAGCTGTTAGCACACTGGGAGCACCTTCTGAATCATGCTGGATCAGATGCCATCACACCTGGTCAATGATGCAGGTTTCACTTCCTGCAGAGAAAAAGACTCTTTTCCATGGGTGACAATGTGATATCTGAAGATACCTGGACACAGGTACTAGAGGAATGGATTATCTTTTATTCATACTTGTCTGAGACATAGTCATAGTCATCTAGGTTGGAAGGGACCTCATAAGAGAAAGAAATTTAGAAACACCTGAAAGATAAAAATATTTTTAATAAACTGATTTGACATGGTTGGAAACAGCAGCAACAATCCATAGGATCTGATGCACAGTGAGATTATTCCTTTGATGTCTGTGCAAAATGTGCATCATAGAATTATTCTTTTTTTCCTAATCAGAAATGTGAAAGGAAATATTTTCCCATCTTCTCGATGGCAACACAGACACAACTCTTTGGCAAGCTAAAGCTGAAGGCATTGTGCCCTTCTGTTCCTTCATAAGGGAGAGGACACTGACAGGTCTTTCCTCCCAGCCATGGTTCGTTTTCTTCCCTGTGGTCATCCCACTGCTGCCACATGCCCTTATTTCCTCCCCACTCCATTCCACACAGCATTTACGGCTCTGAACAGTCTTGGAAAGACATGGCATCAGGCAGCATCTGGAAGCACGAGTGGGGTTGTCTTTCTAGCCTCCTGTTTGACTGGCTCTAGGGTCTGCCCTCCTCTCCCCACCATGTCCTCCCTTGCCTGCCCTGCAGATGTGCCCTGGGACCCACTGTGCCAGTGGGTCTGCTGCTCTCAGGCCAAGAACATCCACTATGACCATCCCCTGAGCTGGGTGGAAGGATCACAGCCACGATGGACAGAGTGTGGTTCCCACCTGGCTGGGCAATGACAAGAGGTGTGGAGGATCCAAATTAATTGTCCATGACTGATCCAACCCTCTAACCCTGCAAAAATGTCTGCACTATAATAATTACCTTGCTCCCAGAAAGAAAACATTAACTCCTTCCTTGCTAAAACTGAACCACAGGACTTGTAAACTATTAAACAGCAGTAGACAAAGTACCCCTCTATAGTAGAAGGTGATATAGAGACATTACCAAGTGGTGTATGGATGAGGAACAAAGAACAGCCTTTGTTTCTTGTAAATTAAATGCGTGAAAGCTCACAGGAGCCCCATCAGATCTTGTATAACTGATGCTTGGAGACTTACCATTATTTCCTTCCCCAGAGAGGGGGAGCCACTGGAGAAGCCTCCCCCTCTCTGACAAGCAGAGCCTGAGGAAGACAAAAGGACTTCCCTGCAGTCAAATATCTGGCAGGTCCTTGAGGGACCAAGAAAGGCAAGAAAGTCCCTACCTCCCTGCACTTGGCCCTGTGAAACCCTTTACCATCGGGTTCAGTGTGCATTTTCTACAGGAGCCCTCAAAAAGCTTCAGTTACAAATGTAAATCAAGCTCCAGTGGCATACAGTCTCAAGAAGAAGGAGAAGTAAATTGTGGAGAAGGACATCAAAAGCAAAAAAGAATTTTAGCTGAAGGGAGTTAAGCAGCCTTCTGGGAATTAACAAAGACTTTATAATGGATAAAAGAGGGTAACCAGGGATCCAGCATGAAAATTCAAGGATTAAAGACCTTTGAGTAAATACATTTTCAGAATTATTGTAGGAGGAATGTGGACATCTGCATTTGCTTTCAATTTCCTATGGGAATATAAATAGGGGAAGGACAAAAAGCCTGACTGATCTTTAGGACCACTTAAGGTAAAACTGAACTTCTTGGCTTTCTGGAACACTACTAGAGATACCTGGAAGGCATGAGAATATTTTGGAATCCAGCTGACACCACACAATTGTGAGAGCAGCCACACACTACAGCGATGGGAACCTCTTTGCAGCAGAACTCGTGTCCTGAAGAGCCTCCCCAGCCCTAAGCAGCCTCCCCAACTTTCAATGAGGATGAATGTGCTTAAAGCAAGGACTGAGTAGTCCCTAAGCAGTTAAGAACACTCCATGATGTATTTTGCTCTCAAGAAGAAACCCCAGGCCATGGGTGAGGCAGTGCTTATGTATCAGCCAAAGGGCTTCTCCCAGAGTGGTGTTTAAGATTGCCCAATACTTTCCCTAATAACACCCATCTCTCCTTTGCCAAGCTGTAAGCCAGAAGCTGGAATATTTAGCAACTGAGTAGTTGCACAGCCTAAATGTTTAATATCAGCTGTTTGGGGGATGGGGTTATTGTGTTTTTCTCCATTTTCAGTCATTTCCAGGTGCAAAGCTAAGGAAGAATACTTCTTCCACGCACAAAGGCAAGGAGAAGCCAGTCCTCTCTCTCTCAGCAGCTCCAGCTCTTCCTCTTCTTGGCAGTCTGGGGTAGAGGGAGAAATTTTAATTAAATCTCGAGGGCTGCCACTGCAAGGTCAACAATACACCAAGAGCTCCAGGGTGTGCCCATTTAAATTCTCCAAAGTCTAGGAAAATTTTCATGTAACTGATATCCACAGACCACTCTGAAAGGCACAGGAGACAGCATGGGGAAGCAGACCTCCCTGGTAACAAGCAGCAGGAGGCTTGTCCTCAGCTGCAGGAACAACGAGCGGAAGAAAGGAAGATAAGGAGCCAGGAACCAGGCAGGGGAAAGCAGGGCAGAGAGCTGGGGAGAGCTGCAAGGGGAGAATTAAGGCCAGCGTGTTCCTGTAAGTAGGAGGGAAGCCCCTGTCAGAAAGGAAGTTCTCAGGAAATGTCATTTGGGATGTCAGAGCAAAAGCACCAGGGTAAAGGGCTAGGGAGAGCAGGGAAACAGCATTGGCAAGGGGGGAGCAGAGACACTTGGAGCCTCTCTGTGGGGAGGAGCAGCAGCTTGGTCAAAAAAATCACCAAAAAGGAAGAGCAAGAACAAGCTGGACGTGATCAATATCCACTTACAGACACTCATCTCGGGACCAAGAAAATGGTGGTGCAGATTTCCCTGTCTCAGTAATGCCAAGAGAGGCCCATAGGAAGGCACACAACCTGGGACTGAAACGGTTCAGTCTGCCCAATCAGCTCATATAATCAGACTCGTTTTAGGTTTCATACAATTTCAAACCCTAAAGTGCTTATAGCTTGTTTTGCATTTCACATATAGGGTGAAGAAGATTGTGTATTTACACTTGCAAGTTGTCCTGGTTTGGGGCCAAAATTAATAAATTAGCCCCCCAGAGACAGATGGTCCTCCCTCTCTCTCTCTGAAGAGAGGAGAGGAAGGAAGGAGGAGATTTAAGAGTTCGGAAGAATTCCAAACTACTTTAATAGATAGTGAAACANCAGCATCCTCCTGGACCAAGCAAGGGAGAACACAATGCATCACTTGGAAAAGATGCACAAGAGCAGGGCCACAAGTAATTTCTGCTGCCTTCATACTGACATCCCTGTTTCATGACTCCCCTTGCCACCCTTCATTATCACTCATTAAAGCTTTTGAGCTGGCCCAAAGCACTGTATCTGCCAGCATGGGATTACTTCTAAATTAACAATATCTCTTGTGTGACAAGGCTTATTTGGCCTTAACCAGCCCTGATGTGGGCTCTTTCCCATGGGCTTCACTGCATAATGTAGGCTCATTCCTAAATAATTACTGAGAGAATAATTCAGCCTCAGGATTTCCTACATCCTCATCTGCCCCATTTCATAACCCTACAGGGGCTGCCCATCACAACAGGTACTGCTCCTACCATGGCTTGGACATGCACATTTCTCCATCATTAACTGAAAAAAAATGACGTCTTCTGCATGTGTAAAAAGCCTTGTGCAAGGCAGCCCCAGGTTTGGTCCACTTGGCTGGGAAGCATGGGAAAAACCAGATACTAATTAACCCTGTGCTCAGTGGAGAGGGGGTTATGCATCAGGGTCACAGGTGAGAGGGCTGGGCTAATATATCTGACCCAAGAATCATACAGGGAGCGAAGATTTTTGTCTTTCCTCAAAAGCAGAGAACAATTTCACAAAGATGGTCAGTTTTGCTGCTAATGTCAGTGGTTTCAGTCCCCCTCCCTCCAGTGGTGGCAGAACAACTTAACTAACCTCTCTCACAGAGGATGAAGAGCTGTTGTGTTGTCCTGTAGGTGAAGAAATGGATTTTTTCCTTTCTAGGTTACACAACAGCATGGCCCAAGATCAGAAGGCAAGTCAGAAGTCCACAAGCTACCAAAACCACGTCACAAGAATATGCTACCAGTCAGTACAGGGTTTGGGTTATTTCATGTCAGGGAAGGGAAACAACAGCAGCCAGAAAATCTCTCCTACACAGCGGTATTACTTCTCCAGCGTACAACATTAATTTGTTCTTATTATCTTAGTGACTTACCCATCTAGTTTATAATATGCAAACTCTTAAAGGTATGAATTTCGGCATCTTACAAAGCAGCAGCAACATGCAGGAGAACCAGAAAGCAGCACTCTTCGGCCCCAAAAGTGGGGACCTTTGCAGCTTGCCTCTTACCAGCAGACACAGAGGTACCTTTCTTCCCATCATTGATATTACATTCAACTGATGCTTTTCTCAGGTTTGATACAATAGATTCTTTTTAAATGGAGGATAAAAGACCAGACTAGAGAATAGGACTCAACTGGAACAGTTTTTCCCCCCCTTCTGTTTAAAACGCTGACATTCCCCCACTTCCACTAGCAAGCACCAGGATCCCAGTGCTACATTTTTCTCTGAACAAAGGCTTTCCGCAAGCTGGTGGCCCCGTGGCCCTGCTGCTGCCAGCACTGGCTCCCCTTCAGCCCCCATCTCAGCAGCAGTGGCGGCAGAGCTCTTCTCACTATATGGACTCTGCTTACTACTGGCTTTAATAGGAGGAATTATACACCAAAATATCACCCAGGCTGAAATGAAGCTCTGTTGTTTTCATGCCATTGCCATCTGTCCAGATGTCAATTCCCTGCTAGAAACTAGAGACATTTTTAGTGAACAAGAAACTCTGGTGTTCGCTCCTCCTGCCTTCTCATATTTGAGCTGCACTAGGAAAAGGAGCCTTCTGATAAGCAACATGTCAGGCTAATTATCCACAGTGATTTAGAGCTGCATATTTTCTCTTGGGCTAACACAAACCAGATGTGGAAAAGGCATGGTTTTCATCAATCCTTCTATATGTCCCATGACACTTGGTCACATGTGCACCCTCAGGCATGTGCATCACCTAGTAAAATAACCATGTTGCACACAATTAATTTAAACTGGCTGTCACACATGGTGTTGTTTGTACTCCTCTCACAGAATTTTAGTGCTGCCTCCCAACAAATTGGTTCTGAAAAAAAGCAAGTCTTTGCATTTTCAGGTGAAACAAGTAAATATCAGTCAATCATTATAAAGTGCTCTTTCCACAGCTACAAAGGTAAAGAAAATAAATTGACCAGCACCCTCAAGTAGTTTCACTGCAGGGAGATTCTTCCTGGCTGGCATGGCACAAAGCAAACTTACTACTGTCACCTCTCTGAGTGTTAACTTCTCACATTAACTGCTTCCTATTCAACTATTTATTTAAAACAAAATTAATTGAGAGTTCAAAGTTCAATAATTAACAGTAATTGAAAATGGCCTTCATAGGTCTTTCTGCCTTGCCACATCTACTGTGACATCACCAGCAGAGACTGGCAACATGGCTGGAAACCACAGGAGCCAGGCAAGAGAGCAGAAGAGAATGGAAACACAGTTTGTCATTTAAATGATTCTTACTCATCTCATTCAGCTTCCTCTTTGAAAGTCCTGGGACAGTTTCTAATCCCACCAGTGTGGTATTGTGAGCAAACAATGAACTATCTGAAGCCATAATATCCTGCAGCTAGTCTTCAGAGGTAACTTTTCTCCTTGATTACCCTTTATTTTACATTTAAAAAAAAAAGAAAAGAAAAAGAAGATTCAGTCTGCTGGAGGAAACAGTTCTGTGTTTCAACTTGCTTGGAATCAAGACCAATGAAAACCTGCCTTAAGAGCTCTGGTCATTAACTGAAATCTTAAAAAAAACATAGTTTCAAACATTCCCAAATGTTTCTGCATTTACTACCATTATCTTTTCAGAATATCTAACATTTGCACCACGGTTTTCTTAATTCAAGGCAACCCTAATGCTATTTAGACCATCCTGACAGCTGAAAAGATACAAGGTAGAGTGGATTATGTCTATAGATTACAGCAAAGAGGACTGTCCTTTTACTTAACCCATTTTAATTTCTTTTGAGCTGGAGGGATAGGAAAATAAAAGACAATTTCAAATACATTTGCACTACTTCCAAAGAATTCTCTGAAAGCACAAAAATGAACTTCTTTTCCCTTTTATATTTTCAATTGGGATATAAAAAATGACATTGATTCAAAAGTCAGATAAGGTCTGTGTTGAGAACTACAATTCTTTTATTGGACATACTTACTGAGCACTGAACAGTTATTTATGGAGGCACAGATTTAATAATAACACCACAAAATCAAAAGCATAAAGTGCAGACCTGTACTGAGAAGCAGGCCTGGTCAGTCAGTCTACTCGTACAACTTAGCAGAAAAGAGGAAGAAAGGGGGGGAAAAATCCTCAGCATTGTAAGAGAAGCAGTATATACTAAATCATGTCCTGTGGTAACAGGGCTGGACAACCTTCCCCACATGAGCCCAAGTGCTGGAAACCCCAGGTCCCCTGTGTAGAAGCACGGGAAACATTTTAAGTTGGACTTTGGCTTACAAAAGTGGTTTATTTACGAGTAAGAAAACTTTAAAAAGGTGTACTGATTAAGATAGCTCTCTCAACATGATTTCTTTATCTATTTCAGAATAAAAAGTTACACGCTCAAAACCAGATCAGCACCCTCCCCCCAACACAAGGAGTTTAAGCAGACAGTGACCAAGAAATACAAAAGGGGGAGAGTGGTACAAATCATGACTTAAAGTGATGGTCTTTGCCAGATCTCACTGCTGCTTGCATCAGGATTTTCTCCCTAAGATTTAAGAGACAAAACTATAAATTCAGCATACACTTCTCTTTCCCCATCTCATAAAGGCAGTTTTCTACAGATCTTAGTAACAGGAAAAAAAAAAATATATATTTCCAGAACTTGCACACATCCAAAAAAAAAAAAAAAAAGCAGTAGACAAGAGGGAGAATAAAAACTAGAATAAGCTAAAACATTATTTTGTAGTAAACAATAGAATATAACGTGCAATAGTGCAATTTCTCCTTTGCTACTTCAACAGTGAAGTCTTGGTAGATAGTCCCTCTGCGTTTCCCCAGGAGGTGTCCCAGGTCTAACTGCGGGCTTGCCTGGCGCTGCTGGCTTTGCCCAGGCCGGGCTTCGCAGCCGAGTCACTGTGTCCGGGCTCTCCCTTTGCCTTCCCAAGGTGCCGCAGTTTCTGATCCCAGCGCTGCGTGTCAAAAGGCAAGGATATTTCAAAAGAGATGACAGAAGAAGATACAAGCCATTTGTAAAACAACCACATCTGCTCGCAAACGGCAGCAAAACAGAAAAGCCAGCCGTGGCTGCTTTTGCCACATTACACTGTGTTGGGCTCAAACGGTGGAATGTGAGGTTATCTGTAAAAGTCACTTTGGATGGAAAAATAACTTCCTGGCTTCCTTGCAGCCTCTGTAAGGGAAGGGGCTGATACAAAGCACAACTGGCTTCAGCAGAAAAGGCATCTCACCTTGAATGTGAGATGTAAACAAAGGTATCTCTGTGTGCAATCCCTGGGAGATGCATGATGAAAAAATTGTCAAGTGATTTTCATTAGTAATTTACTTGATAATTTTAATATTTTTACTTTTCTAGCCAATACTGACCACAGTACAAAAAGATGTAATATATGCAGTTGGTGTAACTGATGATGCTCTCGGAAAAGGCAATGGCTGTGAGACCGAGTGGTGGCACATCACGGTCATCAGCAGCCTCAGACTTGTCTTGAGAGGAGAGGCTGTCAGTATCCCAGCATCATGGTATTTGCTAGGCAACACTGCCAAAGGAAACAACCTGAAATAAGATCCCTGCATCTTTTCACTCTTGTAATCTCTGTTGCTGTGAAAACATGTGCACAGAAAAGCATTGTAATCAGAAGAGTATTTTCCTGCTTGTTGAGTAAAAGAACAGGCACAAATAAAATCAAATGCTGAGCAACTCTGTTAAAACACTAACATTCTGTGCAAAATCGCACTAGGAACAGCACTGAACACCACAGCAACTGATGCTTGGTAGTGCACAAAAACATAAAGAGGCCATAATTCCATAAGGAAAGCATTAGAGTAAATTTAAATTAGAAAACAATAGCCTATACAGTCATATATTGCTTGCATGTGAGCTCACTGCTTCCAATTTGACATGATATGACTTCTTTATCATGTACCTCCCTCATCTAAGCCAGCAAGGTAAATTTAAAATAGTCACTAAACCACAAAATTTGGTATGAGAACTGTATTTTAAAAATAATAAATCTGAAAAGTATACTTCTGGCTTATTCTAGAAAACAGTATTCCTTCAGGTCATTCAGAGTGCTTTACTAAGTAATAGGATCATAGAATAGTTTTGTTTGGGAGGCACCTTAAAGATCATCTAGTTCCAACTCCCCTGCAGTAGGCAGGGACACCTCCCACTACACCAGGTTTCTCAATGCCTCATCCAGCCTGGCCTCAAACCCTTCCAGAGAGGGGGCAACCACAACCTCTCTGAGCATTCTGTTGCAGTGTCTCACCACCCTCACTGTAAAGAATTTCTTTCTTATAACACACCACGTTAATCTTTGGTATTTGATATTCATTAACTGAGGTCAGCATGTGTTTTGACCAAATACATGTTTGATGCTATTTTTTATGAGATATTTTCTTACCTTTACTTTTTTACCAAGACGATCCTTCCATTTCTCAGCTATGGAACCTTCCACCAAGAGTAACCTGGTCAACAGAGACAATCAGTCACTCCACCAGCAGCAAGCACAAGCTGCACAAACCACCACATGCACAACCAAGATCTCTGTGCCTGTAGAGAGCCTTGTCCCCTGCAAATACCATTAAGATGATGTACAGACAATCACACCCAGTTTTAATTAGCTAGTGGCTCTGAAGTCCTGCTTTACAGGCAAGAGAACAAGTAACACTAAATATTCTCCAGGGACAATGCAGAAAGAGCTACCTGGACCGCTCCTCATCTTCATAGCCCATAATGATGTACTCTTCATTGGCACTAAGTGGTGGGCACAGGCAGCCAGAGTTTGTGTGAAGGTTTATGGTGTCCTTTGGGATGTTCACCAGGGAAGATTTTAGGATCTCCTTTACTTCCACTACCACAGTGACATCATGACATTTAGTCTTCACCTCTTTCACTTTAGCCCGAATGACTGAGAAAAAGTCACAATGGATGTAGTTAGCAGCAGCAGGTAATACAGATCACCCCGAGCCATTCTTGGTGACCTCTGGGATTAGTGTTTTGCATTGGCCATTGTCAGAAGCTCAGCTGAACTCCAGCTAGGATGTACCTGTCCCCATCTCTTCATTACTTCATCCTCCACCAAAAGCGAGGATGCCCTTGTATACCTACACCAGGAAGCTCAGTGCATCTCGTATTACAATGGTCACAAGCAGGACTTCTGTACCAACTGGATTTGTGTCCTATTTAAGTTTGGCTTAATTTTAAACAACTGCCTCCCTTCACCCTTTCTGCTTTATATATTTGATTCCTTATTTCTATGCTTTTCCCCCTTCAAACTGCACCTGCTCTTTGATCACTTGCACTAAAGATGACCAGACTTAATTTGTCATTGCTGGTCTTTCAGGATAAGTGAATGTGCACTAAAACTTCTATCAGTATTTTCTCTGCATGACAGACCCTTACCTTCTTTATTCTCTCTCCAGTGATCCAGCACACCAATCTGCTCTGCTCTTTATGAACTCCAAATGCTCCTGATCTGGATCCAATGACCCATCTAATTGTTTCCCCTCGCACTCTTTCTTTTTAGTTTAAGTGTCATGGGAGGGAGAGCTGTCTCTGGAAGGCAATGCTTTTTGTTTCTCTCACAGTGACCAGTGAACTGATCCCATGTGCAAATGGCAAACTCAGCCCAGAGGTCATGCTCTGGAGAATGCCACCTCTCATGGTCCGCAAACAAGAGACCACTTCCAGGATTCCAGATTTCTTCTAACCAACGGGGAAAAGGTACTATGGAAGAATGAAATTTATAGGCTCACACAACTCCTCCCTTCACATGCATTGCCCATGAAGACAAGCAGCCACCATGTTTTGTAGCCACATTAAATATAGCTGACAATAATTAAAATCTGTGCACTTAACATACAGTTTGCTCGAAGTGATCTACCTCCTTAAAAATAATTTAAATGAAGTTTTTACTTTCAGTTCAGTGAGCCTAAGGCTATTCGTAGCATTAATGGGAAAAAGGATGGACCCAGCTGTTCAACTCCTGTGATACATATTCACTGGCATTATCAGTTTAATTTGCTTTTTAAAAAAAAAAACAGCATGAAGTATCAGCCTGGCTGCTGGGACATGGGGAGCCAGACACAGCACTTCCTTACCATAGTTATAGTTGTTGCGCAGGTAGGTCTTCTGGGTTGCTTTTATGGGCTTGCATTTGCAGCGCTCTAGAAAAACAGAAATTTGTTCAGGAAATAAAAAGAGCACGTGTTCAGTGACAATTTGCCTGAAACACCAAGCTCACACCTAGTGAAAACTTCTGAAATTTACTTGACTTGACTTCTTCATTACAAGCAAGTTAAATACTAAAAACCAATGGGCATCCCTGGTCTGCTCTGCTGGGAGATGTCGTGGAACTGTATGTGAGATCTCAAAGGTTTCTAGAAGAGAACTTGTGCTCACAAATGCTAGAACTCCATATCCTTACAATCCATTCTCTCTTCTGCTACACTTGCTCCTCTTTTCTTCACCTTTAATCATAGAGACTATAATACAGACACAGAAGGAAAATACTGTGGCAGGGCACAGTTTAACATTCAACTGGAGACAATGTGTCCTGGCTCAGTTGAACATTTGGAGGCTCTGGCTGGCACATGCTTGAAGAACTGGAGGAAGAGGCAGGTGATTTTTGTGGCTGACTCGCAAAGATGTCCAAGAGCTACAGACAGCAGTGAAAGCACATCAGAAGGTGGTGGGACAAAGCAACACGTGGCTCCCTGAACTCAAATCAGCTGGGATGGTCCTGACAAAATTAAACTTCAGCCACATTTCTTCAGTGGCATGTGACAGGAGGTACAAGAGAGACAGAGTTTAAATTTCAAATTAAGCTGAAGATAAGGCAGCTGAAAGACTTCACTTGGTAACTGTGCTTAGTGTCACCTCCCATTCTGCTCTGGACTCTCCCTCTATTCATAAAGCCAGCATTGAACAAGTGGCTTTTGGCTGAACTGAAAACTGCCCTTTAGGAATCTTGGTTTAATTAAAATAGGGAAATTACTAGCCCTTACGGCCTGTCGTCAAAAGACAATACAAAAGTGCACCACCAGAGCAGCATTTCCAGTGGTGCAGCTTCCAGAGAAAGCTGGGGGACAGGAAAAACACTGTTACCTGGCTGGGTAACACTGTTACCTGGCAGGCTGAAGCCCCAGGCTCACACATTCACCATCCGTATTTGACAGCAGACTGTTCAAATGCAAATACTGAAATATTTCAAGCCAGTGTGCAAGTGGGGCTTGGTAGACTAGTGCAGCCAAGCCCACCTGACTGATATCTCCCCCTCGAAGCCCATCATGGCACCCACTGCAAACAGCAGATCCCAGCAAACACACACATCATCTGTTGTGACATCTGACTTGGCATTTCAGTGGAAGCAGACTTCCTGCAGCCCAGTTCAATGTACCATAGTTTTAAAATAACCATGCATACAGCTAGTGATTTAATTAAATCCAATGTGAAGAGTCTGAAAAAGCACTTTTATTTGCTATATGAGATTTCTGTATATTAATAAAAAAAAGAAAAAAAGGCAGCATCATATGGTTATGGACTTTCCAAATCATCATCTGATTTCTATTGAAAAAATTTTTGTAGTTGAAATTATTTAAAAAAACAAACAAAAAAAAACCAAACAGGAAAGAGGAGAACATTTCAAAAGAAGAGAACGTTTCCTTGAATTGCAAATACATCCTCAGGAATCTATATGTAGAGACGTACAGACTTCAGCTTTTGTAAGAGACTGTTAATAGAGGCAGAACCTACGGGAGCTACTGTGTACTTTAGGATGCATTATATCCCATTACATAATCTGCCTCAATACAGGCTGTAGAAGATGTGCTCCTGTGACCCACACTCACACAGGCATCGCAGAGCTCACCACCACCACTACCCTTTTGTGCTTTGTGGCACAAAATAATAAACCAGCTCAAACTACAAGACAAGAATACATAGCCGCAGGCTTCTCTCAATTTTAAGACTGTATAATTTCATTAATGTGACGAGTATGCTTTACTAGTCTTGTTCTAGACACAGATTATAGACTTGCCCATATTCTTAATGAAGAATGCCTCCTAATCACCCTGGTACTTGTCAAATTTACATTTCAAGTAACTTTACAAAATCCTTCAATATTTCTAACTGCTCCATACAGACACAGAAACTAACACAGTGTCACTTGCCAAGGTCAGCTAGGAAGTCAGTCACAGAGCTTGAATCAATTCATCTCTCCTAGTTTCTCTTAGAGTGACTTTCAAAGGAAGTGCAATGTGAGCCTTAAACACATCCTTGATTGATGCGTGTTTCATAAATCATAGTGCATCTATTGCTGCTCAGAGAAAGTCCTATCTTATGTGACAGTCTCCTCTGAAGATGCCAGAATTACCAAAAGAGCTTTGAGACAACGAGAATCTTATCTCCTCAGCCTGCCCTAAGACAGGCAGCAGATGCTCACGCCAGTTGTGACTGAGACATTAGCCAACTTCACCATGAAATATTTTTCTTTAATACATGTTAATATACAGCTAGTAAAATCTCAAAATCTGTATCTTTGAAAACTTCCTCTTGTAAATGCCAAATTTAATGAATTACATGGGAAAAGGAGTTTTTCCCAGGGACTGCTACCAAGAAACATGACATCTTAAATAATCTAAAACTCAAACCTGGAAAATGCTTCCCTGATACATAAAAGAATAAAAAAAACAGTGGAAAAATTTTGAAGAGACTTCACAAACAACAGATGAAGCAGACAACAATATAGTTTACTGCTGAGAGAGGTCCCCTCAAGCAGTCAGAAGGTTTTGTCATGGATAAAAGGTGCCTCAAAGAGAGGTAACCAATGAGTACTCCAACCATATGCATGCACAACAAAACCACAGAACCACCTCCAGGGTTTTTTAAAACACATCAGATTACTACTTGCAAAAAAAAAATAATCTATTTACAGTGGCAAATTTACAAATTTACTCAACTGAAAACCTTTTTGGGTGGCTAGACTATGTTTTTCAGTTGGAACAGGAGTGGTGCCCTGAATCAAAACCTGTGTTTGTACAGCAAAAGGCAGTGATTAAAAAATAACCTTTCCTTTTAATCAGCAATTTTTCTGTGCATTGTCACCCTGCTTTTTGCAGCTTTTTTTTAAAGTCTCAATTTGCTTTTACTCATTGAAAACCATCGAGACAGCAACAGTACAATTGATTCTTTTCCATTGCAGGGTCACTTGCTGCTATTACATGCTGCTGACATCCCTCAGAGCAGACTGTGTTAAAGGTATTTTTAATATAATGAGACACTGAAGTTATCCCACTTTCAAAGTGAAGCTTGGATGCTCTTTGCACAGTCACTGTAGAGCATACTCTCTGTCTGAGGCAAAACTTTTAATGAAACTGGCACAGCCTTCTGGATCTGATCAAAATCCTGCCCTGGCAAGAGCAGAAGAGATGATTTAGAGGTCCACTGGCTGACCAGCCCCAAATTTCACCTGCTCACAGGACATGAGATTTTACTATAGCTTCTTACAGAGTTTTACAAAAGTTTACTCACCAATGCCAGGGCCTCTACAGTTGCCATTATTGGAATCCATAGGGAAATCTGCCAAAGATTTATAAAATGCACAAAGAAGTTTTAGTATTTTTAATATTAATTATTTAAATATATCAACAATATAATGTTTGGTCTCCTTCTCTAATATGTAGTATATTTTAATCTATTAACTTAATTAACTAGAAGATTTAAGATGAAGATGGAAATTAATAGCATGAATTTACAGGCATCTACAGAAAGTACATGTACTGTTTGCATTTAATCAGATGATGAAGGAGAAATTACTTTTGGTTTGTTATTTTGGTTAGTGAGGAAATCAAACCAACCAACCACAATCATACCATTGAAACAAATGCCAAATGTTTCAGCTCTTCTCGTCAGTTTAAAAGCCTACTGACTAGTGAAGGGTAGATACAGAGCAAAAGGAAAAAGGGCACTATGCCCAGAGAACTGCTTTCACACACATTCATGAGTGCAACGTGCTCCATATTAGTAAGATATGACATGTCAAACCTGTTGATTGTTGAATCACATAATGATAGATTTATACATATACTTAATAATGAAAAACAATTAATTATTCCACATAACAAATCCGTCTGGGTTTTGATGGCATTTAACAGCCTAGATCTTGATTTGACACTTACACTGTAAAAGCCATTCTAGGGGATTCAGCCCACAAAAGCAGACAATGTAACATCATCTTTATTAATAACATTGAAATATTCTTGTTTACTTTTCCTTTCTTCTTTTAAGGCTCAAAGCTTGTGATGACTTCGTTCTTTTAGTGAAAATGAGGCTGCTTGGGAATTTTGAGCTAACACCCCATATAAATCTGAATTTAATTTTAAATCTGAATATAAATCTGAATCTATAATCTTTTAAATGACAATCCACACATGATGGCTCATCCTCAGCAGAGTCTGAGACACTCCTAATGCATTTTTGTGACTGTCCATAAACTGATCCACAGTTTAGAAACATTGTTTTGGAAATAAGTTAATGACATATAAAAAACAAGAACAGGAAATGGCTCTTTCACATGTCTTTAAACAACCAATGGCAAATTCACACACTCATAGATTACCAAGAGTGCACCTGGACAGGCAGGTATGGACTTAGCCTACATGGGAGAAACCATGGGTTCCTAGACAATTAAAGAAAATACATCCACAACACTTGAATAATCTTTAATTTTCTTTGATGTTCAAGAGATGGCGCTTTTTTTTCCCAAGAGATTCAGAGTTTTTCTCAGTTGTCTTATGATAATCACTCACAACGGTTCAGGCATTAATCACAAGTGGTTGATACCATGTAATGATGCTTCCCCTCTCTCCAACATGCCTTCAAGCTATTTTTCTATTTAAATAAGATATGATGAGACAGAAATACAAGTGACAGATCTGTCCTCTGATATGGTATCCATCATACTGCTTGCCCTTTACTGACAGCACTTTCTTCAAAACTGGAATAGACAAGTCACTTGAGAGTCTGTCAGACAGTAGGCAAGCATGGATGCTTCACTAATTTTCTAAATCTGCACCTCAACACCAGTAACAGCTGTGGCCATACCTGGTAACGTTAAAGACAGCTCCCACTGTTAATAGCAAGGATTTAAGACATGTTTTGTCAGCCTGCACTTCTTGCTGCTTCACAGACCAAACAAAGTTTTGATGGGGCCCTGAACAAAGGAAGAAGATAACCTGGCAGAAGTATGGAACAGTCAGCATATGCATATCAGGTAAATGAAGAGGTAAATGGGTCCTCTTGCACAAGCAAGAGCTTGTACCAATGTCTGTGAGCAAAACTACCTTCATCTCCAAAAAACCAAAGGAAAAAAAATAGACAAGTGAACTTCCTGGCCTCACTGAGAGTCAAGACCAATTAAGGGTGGCAGGAAATATTTCTGAATATATAAACAATAACTGATGCAATCTGGTATTATTCCAGTGCACCCTGTTGCTGGTGACTCAACCCACAGAAAGTATGTCCTGAGCATCAGAAGGGCCCTTGCACCCACCTCAAGCCTGCGCTCGTGAGAAACATACACAGTCTAACACTGCAAAAGGAAAAGAAATTAGACTTTCTGAACCCTGTCCCTGCTCTAATAAGGACAAACCTCTGACCACACCATCCTCCAGGCTGCTCCTTTTCAGAAGGGACTAGACAAATGCTTTAACCACACCCTTCCCCAAATAATAATACAGAGCAAAGGAAACAGCAGAATCCTGTTACTTTGCAGGTAGCAAAAAAGGAAAGAAAAATCAAGATTCCACTTTGAAGAATAAAAAAACCCGAAAACCAACCAACCCCTCTTCTGCAAGGGAAGCACAAGAAAAAACCCATTTATATTTCTGTCTTCTCTATTAGATACAATTTACAGACAGCACAAGGGGTGCAAGTGTTGAGGAGATAAAATGAGAGCAAGTATTCTGCACAATCCCCATGAGGCATTTGGTTATTCGCATCCTTCTACTTGGCTGCAATTCTTTATTTGGAGAATTGAATTTGGAAGTGTTCACCTTGCCTTTTCCTAGAACAGGAATCCTTCACTCTACTTTCTAAAGAAGCAGTTTCATTCCTGCAAGAAGGATTCTTTCAGTCTGGTGCATAATGCATCGGTTGAAAATTTTCAGCCCAGAAATGAGAATGTCATCAGCTTCTCGTTCACTGAAAGGGAGTTTTCATGGATCCAGCCCTGGAATCTCTCAAAGAGGTTATTGTGCTGCTGAGAAATAGGTAACTTGGGGGCAATTTTAGCCAAACTTCCTCCCTCCAGATTTGAATGTGATTGCTTTAAAATTGCTGCAGATCTGCCAAGCCTCGCTTAGCTTGGAGCCATTTTTAAGGTAGTTTTAAAAGCACCTCGATGCTATGGAGAAAGGTGCTTGGTGTTTGAAACTACAGCTCCTCAAACCATGCCAGCAGGTCTACAGCCCCCAGAGAGCCACCAGCAAGCGACCTGTGGGGGAAAAGATACAAGTGGTTCATAGGCTGAGGACAACTGTGAGGGAGAGGAGGAACAGAAAGGAGTAATTGGAAGGATTACAGAGAAACAGTAGTAACTACTGGAGGAATCGGAGCATAGTCACTGAGCTGAGCTTTCAAGAGGTGGAGAGGTTCCATGGAGTCAGGGAAGAGACAAAGTTAATCTAGCCTACAAATAAATGGGAGGAGCGTGGAGAGCAGCTGACCTGGGAAAGCTGAGCTGGGGACACCAGCCAGAAAACCAAAGCACAAGATTTAGTTTGGAAATGAAAATGGGAATTACAGTGCTGGCTATTGCTGGGAGTGGAACACATAAAGCAGATGCACAAATACTGTGCTGAGCATAGCATGAAACAAACTCACCTTTCACTCACAGGTCACAGCTGGAGAAGGATGAAGCTGTGAGAAATGACTATCCAGAGATACCACAGCTCAGGGTTACCGCAGTGGGCACTGAAGGAGCTGGAGGGTAGGACAAGGAGCCCATGGGGCACATGGCCACTGACCCCTCTGACCTGCTGCCCTTGCCCCAGCTCTGTTCACCCTTCCCACTCTTGCCATAGAGAAGGCTGGCAGACCCACCAATGCTGTGACTCCACAGCAAGGAAATGCAGCTGAGTTCCACTGGCAGCTTTCCTCATGTAAGACAGGAACTGTGGTCGTTCCGCAAAGGTCAAAGCTCACTCGTGACAAACACCAACTGGCTTGCTTTCATTCCCTATTCAATAGCTCCTTCAGTTTAGTATTTCCATGGCAGTCGGCACACCATGTTGAGCTGTGCCCTGCTGACTCTTTCGGCCCAACGGGCAGCCACGGCAGAGACACCCCTAACCCAGCAGGTCCTAGAACAACAGCAGGTTTGCAGCACTGTGGTAGCCAGAGCAGATACAAGTTGTCAACTAACCACACTGAGATGCTCCAGCCTCCCCAGTCCCCCGGAACGGCAGCTGGATACCCAGCAACAGGGATCGCGTGTGACCACAGCGGGCACAGCCGGTGAAACGGGACGCAGTGAAAGAGCTGAGGAGCTCCAACAGTCAGGTACACAGGAGCTGCACTAAAGCTGCCGGGCACTCCTCTGTGCACGGCTCCTGGCCTCAAATCCACTGTCTGCGCTCAGAGGAGCGACAGCCTCGGTGGGAGAGGAGCAGCCTGCTCTGGAGACAGCGTGGATACACATGGAGCAGCTCGGCGGGACGCGGCAGCCTGGGGACGAGAGGAAGCTCCCAGAGACCACCACTTCCCATGGAAGAGCAAAGCAAGGCAGGCGCACGTTTATCGCTCGCGCGAAACTTGGGAGGTGGCTCCGGCACTCGGAGATGCGGGGCTGTCACTGCCACACACCCTTATTTTCCCGACAGCCAAACCTTTCTCTGCAGCGACACGGCTGGTCAAGGCAGAGAAAAAGGGAGACGAAAGAAAAAAGAAGCGCAGGAAAAGAAAAGAGGCTCGGAGAAAAAGTCTGAAAGTGGAGGGGGGGAAAGCGGGGTTCCGCGGGGCCGGCCCTCATTGTCCAGGGAGCGCAGCGGAGGGTGCCGGTCCCCGCGGACTCACCGGCGCCCTCGGCGGAAACGATGGCCTCTGGCGAGATGCAGACGCCGCGGTCATAGAGAGGCAGGTCGTCGCAGGCCAGGCTGTCGGGCCAGGCGTGGCGGTAGCGGATGAGGACGGGCTCGCAGCCGGCCCGAGCGCGCTCGCAGACCGATTTGCAGGGCTTGATGGGCTCGTGCTGGAAGTCGATGGTGCAGATGGGCGCGTACATGGCGCAGAGGAAAAACAGGAGGTCGGGGCTGCAGTTGGTGCTCAGGAGCCCCTCGAACTGCTCCATGGCCAGCACGGCGTTGGCCTGCGTGCTGTGGTGCAGGTGGTTCGGCATCTTGGTCACGTTCCAGGGCAGCGGCTTGCAC